>CM062810.1:926506002-926725312 GCA_031772625.1 Pinus tabuliformis | reverse complement strand
AGGCTAGAACCTTCTGCTACTACTGTCCTCTGACCTGTTGTACCATATATCAGATCTGCGACTATAGAAGGAAGGATTAGCTTCCCTCTCCCTTCCTTCTTTCCTCCAAGCTTCACTTGTCCAAAATAGTTCACTTGTCAAGCTTGTTGTCCTCAACGCCTGCCTTTAGACAAAGATGATCTGCTTCCTTGATGTGAACTGTTCAACAACCCTAGCAACAGACTTGAAGATGTCATTTTCTTCGCACATGTGAGTGAGCTACTTGATCTTGTAGCCTACTCCTTGCCTCGCTATACTTGGAGCTTCCTTGTAGGCCAACAACCAAACTCTTTAGGCCTCAAATCAACCCTTTTCATGAAGATGACCTAGGACTGTAATGCAGCCCTAATTGTGACATGTTCCTTTGCACGTGTGAGAGGTTTAAGGCTCTTCTAGCCCCCCTAAAATTTCGCTCTACTTGTCTCTACTCTTCAAATAAATCTGCCCTTCGAATAGACCCAAGATAAAACTGTTTCCTTGCTAATGAGAGCATATAAGATGATGCCCTAGCCTCGCACGTGTGGACAAATTTCCTGCAGTTATAGATGGCAAAACAGACTTCCTTCTTATTGACCTGCGTCGCACCCTTAGACAGACTTCTTCGCATAGGAGGGAGACCAAATTGAAGTGATGAGAGTGTATATGAATGAGGGAGGTCGGGCCGTTATTTATAGTCCTCTCAAGGTTGCTCATTAGGCCGACTTACATAATTGATTTAGCCAACATGAATATAATATATTTTTGCTGAAATTACAATGCCTTTTTATCTTCGCTTGGAGGAGACTTTTACTAGCCATTTGCACCTAAACTTGGAGGAGATATTCCACATGGTTCTGTCCTTGATCTTGGAGACACAAACTATATCGTTTACAAGTGTAATTGTTTACATCAATGACACAAACCTATCACCTAGCATAGAGCTCTTCAATGGGAGCTACGACAAACAAATTTTGAGCATGAAACCCAAGACTCAAATTTACAAAATATTTTGCTAGATACAATTTACATCATTTACATTGGAATGTGTCATTATGAAAACTGAACCCAATTACACTTTCTTCAACACAAAAGACCACAAAGACCCTAATCAAATTGAAGAGACCTACAAATCAAAGAATCTTGAAGGCTATTCATCCAAGAGAAGCAAGATCAAGGACGTTGTCATCATCTTCAAAAGGTTCTAAGGCAATCTCCCTCTCGTTGAAGCAAGGTCCTTACCATTGAACAAGATCATCAAAGAAGTGTCAAGACACCATCAAGAAGTCATTGATCATCATCAACAACGACATCACCATCAAAAGGATCTAAAATGATCTCCCTCGTTGTGGAGTCAAGGATCATTCTTGAAGAAAACTATCTTCATCAAGGAGAAGCTCTCTATTATCCATATCATCATCAAATTCAAGGAGGTAGCAAGTGCAAGAAGCATCTTCACAAGTAAGTATATTTATGTCTACATGTGAATCTATCAAAATGACTTTTTACAAGGAAAACAATAAATTGGTTGGGGCTTCAAACTATCTTGCATGGAAGAAGAGGACAGATATGAACCTCATTGAAAATGAGGTTATGGATCATGTCAGAGGCTCTATCACCAAACCATCAAAAAAGAAGATGCTCAAGCACTTGCAAAGTTTATGAAAGGGGAAGTAAGGGCTCAAAGGATTTTCATAGAATCCATCAAGGATCCCCTCATCCCACATGTATCTAAACTCGAAACTTCAAAAGAAATATATGACAAACTGGTAGATCTATTTTACGTAAGCACTATGGGAGAAGTTATCTCATTAAGGCAAGAACTCTGCAAGTTAAGGATATCAAAAGAAGAAGGAATAGCCTCATACTTTATGAGGATATCTGAAATTAGGTATCAATGTCAAGATCTGGGAGAAATAATGTCTAACAAGGAGATGCCCACCGTAGTACTAAATGCACTACTAGAGCAATGGGGTAGCTTTACTTCAAGCATTTATGGGAAGAAAGAAGCTACCCCATTCCAGGATCTCCAGTCACTATGCAAGATTGAAGAAACCAAGCTGAAGGAAAAAACTTATGTAGGATCAAATGAACAAAATCAAGCATATGCTGCTATGTCAAAGAGAAAAGGAAAGTTTGGAAAGTTTTGGTCCTCAGAAAAGGAAGAAGAATATGGCCAAGGTTCAATGCTATGGATGTCAGGAATATGGGCACTACAAGAAATATTGTCCCAAGCTCAAGAAGGATAATAACAAAAGAAGTAGAGAGGAAGCCCATCTCACCGAAGTGGAGGAAGTCGAAAAGAAGTCCAAGAAAGAGGAAGTAAAAGATCTCTACTATGACTAAGATAGTCTTCATCACATAGTTATTTTCAAGTTTTTGTTTCAAATTTTTATGTTGTAAGATATGGCCATCATGAGTCACTATGGAGCATGATAGGATTCATCATGGCGTCATAGAAGCATGGAAAGCAAAAGCTCGTGAAATCATCGTAAAGAAGCTGAAAGATAGAAGTTTATGGCAATCACCTATGGAAGGATATAGCTCTTGGTAACCTCATTAGAAGCATAAGTGGTACTTATGAAAAAAGATAAATTCATCTAGTACAAAGCTCATCATACATCAAAGGAAACATCTGCTAGATAAGGATATTCAAGATCCTCTGTTGGAATCTTCATTGGAAGGTTCACCAATCAAAAGGAAGCAAGTGTTTCATCAAGAATTCCAACTTGTCGGAATTCATGGGATGGTGGAATGATGTCAAAAGAAGTGAAGCAAATCAAGGAATTGAAGGTATTTCAATCAAATAAGTTGTTGAAGCGAGTCTAGATGACCTAAAGGAAAAATGAGGTATGTATGCTTGTATTTGACAAAATAGAGTCATGTCATATGGTTGTAGGTAACATGAATGAGTGCTTTACCTCAAGAGCATGATTAAACATAAGGATCTCTTCCTTTGAAAGGATGCAAGAAGGCACGGATCACACATCGACTAGATGAAATCAACTAATATGTCCTCATATGAAATATGAGGTGGTTGACGAAAATTGGAGGAACTCTGATTGGAAGTTCCTGGAAAAGAAATGTGTGAAAAAAAAGGAAGAAATCATGAAATATGCAACTATGGAAAAGGCGACGAACATCCAAGGACTGAAAGGTTTGACTATGATATCTCCATGAAAGATATGAAGACCTTGATGAAGTCTGAAAAAGAAAGAGACCCTTGAAAGTATATATCTTTTGGATATTTGTCAATATGTATGTAGAATGTTGATGCTCACAAGAAGATGTCATGATGAAAGACCATCACAAAGGTAATTTTTTATTTAATGTTCATTTCTTATTTTTGAGTAATGTCTGGATGGGCTTAAGCAAGGCTTCCAAGGGAAAAGTTGTTGATGTCTTCCACCACTAATGACCATGAAGCAGGATGAAAGATCCTTAAAGAAACATGGCACGAAGGAAGACTAGATATGGACTAATAGATCACTTTCCGATGAAATGAATGATGACATGACTGACATGACTCATGAATGAAAGTGATGGATGGTTTGTGCCCTACGAGGAAGTCCCAAAGATGTAGACTCTATGACGAAGAAATTCATGACATCAAAAGAAGGAGTTCTACAAGCAAACTTTACATCTCTTCTAGTGATAACATTTTTGGATTTAGGTGGAAGAAGTCTATATCATTTGAGATCTTCAGAATATCCAACAAAAATACATTTTTCACTCTTAGGTTCTAAGGCTTTATGTTTCTCATCTGAAATATGGGCCCCTGCTTCACTTCCAAAAACACGAAAGTGACTTACATCTGGTTTAATTGAGCTCAATGCTTCTTCCAAAGTGATATTCTTTAAAACCTTAGTAGGAGTGCAATTTACTTGTAATTTACACAGTTAAATTGCTTCTGCTACACCATTTTGTTGTGGAGTATATGGAATAGTGTGTTGCATTTGAATTCCATGCTTAGTGCAAAAGTTGATGAATTTGTTGCTAACATATTCTTCGCCATTATCAGGTCTTAGCTTAAGAATTTGATGTCCAGATTGTTTCTCAACAAAGGCTTTAAAGGCCAAGAACATGCTAAATACTTCACTCTTGAGTTTTAAGAAGTATACCCAAGTGCGTCTGGAGAAATCATCAATGAAAGTTAAGAAATACTTGTAGCCAGAAAATGAAACAATTGGAAGTGGACCACATAAATCACTATGCACAAGCTGTAAAGGCGCTGCTGAGGTGTGCCAAGAGGCACATTTTTCAAAAACTATCATGATGATGTTTTCCGAGTACACATCCAGAACAAACACCAATTTTGCAAGATATCATAGGAAGACCTGTCACCATATTTTCTTTACATGGATTTTGAAGGGAGCGATAGTTTAAGTGACCAAATCGCTCATGCCAAAGTTTGCTCACTTCATCATTACGAAAAACAAATACTGATGGAAGAATTGATGACCCAAAGTTGTTAACCTTATACAACCTTGTAGAATCATCAGCAATTCCAGTAGCTAAAATTTGTCTAGGATCTCTTAGGTTCTTAGATACAACATTATGAAGTGAAAATTCAATGGTTTTACCTTCCCTGAATGAGTTATTAATATACAGATAGAAGGTTGCAGGATAAGGTTGGAACACATAATACATCATTAAATTGACCATTGCCTAGAAGAATAGTTCCAGTCCCTACAACACTAAGAGATCTATCATCACCAACATATATATTTTTGGTGTTACAATCATTAAGAAGAAAAAACACGGTTTTGTTTTTGGCCATGTGATAAGAAGCTCCAGAATCAATGAGCCACTCATGAAAATGAGAAGAAGAAGATACGTTTAGTGCATAACCAGACCGAGTTGCTTGACAACCACATGCAGAAAGTGTTATTCCCTGAAGATGAAGTTGAAGTTGAAGAGAGCTCCAAATGGATGTTATGTTTCTTCATTGTTGCTTCCAAGGCTTTCATCTTCTTAAGGCATTTGGATTCAGAGTTGCAATGTCTATCAGTCTTCTTCCTTTGTTTTTATTTTCCTTATCATTTTGTTGAATTGATTTTTCATTTTGAGACTAAAAGTGCTTAGGACCCTTGGTTGGTTTAGGACCATTCTTTTTAAGATGTTGCTTCTTAGGATTCTTTGAACTTGGTTGCTGCTAGGCAGCTAAGGCTTTCTTAAAAGAGTTTCCAAGATTAAGAAGACCAAGATGTAAGAGTTTTTCTTGTTCTCTTATTAAAGAATCACAAAAGGCATCAAAAGAGGGGACTTGTAGTCTTGTCCTTGAGAAATAAAGGCTTCTCTAGTAGAATGGAAGGTGGAAACAAACATAGAGTAGGATGGTCCCAACTTAGTAAGAATGGAATAGATAAGGCTGACATCTTCTTTCTTTAACTTAACACTTTCCATGAGAAGTCCAAGGGTCTTGAACTTAGACAAAAAATCTTCAATGGAAGAAAAATTATTGGGGTCCAACATAAGCAACTCATTTTCGAGTTGATGGCTCTAATTTCATTTTTAATTCCAAAAACTTTATTGAGTTGTTTCATTGCTTCATCAGGGGTATCAAGTTTTACGATATGAAATCTAAGGTCTGGAGAAATAGACATCCCTATCAACCCACGTGTTTGATCTTGCCTATTTTCCCATTTGGCTTGCTTATCTTCATCTTTAGGTTTAGACTCTTGGCCTGAGGCTATTCTATAAAGACCTTTACTTCTAAGTAAATCCTCCATGTAGGACACCCATTGGAAGTAGTTGGTGTTGTCAAGAATAACTTGGCATGGACTTTCCATTTTAACAAAAACTGAAGCTATAAATGTTGAAACTAAGTGTTCCAATGGAAAAATCTCGAAAAATTAGGCCGATTAAAAAAAAAAACGGCTTCCGGATGAAGAAGTTATGGTTTTTTGAAGAAAAATTGTTGAAGATGTTGACGAAGTACGTGAATGTGCAGAAGTGAATGATAATGTTATATTTAAAAAAAAAAATCCCCTCTTTCCAAACTTAATCTAATTAGCTCACTTTAAAAAAAAAATTATGTGACCCACTTTTATAAATAAGTGAAAGTCACTTTTACAATGGTACTTTATGAGCTACCCACTAAATTGTAACTTAAATAAAAGATAAAGAGACTTTAGAATTATAAGTGACTCACTTTTTATAATGGATAAGAACACTTTTACATAAAGTAACTTTAAAACATAAGTTACATGTGTTTTTTGAAAAAGTAACTCAATAAAAAGAAAGACTTGAACCAAGACCTCTATTCTCATAAAGTAACTTTGGACCAAGTGAGCTAGTTTAAAAAGTTAGTAATTTTTGGAAAAGAGGAAAGGGTTTTTTTTTAGTCACTGAAACTTTGGAGTGCATGCTTACTTGAGAAAACCTGTTTTTCTACAAAACAAAAAACCACACAAACCAAAACAGACATGCAAAAAAAACCAAACCTTTTGTCTTGAAGTTAGATTTCGTTGAAAACTAAATATTTCCTTGAATGTTTCTGATTTTTCAAGATCACAGTAAGGTACAGCGGAAAAGAGCATAAGCATGAGAAAAATCCTTCCTGTTTCTGATTTGTCCAGATCGCACAGAGTCGCGGGGCAAAGAGCATACGGAGAAATGAAACGTATGGATCCAATAATAAAAAACAGAGAGATAAATAAACCGAAATAAATAGAGAGATAAATAAAAAAAAACTACAAATAAAGACTGTATACCTCCAGATCTTAAAAATGACGTAGCTATGGCTACCAAAAACCTTTTCATTTGAAACGAAAGGGGTTCCTCACTGGAACAAATGCTCCTAACACAATAAAGCAGTCCTCTCGGCCCGAAAGCGGTCAAAAATAGTAGATCTAGGAAACGAAAATCGGACGTAGTTGTACCGGCTTCGAATTTGGATCACCAACAAATGTGGAAATAGCTCTGATACCATGTAGGAATTAACAGGGTAAGTTCCTCAGATAGAACACCAAAGGACACTGCTCACAAACAGATCACAGATCAATACACTAGTATTCTTGACGTGGTTAAGACACTCAAAGAGGGAAATAGACCACGGCTTGAGCCAACATGGCCACTTTAGGCAATTTATTAATGTAAAAGAAAGAAAATTTACATAAGCTTCTCTCATGAACAGTCACCTTACAAATGACCCTCCATTCTCTTTAAATAGAGATCATGGACCAATCGGGTGTTAAGCCACGGATCAAGTGTCGATAATATCGAGGAGAGAATGAACCGTCGGATCACGTCATGTATAGAACATATCATGACCGTCGAATTGTAGGTTACAAAAGTACATAGTAAAGAAACACACTTTACCTAACTCTACACTAAACCAAGTTATACTTAACTATTTCCTATGTGTCAAAATATCCTAACAAGTGTAACATGCTCTTAAGGTCTTCAACATTTTCTTTTGACTATTTGACTCACCTATAGCACTTTAACTTGTGCTAGACCTATTTCAATGAAAGACCGAACCTAGTTACATTTCTTTCAACAAGGAGCGCCAGAGACTGAACAGTGCACAGCAGAGTTGGCAGTAGTGCAGATGGCACAGAGTAGAGGTCAGCAGCAGTGCAGAAGATTCAGAGGGTCAGTGCAGAGACTAGCAGCAATCAGGTTCTAGCATTCACATGGTATCATACTGAACACAGTTAGTTCAATAATTTGGGATGTTTTTCCATTGTTGATGTTGTTGCTGCAGCAGCAGTTTGCAGTGCAGGGGAATTTGGCAGTGGCAGTGCCAACAGCAGCACGAATGTAGAATTTCAGAGGGAGTTGCAGTACGGATGCAGTGTTGACAGTGGCAGGGTCAGCAGCAGTACAAATGCAGCATTTGTGCAGTGGTTGGTGGACAGCATGTCAGACATCAGTAGCATAGAGGGAGATGTTATAGAACAAAGTGATGCTTCAGCAGCTTGCATTGCTAGAGCACATTCCTCGCTAAGGGGGAGAGTTGATTTCTGGTAGCATCGAATGAGATTTAAGTCTCAAATTTTGCAGGTAGGCTTAGGCACATGTATTCCAAAGAACCCAGAAAGGGTTTTGGGAAATTCCACTCAAAAAGAGTTTTATTAATATAATTGATTCTTTTTAATGGGACCCTAAGTCTAAACTTAGAAGAATAAAATAATTAAAGGGTATTAATATAAACTGTAGGTGTAACTTCTAGAAGAAGACGAGGAATCAAGCCGAAATGATCTTAGTCATTGATTAGCTTCTAATCTAGGCCGTTGAATGTCAACGAGAAGATTATTTAAGGATGCTTGAGGGTCATTTGGAAAGACGCACGGAGAGAGTTCAATGAATCGATTTTCTGAAGCATAGCAGTTGCCAAGAGATTTTTGATAGTGAGCTTTTGCAATGAGGGGCAAGGATCGTTAGGTTGGAGTATCTTCTCCAAGACCCAAGATCAGCAGCAGAGAGGCAGAGAGGCGGAGAGACACCAGGAGGAGGCAGCGCAGACCCGAGAGGGGTTGAGACTAGGCCAGAAGGGCCCACGCAGAGCTGACGTAGAGCCAGAAGGGCTCACGCAGAGGCAGCGCAGTCTTCCAGTGCAGAAATCCGAAATCTGCCAAGGAGATGAGATTTCTGAGCCGGGACGGCTGGAAACTGCTCCAGAGGGCAGACGTTTCCGAGTTGGGCTGACACAGAGCTTGTTGAGCTTGACACAGGACCAACGCAGAGATAGCTAGGGACAGTTGGTTCAGTAGTCGGAATAGCCAGAATTGCCAGGTAGAGTGAGGTAATCTCACTAAGTTTTATGCCAGTTTATTTTTCTCTGTAACTGGATTGTTGAAAGGGCATCCAGAGTTGTATTCAAAAACTACTGCTTAATAATATAAAACCCTCAGAGCTACTGCACCAATTTTCCCGCATTGGGTTTTTCCGAGGACATTTGTCCAAAAAATACTGTCACTTGTGCATCTTTCTTTATTTGTTATGTTCTTGTTTTGGGCAAATTAATTAATTAAGTGAAGGCCGCAGTGTGTTAGCTTTGATATTTGTTGTAGGAAACAGTAAATAATTTGTATCAGTATTTAATAGATAGGAGATGTTTAATCAGTTGCTGCAGTAGGTGATTCGGGTGGGATTATCGAATTTTCACAGTAGCTAGGAGCAGAAAAGTGTGAAGTTCAAGAAGGAAGATGGAATCGAAGTTTTTAGGTCTCTATCTATTAAAATTGGTAACTAGGGGCCAAACTCCATGTGGGTCATCTTATTAATGGCAGCTGATATTTTTCTTGGATCCCTCTCATCGAGAGGTGTAGGATTGATCTAAAGATCATCCGATTCTGATAAGCATTCATGGAGATATGAATTTATTTGTGTTATGGGACAATTCGTCAAGGTCGGCCAGCAACCAATTAAATCCCACATATGCTCAACATTTTAGTATAAATAGAGGTACCTTGAAAGTCATTTGGATACACTCACTTGGGATCTCTTCCTCTCTACTTGTCTTTTGGTTTTGCTGACAGGGGAAATCCTAAGGGATAATGCTGCCCTGATGGAGAAAGGCTCTATGATATCTAGAGGGAGTGCACTAGGCTCTACGCTGGCCTAATGAAGAAGCCCTAGACACAAGAGGAAAGGGAGATCTAGCACGGGGAAGGAGGCCTAACAGCAGACCCTAACGTAGTCCTATCATGCCCTAATCTATATGTTGTTCTGGAAGGGTTTGAGAGATCCCTTAGACGCAGAAAAAGGGATACCCTAACAGCAATAAGGAGGCTCCCATTCACTGCCCTAACCTACCCTCATACGTTGTCCAAAGGAGCCCTTATATGCTGCCCTAATCCGCTGTCATAAGGAGGCCTTAAGTATGCCCTAGCCGCAGATCTAAGGTAGGGTTACAACTGAGTTAAATGTGCCCTAGCCACAGATCTAAGTGGAGACTTAGCCGCAGATGAAGGAGAGCTCTAGCAGCCGTTAAGGGAGAGGTCTGGCCGCAGTTAAAGAGAGGCTAGATCCACAGCAAATGAGGAGACCTATACGCAACTAGGAGAGGAGGCCTAATCTACAGTCAAGAGGAGCTCCTATATGTTATCAAAGGGAAGTCCTAATCTGTCATCAAACATAGCCAAGATCTGCAGCAGAAATCTAAGTGCTATAAGTGACAGCATGGAAATGTGTGTTGTAGGTGTTACAGTGGGACAGCAGTATAGTTGTACATGATCAAAGCATGGACAGCAAGGTACAACATGTCTAAATAGGACAGTTGCAAGCATGATGACAATGGGACAGCAATGAAGCTTGGTGGAGCAAGCAAATAGGACAGTTGCAAGCATGATGACACATGGGACAGCTACAAGCATGGTGAAGCATGGACAGTAGTAGCATGGTGAAGTATGGACAGCAAAGTACATCAAGTCTAAATAGGACAATTACAAGCATGATGACAATGGGATAGCAATGAAGCTTGGTGGAGCAAGCAAATAGGACAGCTGCAAGCATGATGACACATGGGACAGCTGCAAGCATGGTGAAGCATGGACAACAGTAGCATGGTGAAGCATGGACAGCGGCAGCATGGTAAAGCATGGACAGCAACAAGCATAGTGCTGCAAGTACACAAAGCAGCAATGGTGCAGCAAGCACATGGATGACAACATGGTGCAGCAGTGGCACAAGGTACAACAGTGCCAAACACTGGGACAGTAGTGCCGCATGGTGCAGCACGGTGAGGTGCAGAATGATGACAAGATGCAACATAATGATAGGTGAAGGAGTCACCTTGGAGAATCAGTTGAAGCACCATGTCTTCAACTGATCTCATGTATCATCTTCTTAGAGATGATCTATGCTCTTATCTAGATAAGTCAAAGTGTTGTCTTCTATTGTAAATGTACTATCTCTCTCTCTGTTGAACTATTGAAGAACGTATAAGAAGAATTGATCAAGGGTTTCCCCACATTGGGGTTTGTCCCTGGCTAGCGCCACATCTTGTGTCCTCTTGTTTTGGCTTGTCTTCTACGATTTATGTTTATGTTCTATCTGCAATTTACTTTAATGCTGATGTGATTGCTAATCTGGAAAAGATATTGAGCTAACTGTGAAAATTGAATTGAATTGCTCTAAGCATAGAACATACCTAAACTTAACATGGTATCAGAGCTGAGGTGAAGACAATGCCCAAGCAAGAGTGAAAGAGCAATCACCGAAGACAATTGGGAAAGGACAAAATGATCAATGGATTCCTCATCCCTCTTCAAATTCACCAAGGGTGAAATCGAAGCAGAGAACATTATCAGAATGGCGCAACAGAAGCCTATTATAACCTACCTAAAGATCACTTCATTGGGAAGTTTAGATCTAAGGGTGGAAGGAAAGGCATATGACTTGTTCGGCCATTATGTGAAGGAGTGTCCAAATGGTAGGGGCACATCACTTGATGATGATAACAATCATTCTAGGGACATCTTCAATGATCAGAGGAATGACAGGTAACGGCCGACTCTTCAGAGAAAGCAAGGAACTCCAGGTATGAAGAATCAAATGTTGTTTCTGATAAGATAAAGAAGCGTTATCTTGTATTGGCCCTCTCCTTCAGATTCTTTGGGAATCCGGCTTATTGATTGTAGTGCTTCAACGCACTCCATCGGATAGAAGGGTGCTCTCTCTAATTTGGTAGAGATGGAAACAATCGTGGGATTATACTTGGAGCCGATGCCACCTATCCCGAAAAGGGTGTAGGGAATGTTACCCCTCAATTGAATGAGGGTAACTCGATTCATTTACAGAATCTCTTTTATGTACCTGATCACAAGAAGAACCTGGTGTCCACTTCGGCATTGAAAGTCAAAGGTCACAGGTGGCATTCCTCAATGGAAAGGTACGTGTTTGGAAATAGAATTTTCAAAGATGTTTTTATCTTTGAGTTCAGGGTTGGCAATTTGTGTCAAGTTGCAGTATGGTCCATTGGGGACCATGTCAGTTGACAGATCTCATCTATAGCACCAGAGGTCTACTTATGGGGCTCTACCCGATGTGAGTCAGATGGTGACTCAAATGCCTAAATTCAAGAAAAGCATGAAGGTACATGTCTAAGATGTACCGAAGGAAAATCTTACAAGGGGACCATTCCGCTCATGTAGTAGGTCCACAGGTTTGGAACAACCGAGGGGTTTGAGGTTCATGATCGGGAATCTCATGTGTGCAGGTAAGCCCTCTATGGCTTGAAGAAAAACACCTCGGGTTTGATATGAGAGGATAGTTGTCAGATGAAGTTGAGATTCACTAAGAGTGAAGCCAATCCAAACCTTTGTTTGAAGGTTGTGGATGATAGACCTCTCATATCGGCACCTTCTGAGGACGACCTATTTCTGAAAGGTGCACACCCTTTCATTTACAAAAGTAAGAGGGAGTTGGATTCCGAATGTGGAATGATCAACTGCAAGCCCGTGACTACCTCAAGGATCTTAACTTTCAGAAGTTATATGGTAGTGATGTCAGACCTAATTTGGGAAATGCCTCTGAGTTTCATAAACTCATTCGCATTGATGTTCTTGGTGAACTTCCGTCCGGACATAAGTTTTGCAGCTAGCATGATGAGCTCATATATGGTTGGGCCTCACTGGATTGGTGCCAAGAATCTTCTGAGATATCTTCAGGGCACAATCTCTCATGGATTGAAATATAGTGTCGGAAATATGAAGCTGCATGATTACTCGAATGCTGACTAGGCAGGCAGTGTGGAGGATCACTAGAGCACTTCTCAGTGCTGGTTCTCTTTGGGTTCTGCTTCAATATCATGGATGAACAGGAAGCAGAAGTCGGTTGCTATAAGCACCACCGAGACCGAATACATAGTTACGAGTATGATCTCGTATGACGCTGCCTGGTTGTGGAAGCTCTTCAGTGAGCTGTTTGTACACATGATGAATACCACCGTGATCCTCTGTGACAACCAAGGGGGATTCGATTGTTGAGGAATCCCGTATTCGATGATTGCTCCAGTAGATAGACATCAGATACTACCTTATGTGGGATATGGTACGTCGATGAGCGAGGAGGCTCCATCACATTGAGACTGATGTACAGGTCGCAGACATTTTTTCAAAGCCCCAAGGAAAGGTCAAATCTATGACTTTCCTGAACGACTTGGAGTCATTGAGAGACCTTCTTATAAGGGTCCTGCATGTTGCATGCATTGAACTCTAGGAGCTCTGGGGAGCTTGGGGTACTTACTAGAGCAACACACGACCATAGGGCGACTCACCCTCCCCTAATGGTGCACTGTGTACAGGGTGAATGGCTCAGCCTTCCCCTGTGATACCCCAAGGCGACTTTGGGACAAGATGATTAGTTCTCCTATTGAGGCATCCTACCCATGTAGTCTGGGACTCATGGGAAGTACCTCTCATCTGATCAATGAGTAGGGAAATGGGGTTAGGGACCATAGTAGTACTATTGATAGACACATCGTTGTATTTACCGTACTCCCTATGCTAGGATGACCTCCATTGATCTGGGATCAGTATGAGTGGTTTGAGACACTCTCTTGTGATATTGATTTGGGATCAATAAAATTGACTTCGGGTCAATAGAGAATGGTATGAGACATTCTCGATCAATTCTTCTTCTTCATGGTTCAGCAGAGAAAAGCAGAGCAATGCAGGACACTGATGGCAGAGATAGTACAGTGAGACATATGGATCAGCGGATGGAGTTCTCCCTAGTTGAGAGGAAGTGTTAAAATTGTCAACTAGGACCAAACTCCATGTGGGTCATCTTATTAATGGCAGCTAGTATTTTTCTTGGATCCCTCTCATCGAGAGGTGTAGGATTGATCTAAAGATCTTCCGATTCTAATAAGTATTCATGGAGATATGGATTTATTTGTGTTATGGGACAATTCGTCAAGGTCGGCCAGCAACCAAATAAACCCCACATGTGCTCAACGTTTTAATATAAATAGAGGTGCCTTGAAAGTCATTTGGATACACTCACTTGCGATCTCTTCCTCTCTACTTGTCTTTGGGTTTTGGTGAGAGGGGACAACCTAAGGGATAATGTTGCCCTAATGGAGAAAGGTTCTACGCTATCTAGAGGGAGTGCACTAGGCTCTACGCTGCCCTAATGAAGAAGCCCTAGATGCAAGAGGAAAGGCAGATCTAGCACGGTGAAGGAGAACTAACAGCAGACCCTAATGCAATCCTATCATGCCCTAATCTATACGTTGTTCTGGAAGGGTTTGAGACAACCCTTAGATGCAGCAAAAGGGATACCTCAACAGCAATAAGGAGGCTCCCATTCGCTGCCCTAACCTGCCCTCATACACTATCCAAAGGAGCCTTTATACGCTGCCCTAATCCGCCGTCATAAGGAGGCCTTAAATATGCCCTAACCGCAGATCTAAGGTAAGGTTACAACTGAGTTAAATGTGCCCTAGCCACAGATCTAAGTGGAGACTTAGCCGCAGATGAAGGAGAGCTCTAGCGACAGTTAAGGGAGAGGTTTGGCCGCAATTAAAGAGAGGCCAGATCCACAGCAAATGAGGAGACCTATACGCAGCTAGGAGAGGAGGCCTAATCTACAATCAAGAGGAGCTCCTATACGTTATCAAAGGGAAGTCCTAATCTGCTGTCAAGCATAGCCAAGATCTGCAGCAGAAATCTGAGTGTGCCGTAGGTGACAGCATGGAAATGTGGGTTGTAGGTGTTACAGTGGGGCAGCAGTATAGCTGTACGTGATCAAAGCATGGACAACAAGATACAGCATGTCTAAATAGGACAGTTGCAAGCATGATGACAATGGGACAGCAATGATGCTTGGTGGAACAAGCAAATAGGATAGCTGCAAGCATGATGACACATGGGACAACTGCAAGCATGGTGAAGCATGGACAGCAGTAGCATGGTGAAGCATGGACAGCAAGGTACATCATGTCTAAATAGGACAACTACAAGCATGATCACAATGGAACAACATTGAAGCTTGGTGGAGCAAGCAAATAGGACAGCTGCAAGCATGATGACACATGTGACAACTGCAAGCATGATGACACATGTGACAACTGCAAGCATGGTGAAGCATGGACAGCAGTAGCATGGTGAAGCATGGATGGCATCAGCATGGTAAAGCATGGACAGCAGCAAGCATAGTGCTACAAGTAAATTGGGACAGCAGTATAGTACTTGGTGCAGCAAGTACACAAAACAGCAATGGTGCAGCAAGCACATGGGTGACAGCATGGTGCAGCAGTGGCACAAGGTACAACAGTGCCAAACACAGGAACAGTGGTGCAGCATGGTGCAGCATGGTGAGGTGCAGAATGATGATGAGATGCAGCACAATGATAGGTGAAGGAGTCACCTTATAGAATCATTTGAAGCAATGTATCTTCAACTGATCTCATGTATCATCTTCTTAGAGATGATCTATGCTCTTATCTAGATAAGTCAAAGTGTTGACTTCTATTGTAAATGTACTCTCTCTCTCTCTGCTGAAATATTGAAGAACATATAAGAAGAATTAATCAAGGGTTTCCCCACATTGGGGTTTTCCCTGGCTAGCGCCACATCTTGTGTCCTCTTATCTTGGCTTGTCTTCTGCGATTTATGTTTATGTTCTATTTGCAGTTTACTTTAATGCTGATGTGATTGCTAATCTGGAAAAGATATTGAGTTAACTGTGAAAATTAAATTAAATTGCTCTAGGCATAGAACATACCTAAATTTAATACTCTATCTCTCTCTCTCATGTGCAATGAAATTCGAAAGTTGCATCAAAGTTGGGAAACTACATCGAAGCTATGAAGTTGCATCAAGGTAGAAGTTGTGAAGCAGCATCGAAATTGTGAAGTTGCCTCGAGGTCAAAGATGTGAAGTTGCTAGGCTGAAGCTACTGAAGATGCTAGATTGAAACTACAGTCCTAAAGCTGGGTCAAAGTTATGAAGCTAGGGCTCGAAATTCTAGGTTGAAGCTGCATTTGAGAAGCTGGAACTTGGTAACTTTGGAAGAGATTTGTTGATTTGGGGTAGCATCGGATGTGCTCTAGCCATGAAAATTGGTGGAGAGGTTACAGCACATGAGATGTCCAAGAACCAAAAATGGTTTGGGCAAATTGTACCCGGTTAAGGAGATATTAAAATAATTAATATTTTTAATGGAGTTCCTAAGTCTAAACTTAGGAAAAATAAAATATTAATGGGTATTAATATAAAACTGGGTTAGAAGGTTCTAAAGGACATGGATCAAGCCAAATCTAATCTTAGCCGTTGATTAGAGATGTAATTTCGGACGTTGAAGGACCAACGGGAAAAGTATAAGAGGAGGCTTGAGGGTCAGTTGGAAAATACACCAAAATGATCAGTCATTTGATTTTCTAGAGCAGGGTTTTCCAAGAGAAATCGAATCAGTGATCAATTGCAACGAGTGGCAATGAGTACGAGACAGAGAGGCAGAGATAGCATCGAGAGACCAGCGAAGAAGCAAAGAGAGGCAGACATTGAGCCAAGGGGGCCACGCAGAGACTGTGTAGAGGCCCAAAGGGCCTGCGTCATCCACGCAAACACTGTAGGAGTGACGCAGAGGGTCGTAGAGGCTACACAGAGCCTCAAAGGGCTGACGCAGTGAGTTTCAGGCTGACGCAGAGGCCAGGAGGGCTAACGCAGTGCTTCAATTGTGTTGGAGAGGGTTTTGTGGGGCAGACTTTCCGAATATCTACTTCGAATAGAGAGGTATTACTAACGGACTATGTTGCCAGGAAACGTGGGTGCGGGGACAGGGACGGGGACGACATTTTTGGAAACAGGGGGCGTGGGTTCGTCGGGTAATATAATAATATTAAATTTTAATAATTAAATTTTATAAATTATAAATTTATAAGTAATAATATATATGAAATTTGAATTTGTATATTTTTTCAACTTTAAACAAGAAAACTTTAATGATAAGCATTTAAACATGCACATCATTGAACATTCAACATTGACATTGAAATTTCAAAATTTATCACCAAAAAACTGTTCTTTTGAATCTTTTCCGTGTAACCATGACACTGTGACAGCTAAAACTGAAAATTCAAAATACATACTAGGATAAATGCTAGACTCAGCGATTTTGGTGAAACTTGGGACAGATTTTGTCACACACAGGCTTTAAAATAACTATGCAGCTTAGGTTCATTTGCAAGGATGCCTATCAATGAATCAGGTTGTGGTCGTACAGACCCTTCCTCCTACACAGCCAAGGAGTGTTAGCATTTCTGCCTCCTGCTCTAATTTCAAGACAGCTTCTCTCCTTATTGAAATTGCTCATTCTGGCTGGAGCTTGAGCTTGTAACTTTGCTTTGAATGTTTAGTCTCTCCCATATAAAAACACAATCTCAACCTGATAGTGGTCTAGAATTTTCTTGATGTCTAATCATCCACCTGCCCCATGCATGGTGTGCTCTATGGTAAAGCAATCCCAAAAACAGTGGCAGCCTTACCCTTCCACAAAACACGCTTATCAGTCTTTGTTTCCCAATAAAATGCACAGCAGCCATCTGATGGGTTGAGGGATAGTTTGTCTTTGAGTGCGAAGCTCTGCCTGAATATTAATAATAATTATCTAAACATAAAACATCTTCGCAGTTTTTAGAGATTACTTGGTGTACAAGTCTGTAGAGACCATATATGATTTAGGCATATTTTCCTAGTTTTAATCTTAACATGATGTTATCAGAATGTTGTGAGAAATTGGCAGATTTTGATACTTAATTTAGCCATTGTCCAAAATAGCCCTTCGCCATTTAACAGCGTCAGCTGATTACAGCTTATGGCTGGTCTCAATCCTACTTTAAAAAACAAGACTTGTAAAAAAACTTAAAAAACCGGGTGCGGGTGCCCGTGCAACACAGGTTTTGATGGTAAGGACCGTGGAAGAATGTTTCATTCCAAATTAATTTACAAGAATTGATTTAGGGTTTTTTAGGTTTTGTTATAAGTTTTACCTTTGTTATAAGTTATTTTTTAAATTTCAATAAAAAAAAATTATTTGAAAATTAAATTTTTAATATAGTTTTTTTTATGAAGAACCCAAAGAACCCAACCCGAAGAACCCAAAGAACCCAACCCGAAGAACCCAAAGAACCCAACCCGAAGAACCGAAGAACCCAAGAACCTGAAGAACCCAAGAACCCGTTAAAGGAAAAGAACCCAATTTTTTTTTTTGAAGAACCCGGTTCTTCTGGGTTCGTCTGGGAAGAACCCGTACCCGAATCGGTACTTGGGTGCGGGAACCCGGGACGGGTTCGAGAACCCCACCCCCGGGTGCGGGTACCCATGCAACACAGCTGCCGGATAATTTTCTCTGTCGGGTGAGCAGTTTGGCACCCAGTTGTAGTCAGAAAGATTGTATAATAAAAAATCCTCAGAATTGCTACACCAGTTTTCCCAAGTTGGGTTTTTTCAGAGACGAGTTGTCCAAAAATAACAATGTTACTTGTGTGTTTGCCATTTCTTTTAGCAATTGATCTATAGATGGTTGAGACTATATTGTGTTTATTTCGGTATTTATATGTTTTAAATAACTTGTTCGTAATTAACAAGTAGAAGAAATGAACGAGAATACAGACAAAATTTCTAACGGGTGATACCTAGAAATTTCAACATGGTATCAAAGCCAATTTGCAAATCACAGGAGCGCTGAAAGCACCAGCTGAAGTAGAGCATTTGCAGCAGAAACAATTGTCCCGAGTGACAGAAGTTGTTCCTTGCAGAAAGCGGCACAAGAAGGATTGACGCAAATGGACTGTGTCATCAGTTCGGCCAGCGCAAAGGATGAGGAGGGCAGAAAAGGCTCATGAAGAGCCACGCAGAGACCAGGAGGGTTGACACAGTTGGCTAGGGGAGCATTTCAGCCAGTGTCGGGATTGCGCAGAGCCTACAGGCTTAGTCCTTTAGTTGCTAGGGCAAAGGAAGTTGTGCGCAAATTGCAGGGAGTGAAGCTGGTGGGGTCTTGTTGCTGCCAAGATAGAACAGTACCTAATGGGGCAAAACCAAGGTAGAGGGAGTCAGTACCTAGGCGGATTTCTAGCCAAGAAATTCAGATCGGTGTTGCAGGTGCATAGGAGATCGGAGAGGTGCAACTCGACGGTTGGCAGGCAGATTTCCAGGAGGGAAATCAAGACTTGGAGGGAGTCTAGCAGAGAACTTCCAGACGAGAAGTAGAGACTCAGAGGAAGTCGAAGAGAGAACTTCTAGAGGGAAATAGAGACTCAGAGGAGTCAAAAGGGAGAGCAAAGAGATGGCCATGAATGGACTGAGGGATCAGGACAGGCTGGATGGGGCGTCCAACTTTGTTGTCTTGAAGACCAGGATCCTGTCCATTCTAGATAGACATCGCATCAAGGCCTTCACCTTGAGAACAGTGGGTATCCCAGTTGACCCAGTTGACAATGAAAAGTACGAGGAGGCAATGGCCAAGGTGAAATGCATCATCCTTGATGGGGTCAAGGATCATGTGGTCCAGCATATTGCCGAGAAAGAGATGGCAAAGGAAATGTGGGACACCTTGAAGACATTGTACCAGCATACTTCTGTGTAGAGGAAGATGTTACTTGAGACTCAGCTACGATCATACCAGATGCAGAAGGGGCAGCAGATACATCAATTCCTCGGTAGATTGAAGTAGATCCGAGACCAACTTACTTCCATAGGGGCCACACCGGATCAAGAGTTGATGGCAGGGAAAATTTTAAGAACCCCCCCTAAATTTATAAATATAATAAATGGGCGAATCTCCATGGTATATAGGAAAAATGGAAGGCGATTTTGTCAATAATATAATATGTATATATAATTTTTGGCGAATCTCTCACCAGGCATGGCGAATATTTTACTCAATTATAAAATCTTGTAAGATCTTGGCGAGTCTTTCATTAAATAATAAAACTTTGTAAAGTCCTAGTGAATCTTAGCATAGGCTACATGCTGGTTTAATTCCCCCATTTAAATAGGCTACATTCCAGGTGAATACCATGGGTCAATACCATGTGCCATTTTGGTGAATACCATGGGTCAATACCATGTGCCATTTTTATTTTTATTAATTCTAATATTAGGGTTAATAATGGTTTTTTGCATGGTATTAATAACAATCTAGTCCATGGTATTTGTCCCATAGTATTTTGGCCATAGGTTTCACCTAAATATAACCCATTTTTTGAGTGTTCGTAAATATAAGGTGACTTATGGAGTAAAAGTAAAAAAATGTTTTATTTGTTTACCATACCTCTCGTTTATTTATATTTTTATTAATTTACCATACCTCTTTTACAAATATGGTATTTGGCCCATAGGATTCACTTAAATAAAACCTCTTTCTTGAGCCTTCATAAATAGAACAAGGGTTATGGACTAAATATAAAAAGAGGTTTTATTTATTTACGATACGTCTAGTTTATTTATATTTTTATTTATTTACCATACCTTTTGAGTAAGTATAAAAAGACGTTTTATTTATTTACCATACCTCCACTTTACTTATATTTTTATTTGTTTACACCCTTACATATATATATAAGGTGACTTATGGAGTAAATATAAAAAATGTTTTATTTATTTACCATACCTCTCATTTATTTATATTTTTATTAATTTACCATACCTCTTTTATAAATATGGTATTTGGCCCATAGGATTCACTTAAATAAAACCTATTCTTGAAAATGGGTGAATGGATTCACTTAAATAAAACCTATTCTTGGAAATGGGCGAATGGAAGGTTGTAAGTCCTAATTTCAAGGGCTAAATTTACCTTTTTTACCCTCTCCCTTAAAATAAGGTGGGCTATTTGAGGTGATTTGTAAAAATGTACTATGATACAAAATATTCGCCCACTAAAAATTTAAAACCCCTTAATTTCGCCAAAGGGCGAACATTCGCCTCTAAAATTATCCTCGGTTGATGGCGAGGACCACTCTAAACGCAGCCTCTGAGGAGTGGGAGACATTTGTCCATAGGATTCTAGGCAAAGCGAATCTTCTAGATTGGGAAGAATTGTGGGCGGCTCTTTGCCAAGAAGATATCAGACGGTTGTCCAAGATGGAAAGTAGTAGCAAAGGAATCCGAGTCAAGAAAGAGGAGGAAGACAATGCAACTCTGGCATTTGCAGGGAAGCAGGAGAAGAAGAAGAAAAAGGACCTCTCCAAGATAAAGTGCTTCAACTGTGGGGAACTGGGGCATTATGCGAACCAGTGTCCGAGGAAGAAGAATAAGGGAGAGGCATCTAACTCCAAGGCAGTGCCAGCGAAGGTGGAAAAGGAGGTAGAGGAGGATGACGATTGTGCCATGAGTGCTCATGTACCTCTAGAGAAGAGGTGGGGAGACATCGAGTTGTAGTCAGGAGGACTACAGGCGATGAGGGGCAGGATCCTTGAGGTACCCAAACATTTGGATCATACACTGATACGGGAGCCCCGAAGTGACAAGTAGCAGGATGGCGAATGTCGGTAGAAACGGATGCAGATAAAGCGGCAGAGAGTGCTACAGTGCAGTAGTCCCAGGCAGCGCAGAGAGGGTTGCAATAGTGCAAGAGGCATAGAGGAGGTTGCAACAGTGCAAGATGGCAACAGAGAAGTTTGCAGCGCTGCGAAAGGTAGGGAGTTGTTGCAGCAGCGCAGAGACAATAGAGGGAGCATGAGATAGCAACATAAAGAGCTTCAGCATCAGGAGTGTTTCTAGCCTGACAGGGATGTCAATAGTTGGGTGGATCAGTTACTTACTTCTCAGTAACTGAGTTGCAGTGCAATAGCAATAAGCAGTAGCACGATGCAGTATGATGAGAAGGGGTTGCAATGCAAATGCAGTGTTGGAAGAAAGGACCGGTAGCAGCACAGATGCAAAGGGAGTTGTCGTACGGGTGTAGCAGTGGTAGTGGCAGAGCCATGGGCAGCAGTACAGGATGCAGCAGTGCAGAGGATGATGGGCGGGGAGACCTAGCATCAACACAAGTACCGGTGTCGTATAATCAGAGTGATGCTCAATGTGGAGTATTACTAGAGCATAGTCCTCGCTAAGAGGGAGTGTTGATTTGGGGTAGCATCGGATGTGCTTTAGCCATGAAAATTGGTGGAGCGACTAAAGCACATGAGATCTCCAAGACCCAGAAGTGGTTTGGGCTAATCCTACCTGGTTAAGGAGATATTAAAATAATTAATATTTTTAATGGTGTTCCTAAGTCTAAACTTGTGAAAAATGAAATATTAATGGGTATTAATATAAAACTAGGTTAGAAGGTTCCAAAGGACATGGATCAAGCCAAATCTAATCTTAGTCGTTGATTAGATATGTAATCTCGACCGTTTAAGGACCAACAGAAAATTATAAGAGGAGGCTTGAGGGTCAATTGGAGAATACACCAGAGTGATCAGTCATTCAATTTTCTAGAGCGGGGTTTGCTAAGAGAAATAGAATCAGTGATCAGTTGCAGCAAGGGGCGATGAGAACGAGACAGAGAGACGGAGATAGTGCCGAGAGACCAGCGCATCAGCAGAGAGAGGCAGACGTTGAGCCAAAGGGGGCCATGCAGAGGCAGCAGAGACTGCACAGAGGCCAGAAGGGCCTGCATCATCCACGCAAAGGCTGCAGGAGTGACGCAAAGGGGTGTAGAGGTTGCGCAGGGGGTTGACGCAGTGAGTTTCAGGCTGATGCAGAGGCCAGGAGGGCTGACGCAGTACTTCAGTTGTGCTGGAGAGGGTTTCGTGGGGTAGACTTTCTGAATATCTGCTTCCGAGTAGAGAGGTATTGCTGCCGGATTATTTTCTCTGTCAGGTGAGCTGGTTTGGCACCCAGTTGTACTCAAAAAGACTACATAATAAAATAACCCTCAAAATTGTTGCACCGGTTTTCCCAAGTTGGGTTTTTCCGAGGACGAGTTGTCCAAAAATAGCAGTGTCACTTGTGTGTTTGCTATTTCTTTCAGTTGTTGATCTGTAGATGGTTGAGATTGTATTGTGTTTATTTCGGTATTTATATGTTTTGAATAACTTGTTCGTAATTAACAAGTAGGAGAAATAAACCACAGAATACAGATAAAATTTCTAACGGGTGATACTTAGAAATTTCAACAATTATCTATAAGAAGGAAGAGCTAACTTGGTGGAGGAGGTTGGTCTTTTGGTCTAAGGTCTTGGTCTATCTCAATAAATCTACTAAAGGAAGAAGTATGACTGGGTTTTCCTACATCTTGTGTCCTTGATCTTCATGTTTTACTTTGATAATTGCTTGATGTAAGGAAGATAAGAGAAGAACATAAAGAAGTTATTAAGAACATAAGAATATCGCAAGTAATTATCAGTATAAGAAAATATTTTTTCCTTTCCGATTTTCTAACAATGCATGACAAAATCAAATGGAAACATTGCAATCCCCTAAATCCTGAAATCCTGAAAACCATCAAGTTTGTTGGATTTTGAGTGAGATCTAAAATTCTAGTTTCTCCATATGAACTTCAATGAGGTCAACACCACTCTCAAACATCCTAAGTTATTTCACGGAAATGTTAAAAATTTAAGTATAAAGATGAAAATGAAAGATGCAGGTAACATCACTTTTACTTTAAGAATTTAACATTGCCATTGATTGTCAGCATTGCTAGGGTTGAGATGCGTGAGGTAAATGAGAGGGGAAGCATGCTTTTAACGGTTTGGATGGGTTGCTTTTGGAGGGAAACAACACGTAGTTTCCCTCAAAACCACTAATGCATGCCCAAAATCGTTGCACATAGGGTTTGCTACCACCCTGGTAATGAACCGGCTGGATTATGATAAACAGAGACAATTTATGGAAAAACCAACAGGTTTAGTCATAAAGTGGTCGATTTATGGTCAATTAATAGAAACATTGGCCCCTATAGATCAAAAAACCAATTTTTCTACCAGTTCAATCCCTCCAGGCAATGAATCTGTCGGTTTGACTGGTTTCTGGTTCGAACCACTCAGTTTTCATTCTTTGAATATTGTGGTCATGTCCCACCCTTTGAAAGCTTCACCTAGGCAATCTCATCCTTAATCGAATTGTAGGACCTTGGTGGGATTTTCATGAGGACTCGTGGTTTTATTGGAGCCTGCATTTGTAAGGGTGATCATCAGTGTATGGACCAATCTAGCCTGCATCATGGTGCACATGTCATTCCACATGGTTAGTGTCTATAGAGTCTGTAGGTGACCTTGGCTTTGGTGCAATATTACTCATGACAGCTCTCACAGAGAAGCAATCTCATGTGACAACTTTCATGTTTCCCAACCTAGTTCATGATTCCCAATGCACAATGGTCCAAGTGGTCAAAATTTCAACCAAGTCTCATATTAGAGATCATGATGAGAGGATTCCATGCCACGTGGAATTTTCCCGATTTAAGCATTCGGTGGCTAATTATAGAACTTGGTCAACATTATAGGAAAAACTTCCAAGGGAATTTTCACGTAAAGAATTTGGTTGTTTGTGACATGCATGATGTTGTCAAAAATGGTTTACTCGATGAGATGAACAAAACCCATGTTTCAGATTTTGCAAATCCTCAAGGGCAGCACAGATCATCCACTTGGGCATGATGATGTGGCAGGATGAGTTTTTAGGAGGCTTGACCAAAGCAAAACTTCACAAAATTTGACGTATAATATGTCAAAATTGGTCTACTGAATGAGAGGAGAAAAACCCATGTCTCGGTTTCTCCAAATTCCCAAAAGTGTAAGAGATTAAGCAAGGCATGATGACAGGACAGGCAGGTGATGATGTGCATAATCTTTTAATCTAATTCTATCTTGCTAACAAGTAATTATGTCCTAAGAATGTTCTCTATCATTGAGGAGATAATACGCTATGTGGAAACAAACAATTAGATCCTTCCCACTTGTTTCTTTTATTTTGCAAGTGAATTGATCGAAGGATTTTAAAGTACTTCAAAATGTGGATTTACTACTCCGAGAGTTTTTTATCTTGTCACACACGGAAGTCAGAGGTTGGAGATGCCATGAGAGGAGGCTACTACTAAAGAGGGTTGAAAATTTGCAAGATGTGTTAAGCAATATTGGGGGCAGTTTCCGAAAGGGCCAAGCAGACTCTCTTGACAAATACTGAGCATAACGAATTAGAGAGACAACTACTTCACACTATGACAAGAGGTGAGACTCCAAGGCATAGTTATAATTTCAACTGTTGGAAATACTAAGAGGGGGGTGAATCAATATTTCTTATCAATTAGTATATTTTTAATTCCACAAAGCATTAATTGTTATTAGCATCAGATAAACATAAACATCATCAACACCATTCAACAATGCATAACAAATAGAGACAATAGACACAGAGATTTTTAGGTGGAAACCCCTTCGGGACAAAAACCATCGAATGCTTCTTAATATTTGTCTTCAAAATATTTACATCAAGTTTTCAACTCCAACTGAAGGAGGCTCCAACCCCCTGATTTACAAGCTCCAACCTATAGGACACTCCAATGCCCTGTTTACCAATTGCAACTAGGAGGACGCCCCAACCCCTAGTTTACAGGCTCCAAGTGAAGGTGCTCCAACACCCTGTGTACCAAATACAATTGGATGGACACCCCAATGCCCTATGCAAGCTCCAACCTACCCTAGCACCACCCTGACACCCTGAAATGTTCTCAGGCTTCAACTTAAAGGAGACTCCACTCTCCTGCCTTGCACCACCCTAATCCGCTGGCAGACCACATTTCACAATTTTCAAATTGGATCCACATGTGCTCGATATCAATACAAAGGAGTTACTATACAATAAATTGTTGTATAATCAATTTTGCCTCTACTCAAACTGCATATCAAACCTTAGTTATTGAACAACTTTGTCTTCTCTTTGTTATGTCCAAAACCTTAGCTTGCTTTTGCATCAAACTCTATCAGTGATCAATTCACTAGTTCAGCATCTCTGCAACAAGTAATCAATCTGATTTCTTCACAACTGTTAAACCCTAGCACTGCTCAGCAACACATCAATTTCAAACAATGTCAAATCTATAGATCAACAAGAAGCCCTAAATCAACATCATCTCAACTTGTGAAACAAAAAGCCTTAAATGGACATCATCTCAACTTGTGAAACAAATCCTACTAAAACCCTAGTTGTAGCATAGGCATCAATAATCTGCTCTGCATACTTTTGGTCAAAACCCTAGCATATCCACCCTCAAAGCTGGACTGTTGTGCTTCTTTCAAATTCCAATTTTGAACAACCAATGCTCCCAAAAATCAAAAATACTATATGTAAAATTAAATGTTTGACAAATTAGCCCTTTTCAAGTGCCCCTCTACAAAATGGCAATGAATTGGCACTGGAGCTACAAAATGTAAAACGTTGGTCCACTAACTGTTATAAAAAATGAGAAAGATTGGACTTTGACTTTGACTAACGAATTGAAGTCCACAACCAATTGGGCTCCACTATTTTGATTACCATAAATGCGCTTTATTCGAATTTGATATCCGATTACCTTTTATCAGCTCACGCATTTATCAACAATTAATATTTCCAGCCAAATCAGCATAGCACTACAGGTATGTATGTGTCAATTCAGGCACCACTCGAGCTGTCAACGATTTAACGTGTTAACAAACTGAAGCTACAAATGTTTAAAACAGTTTCTCCTTCAACTTCAAGTAATCCGTGAATATAACCTTTATCAACAGCGCACAAGTCTCATGCTTTTAGCTCATACGCACAGGTCTCACATTGATATAGAGTTAATCATCTGTTCCTCTGTCTTGATAGCAGGGGGTGACTGTGGTACAGGACTTATTAGAAGCAAAACATGCCTCTATAAATGTGAGCTAGAGTAACAGAACTTCATCGTTTTGAAGCATGCCTTTCGTCTAGCAGATGTAGGGCTGAATCTATTACAAAAGTTTCAGACAAAAACAATTTGTATCAAGTCTTCAACTCACTGCAAACGATGCCACTGTAATTATGGTCTTTACCTGAAGATGTCACTTAATTAACTGGTCGAACAGTTGTTGATGTGTTCTAGAGAAAAGATCAGATGGAGCAATTCTTCCTTCTTGTTCAAAGAGCCACAAAATTCGGAAGCCTTATGCTCAAACTCTTGCTTATACAAATTGTGAATTTACATCCACAGAGGTAGCTTACTGATGCCGCAGATCAGATCTCTTGCAAACCTTTCCCTAGTAAACCAAAACTCCTTCCTGCAAGAATCCAGATTCTCCTTGGATTCGCTGATCAGAAATCATGAGACCGAGCTTCAGAGATTGGTTTTCTAAGGCTAAGAAACCTAAAACAAATTGATCTTTATTGTCCTGTAATAATAGCTCAAGGATGAATGCCCTAGAGGGTTGAGTAGGATAGCCCAGAACTTTCAATCTTCAACCAAAACGAAATTGATCCTTGTGCACAGAGACGTTACCATTGAGAAGACCGAATCTCATAAATTAAAACAAGGCTACTTTGTTGGTTTATAATGATAAGTGTTTGCTTCACGATTCTTGCCCTAGTGGGTCGAAGACATAGACAAATGCGCATAGAGAACTGCAACCAAATTACCAAATTAAAACCTTACAACCAAATAAAACCAAAACCCTCTCTACTGATCTTATACTATCTCCTCAAGGGCCAAAGTATTTCAAAGATTAGTCACTAGATAAGCAATGAACTTTCATATTTTGGAGGTGAATATGGCTTCCTTTTATAGACTTAGGAACGGTTTCAAAAGATATAATGAGTTCCTTATTCTGAGGGAGACTCCAAATTCAAATTTAAATTTTGGAGGGAGATACCACTCATATGGTTTTGAATCTTGACCTTAATTTGCCCTTTAGGCCTAAAACCCCTTCTCTTTTGATTTATGATTAAGATAGACTTGTAAAATCCTCCATAATAAACTTTTGCCATAAATAAAATCTTTTGAGAAGAGCCTTGTAGTTTTGACCAAAGAGATGCTGCCACCTCAACACCTTTTGGGGCTTTTGCCCCCAAATTGGATCCTTCAACTTCAATCAACTGTTATTTACAGATGGTGAGGGCTTTTATGACGTGCCACATACCATTGGAAACTACTCGACAAGGAGAATCCATCAAGGATGATTTTGAGTTCAATTTCACAGCTCTTCATCTTTAAAACCACGACGAATGCAGGGCTACTAGGGTTTCCATCCATCCTTTGATTGGAGCTTCCAATTGACGCAATCTAGACAAATATTAAGAGCATTCATTAACTAATGCTTGTTGATTTGGGGTAGCATCGGATGTGCTCTAGCCATGAAAATTGGTGGAGAGGCTAAAGCACATGAGATCTCCAAGACCCAGAAATGGTTTGGGGAAACTCCACCCGGTTAGAGAGATATTAAAATAATTAATATTTTTAACGAAGTTGCTAAGTCTAAACTTAGAAAAGTTAAAATATTAATGGATATTAATATAAAATTGGGTGAGAATGTTCTAAATGACATGGATCAAGCCAAATCTAATCTTAGTCGTTGATTAGAGAATTAATCTCAATCGTTGAAGACTCAACGGGAAAAGTATAAGAAGAGGCTTAAGGGTCAGTTGGAGATACACCAAGATTGATCAGTCAGTTCGATTTTCTGGAACGAGGTTTGCTGAGAAAATTCGAACAAGTGATCTGAGTTGCAACGAGGGGCAGTGAGTGAATAGCAGAGAGGCAGAGATAGTGTTGGAGGGCCAGCGCAGAGATTGAGGAGGCTACGTAGAGCTAGCAAGAGCCACGCAAAGGGCCAGAGAGACTGCGCAGAGGCTAACAGGGCCTGCGTGGGTGACGCAGAAGGCCAAAGAGCCAATGCAGAGCATCAGAGGGCTGACGCAGAGGGATTCAGAGCTACGCAAAGGCTAGGAGGGCTGACGCAGAGCCTCAGACAAGCGTTGGAAGGTTTTTCGTGGAGCAGACTTGCCGAATATTTGCTTCCGAAGAGAGGTATTACTGCCAGATAGAAATCTCTATTTGGGTGAACCAATTTGGCACCCTAGTTGTACTCAAGAAAGTTGTTTAATAATAAAACCCTCAAAACTGTTGCACCGGTTTTCCCAAGTTGGGCTTTTCCGGGGACGATTGTCGAAAAATAACGGTGTCCCTTGTGTGTTTGTCTATTATTTCAGTTGATGATCTATAGATGAGTTGAGACTGCATTTGTGTTTATTTTCAGTATTTATATGCTTAAATAACTTGTTAAGGAATAAACAAGTAGGTGAAATAAACCAGATGATGCAGGAATAATTTCTGACGTGTTAGACTTAGAAATTTCAACATGGTATCAGAGCATTGCAGGTCACAGGAGAGCTGAAGGCACCAGCTAAATCAGAAAATTTGCAACAGAAACAGTGGTCCCGTAATTTTTCGAACAGCAACAGAACGGATGCAGAGGGAGCTACAGTACAAATATAGCAGTGGCAGTGGCAGAGCCATGGGTAGCAGTACAGAAGGCAGCAATGCAAAGGATGTTGGGCAACAGGCCAAGCATCAGCACAGGAACCGGTGCCGAATGATCAAGGTGATGTTCAGTAGTGGAGCATTACTAGAGCACATTCCTCGCTAAGAGGAAGTGTTGATTTGGGGTAGCATCAGATGTGCTCTAGCCATGAAAATTGGTGGAGAGGCTAAAGCACATGAGATCTCCAAGACCCAGAAATGGTTTGGGGAAATTCCACCCAATTAGAGAGATATTAAAATAATTAATATTTTTAATGGAGTTCCTAAGTCTAAACTTAGGAAAATTAAAATATTAATGGGTATTAATATAAAACTGGGTGAGAATGTTCTAAATGACATGGATCAAGCCAAACCTAATCTTAGCCGTTGATTAAAGACTTAATCTCGGCCATTGAAGACTCAACAGGAAAAGTATAAGAGGAGGCTAGAGGGTCAGTTGGAGATACACCAAGACTGATCAGTCAGTTTGATTTTCTAGAGCGGGGTTTGCTGAGAAAATTCGAACAAGTGATCTGAGTTGCAGTGAGGCACAGTGAGTGCATAGCAGAGAGGCAGAGATAGTGTCGGAGGGCCAGCGCAAAGATTGAGGAGTCTACACAGAGCTAGCAGGAGCCACGCAGAGGGCCAAAGAGACTGCGCAGAGGCTAGCAGGGCCTGCGTGGGTGACGCAGAAGGCCAGAGAGCCAGCGCAGAGCATCAGAGGGCTGACGCAAAGGGTTTCAGAGCTACGCAGAGGCCAACAGGGCTGACGCAGAGCCTCAGAGGAGCGTTGGAAGGTTTTTCGTGGAGCAGACTTACCGAATATCTACTTCCGAAGAGAGGTATTACTGCCAGATAGAAATCTCTGTTGGGTGAACTAGTTTGGCACCCTAGTTGTACTCAAGAAAGTTGTTTAATAATAAAAGCCTCAGAACTGTTGCATTGGTTTTCCCAAGTTGGGTTTTTCCAGGGACGATTGTCGAAAAATTACGGTGTCCCTTGTGTGTTTGTCTGTTATTTCAATTGATGATCTGTAGATGAGTTGAGATTGCATTTGTGTTTATTTTCACTATTTATATGCTTAAATAACTTGTTAAGGAATAAACTGTGTTGCACGGGTACCCGCACCCGGGGGTGGGGTTCTCGAACCCGTCCCGGGTTCCCGCACCCAAGTACCGGATTCGGGTACAGGTTCTTCCCAGACGAACCCAGAAGAACCGGGTTCTTCAAAAAAAAAATTTGGGTTCTTTTCCTTTAACGGGTTCTTGGGTTCTTGGGTTCTTCGGGTTCTTCGTGTGCTTGGGTTCTTGGGTTCTTCGGGTTCTTCGGGTTGGGTTCTTTGGGTTCTTCGGGTTCTTTGGGTTCTTCATAAAAAAACTATATTAAAAATTTAATTTTCAAATAATTTTTTTTTATTGAAATTTAAAAAATGATATGCCATAAACGAATGATATGCCATAGAATATAGAATATATGTCATTAGCATCGAAACCAGAACTGGAAAAGAGACCTCTTACTCTGTAATTTGAGCCTGCAGATTCTTGTAAATCAATTTGGAATGAATTTATGAAACATTCATTCCCGAGCCAAATAAGTTAATAACCATCAAATTATAAACTGTAAATGCACACATACAGGTTCAGACATTTTCGGTCAAATAGAAAGTAGGATTGAGACCAGCCATAAGCTGTAATCAGCTGATGTTGTTAAATGGCGAAGGGCTATTTTGGAAAATGGCTAAATTAAGTATCAAAATCTGCCAATTTCTCACAGCATTCTGATAACATCATGTTAAGATTAAAACTAGGAAAATATGCCTAAATGAATAAGCGTGTTTTGTGGAAGGGTAAGGCTGCCACTGTTTTAACTTTTTGGGATTGCTTTACCACAGAGCACACCATGCATGGGGCAGGTGGATGATTAGACATCAAGAAAAGTCTAGCCCACTATTAGGTTGAGAAGAATCTCCTATGAAAAAATTGTGTTTTTATATGGGAGAGACTAAACATGTATAATTTCTAACGTGTTAGACTAAGAAATTTCAACAATGTTAGCATCAATGACAACACCATTCAACATCAACAACAACCAAAAATCCCAAAAAATTCAAAATCTCTTTTTTATTTTCTACAGCTAGGGTAGGATTTACTTGCTAGGTTTTAATTACATATCAATTTTCAGAAGTTATTCATTGGGGAAAAGTAGCGAAATTGTCCTAAGTGACCCCATTTTTTATATAAGTTTCTATTTCCTCCATCTTACACTTGTATCTAGCCTTTTGGTTGCAGATCTGCAGGTTAGGAGGAATCTTCCTTGTTGGACCTACATTTTCCAACCACCACAGACAAGCTCTATAGGCCTACGGGTGAGTATCATATACTAGAACTTGATATTTTGAGCTCTACATTGATTTATAGTCATTTTTCTTACATTAATGTTGAGTTTCTTCATTTTCCAGCTGTTAAAATCGTTAAATAAATTTCTGGAAATATTCTTAATAACTGAAAATAACCCAAAAATCTGAAAATCAATTTCCAGCTAGCTAGCTGCAAATCCCACACTCTAGGGTAACTCTCTAGAGGTATTTTTCACTCAGTGGATTGAATTTTAAAATAAAATAAGTTGTTGTCCCTACGTGTTTATGCAGACTTTACAGTCTGTCATATAGGATAGCAAGTTGTTTTCACTTCTAACTTTTTAACTAGGCAGCAGAATTGATAAATAATTACATATTTAGTTAGGATAAATTTAGTAGAGCAAAATACATAGGTCACGTGCCATATCTTTGAGTTATTTTGGCTACTAACATCTGTTGTTAGTAATCTGCACTACTTTTAGCACTACTTTATACAACACAATGAACAGATCAAGAACACTCCCACCCAAGTGACTCCATATAAGGCAGTAGACACAAACCGGAGTTGTTGGGGGATACATAGTGACTCCTCCATTGGTTGTTTAAGGGTTTTGGGCCTAAATAGCAGGGGCTTAGTCCAAGGTGACCGTCAATCTTGCCAAGACCTTAACAACAGTGCCGAAAAGGTTGGTAACACTACGTTCGACAATTAGAGGAGAATGAATAAAACAGTTGCAATATTGTGCAACTCAGGAGTATATTGTAGATAGATTCACCAATATTCCCAATCCATATAAGTTTGTGTATCTCTTTTATATACCCATTTTGATGATAAACACTGAAGCAAAAATTCTTTGGCACTTGTGCTAGAAACTCTCCATCACCATACTCAAACCAACATGCGCAACCATGACAGCTCACAAATAATGGAGTTAACATGTATCTGGGGTGAATATCACCACCCCATTTTACTAACAAATGAGGCCCCTTTTGACTAGATTTATGTTATTTAGAGAGAAGATTTATATAATTTATTGTCAAACTATCATCTAAAAAATCAGCAAAATGTAAACTGGCAGTAGTTTTGTGAGATTTAGATAGTTCCTTGAAACACAAAATTGAGAACACATGATTTCTCACTTACAAATGAGTGGGTATCAAATTCAACCAAATGTTTGGTGTAGATTTTCAGTGCAAAACAGTTTCCTTCACAATGAAATGATAGCACAGCAATACAATTCAAGAAACTTTACCTATTGTTTTATTGCAAATAGTTATCATGTAACAAATCGGATAGGTGACAAATGCATTAATTTTCAGGAATGAATCTTTGATCACTTATGAAATAAAGACCTACATACTTTGTATCAGTGTGGCAAACATCTTGTTGGCTAAAATGTCACTGAGGGTCTGGAAAAGAAAATATTGGCAACATCAAGAAAATATCGCAAAATATCGGTAAAATTTTAAAAATAATAAAAATATTAAAATAACAAAAAATATTAAAAAATTACAAAAATATTGTGTGGGCAATATTTCTCAATTGTCTCGCGAGAATATTGTGACATTTTCAGGGATTAAAATATCCTGATATTTTGGGGCAATATTATCATTGCCATGAAAAAATCGCAAAATTGTGATAATATCACGATGTTTGCAACACTGTATATGTCTAAGACAAACAGGTAAGCATGCATGACATTAAGCTTTAAAGCGAATCAGATCATAAAACTCTCACAGCTCACAGCTAACACAAAATCCAACTCCATAGAGAATGCTTCATAACGCAAAGTTCATTTCTTTATCAATCAAGAAGCCACTATGTATTCTCCAATACTGATAGGAATTAAGGAGAGAAGATAATTTAGAATGTTGAACGGAAGTAATGGTGCAAGTCGAAGAAGCAAAGTAATCTGCAATAAGATAAACAAAAAATGTTCATATCTATTCTTCAATTCCACTACATCGTTTGTACGAATGGAACCTAACAACTTGAAAATTAATGCAAAGAGGAAGAATGGATGAGGAAGAAAAGAGAAAACCTTGCATGAAAAAACAAATGGCAAAAAATCATGTCATAAAAAAAATCGAATGATCCATAAAAGTCCCATTTCATACTTCGAAACCCACATTCTCTAGGGCCTGTCATGGAACAGCATTATTACTAAAGGTTTTCTCTTCTATAATCTATTTTAATTTCTAGGGTTACCCTTTGGGTTCCCTTCCTTTTCTATTTGTCTACTTTTTCTCTTTCATCATGTTAGGAAATTATATATTACGGAGCAATGGAACACATAAAATATTGCAGAAATATAAACACAGAAAACGCACAAAACAAGAGAGACACAGATATACATGGTTCACCCAGTTTGGGCTATGTCCACCCCGAACAGCCAATCCTTCCTTTCTATTATCCAGCAAAATGAAGAGACACAACCTACAGCAAATCCGCTGTAATATCCTCTGTTTTCTCTCACAGTCTCGCCTCTTTGTTTCTCGCTCACACAGAATACACATCTATCACACAACCTCAAATACAATACCCTCATACAAAGAGAGGGGGTTGCCTTCTAGGGCAAAAAACCCTAAACAAACATAAGTTCTACCGTCAGATCATCCGCCTAATGGACGGCCCAGATTGACTAGAAATTACTGTACTTTTACAAGGCAATTTTACATTTATTTTTGGACAAGTCCCCCCCGCACCCCCCCGCGTGGAGGGGTGTACAAAACTTCCTGGGGTATACATCCGGCTGAAACAAAGACCTCTAAACAATCATGCTCCACACACAACACATCAACCAAAAAATTTTAGACCACTTAGGAGATGCTCTAGGCACTCATTGTTGTCAACCACCATCCTTCCTAGTCTGATCTCCTTATTTTGGTCATTTGTACACATTAGCATAATTTTGTTTCTAAAGAAATGAAACCCCAAAGAAGAATAATGTTAAACTGGCCCTAAAATGACTTGCAACCCTGACTTGAAGAAGGTAAAATCACTATGAAAGACCACCCAATAATGTTGTACTTTCTTCTAGCATCATTTTACGCTTAACATATTTGTAAAAGCATTTGAGGCAAGTATAAATATAGACGAAAAAAAGCACTTCAACGCATAGAATCAAACAGCATTCAAAGTAACAATGAGCTCTAGGACTATTGTGTCTACTTGTTCAAGAGACAAATCTAGACTCAAATATCAAATTGGGTTAGCCCATGCCAAGGGACTAGATATAAGCACTCATTCACCTACAAATAGAAAAGCACATTATAAGAACACCCCCTATGAGATGAACAATTTAAAAAATAAATGCATGTTATTTAACAAAATGAAAAACACAAAAGCATCTTCTAATGCAACTAATGTAGTAAAAGAAAGAATTTTTAAGAAAAGTGTTTTCCTTTGGTCACATTTTCTACACTTGGCACGGATGCTTGAAAATATATGAAAACAAGTTTAGAAAAAGATACGACTAGGACATAATTTTAAATAAAATGTAAGATTAGAAATAGTGTGATCCAATGCTGTCATATATAGCAGTGTTGCAAAAATCGCCATTTTTTTTATGAGCCAATTAAATAGAAAAAAAAAATATTCTGAAAAAATCACAATTTTTGCAAAAAAAAATCATCATCCGATAGGGAAGAATCATGGTGTACAGAAACAATGACTTTTTAAAAGTAAATTTGGGTTTTTTTTGTTTCATTTTGCAATCAGAGGCAAGGGTGAGAACTAAGGAGGAGGAGAACTAATCTACAAGGGTGAGAGAGGAGAAAACCGAAGGAATTTAGGATCCCAAGCAAAGAAATTTCGAATTTGGACCGAGTTTCTTCAATAGGGTGTGGATTTCAGGTATGGGCATCAAATTTGGCCCTTTTTTTTTTTGTTTTCTCCTTGTTTTTCCTTAGGTTTCAATCACCCATATATTTTCCATGATTTTTGCTTGGGTTTGAGTGTATTTTTTTTGCCATTTTTGTTGTATTTAGTGGCAAGGTTTTTTTGTCAAAATTTCAAAATGTTGATTGTTAATTTTATTTGTTTAAATTCTTCTTGTGCCCTAGTTTTTTTACATGATTTTTGCTTGGGTTTGAGTGTGTTTTTTTGCCATTATTGTTGCATTGAGTGGAGGATTTTTTTTGATCAAAAATTCAAAATATTGATTGTTAATTTCATTTGTTTAACTTTAAATTCTTCTTGTGCCCTAGGTTCAAACTCCAATCTTACATTAAAACTCGAGAGTTCAACAAAGTTATAAACATGCCAAGAAAATTTGACCCTATGTGGGAATTTGGTGAACCCAATAAGGGGTTTGACAGATCAAATTTGACTTGCAAGTTATGTGGGTAGCATATGACACGGGGCGTATCTCGATTGTAATTCCACCTTGCACAAATTCCTGGACATGAAGTAGGGCTTTGCAGAAATACAAATGCAAAAATCATCTGAAAGCCCTCAAATCATTAGAAGATATAGAGACAACCAAACTGACCAAGGCAGCTCTGAAGAAGCAAATGGCAACAGGTGGAGTGGTGGGAGGTGACCGTGAGAGTGGTTCTTCTTCAACATCAATTTCTACAATCAACCCTACAGTTGCCTCATCATTTTTTGTTCCTAGAACCACACATGGTGCACAACGATCTATCAGGTCAGCTCTTAAAAAAAGGAGAAGGAAGAAGTTGACAAGCTATTTGCCAAGTGTCTTCTTTGGAGTGATTTTCCCTTCAACATTGCCAGGAACAATCCATTTTTCTAGCTCGTGATTGATGCTATTGCTATTGTTGGCTCAGAGTACAAAACCCCTTCCTATGATGACTTTAGAGGGTGTATTTTTCAGAATGAAAAGGCCAAATGCACTGCAAGATTAGAGGAGTTCAGGGCATCATGGGCATAGACGAGATGCACTATGATGTCAAATGGTTGGACTGATCAAAAGGATAGAACCCTTATTAACTTCTTGGTTAATTGTCCCAAGGAGACAATGTTTAAGAAATATGTTGATGCATTTGCACATATCAAAGATGCACGACTATTATGTGATTTGTTGGACATATTCATTCAGGAGGTGGATCCACAACATGTTATCCATGTCATTATGAACAATGCTGGAAATTATTTCGTTACTGGTGGGATGCTTATGGAGAGGCATCCTAACTTATTTTGGGCACCTTGTGTTGCACATTGCATTGACTTGATGTTGGAGAACATAGGAAAATTTCCTTTTGTCAAGGATATTGTTGAATCATCAAAAAACATTACAAAATTTATACAAAACCATGCATTTGTGCTTCATTTGCTAAGAACATTCACCAACAAGAAGGAATTGGTGCGCCCTGTTACTACACGGTTTGCCACTAGCTTCATATCTCTTCAATCTCTCTTTAATTCTTTGTGGGATGCGAAAATAATGTGTCTTCCAGAGTGGCATGTTTTGTCATTTAGCTGCAAACTAAAAGGGAGAGACCATATTCATGCTAGTTTCATACTAGGGAAGCTTTTAGCAGGAGTGCAGGAGATGTGTGTTGATTTGGGGTAGCATCGGATGTGCTCTAAGCCTCAAATTTTGCAGGGAGGCTTGGGCACATGCATTCCAAAGAACCCAAAAACCATTTTGGGAAATTCCATCCAGAGATGATTATATTAAAATAATTAATATTTTTAATGGAGTTTCTAAGTCTAAACTTAGGAAAATTAAAATATTAATGGGTATTAATCTAATTGTGGGTGAATCTTCTAGATAAAGATAGAGATCAAGTCAAAATGATCTGAGCCTTTGATTAGGAGTTAATCTAGGTCGTTGGTTGTCCAATAGGAAGATATAAGAAGGGGCTTGAGGGTCATTTGGAAAATACACAGAGATCAAAAGATCGAATTTATGAATTGAGAAGTTGTCAGCAGGAAATTTCGATCGAAGAGATCTTTTGCAGTAGAGGGGTAGGGACATTGCTCCAAAGGAAGATTTCCAGATCCGGAGAGGCAGTAGCAAGAGGCTGAGTTATTCCTAATGCAGGAATGCGTGAGTGCAGGAACACACAAGTGCAAGAACGCGCGAGTGCAGGAATGCGAGTGTAGGAACTCGCAAGTGCAGGAACGTGATTGCAGGCAACACGAGTGCCGGGGTTGCTTAGGGAATATCTCTGGCAAATTTTCTTGTTGTTTGGATTACCAGTTTGGCATCCATAGATGTACTCAGATTTCAGTACTGCATAATAAAATAAAATCCTCACTATTGCTCCGGTTTTCCCACATTGGGTTTTTTCGGGGACATTTGTCCAAAAATAATTGTCACTGTGATTGTATGTGTGTCGGTATTTTACTTACATTTACTTTCTGCAATGTTTTAATTGTGAAGGCTGCAGTAGAATATATTTCAATATTTGTCGTAAATACTGTAGATAACTTATTTCTGAGGTAATAAGTAGAAGAAATAATATTAATCACTGCAGTGGGATTTCTATTTAGAAATTTTCACATGGTATCAGAGCTACAAGGAAGCAGAAAAGAGAAGCCAGAGGATCCAGCGTTGAGAAGAGAAGGGAATTTTAAATTCCTACAAGGGCATAAACTCGAATCTCCTAGAGGATTGTGCAATTCAAGCCCAAGAGATTGGATTTCGTGGGAAAAACTCTCTCTGACTTAGTCGACAGAGAGGTAAGTCTTTCCAATCGAAATTTATAAGTGGTAGAAGGGGCAGCGCAGCGGAAGATTCAACACGGAGGATTATCTCACGTGGAATGCAATTTTTCCTACAATAGTTGTTGGGATAGGTTAGCGTCAGAAATTGGCACAAAATGGATACTCAAAGTGTCTTAGATTTATCTACCAGATTAGATGAAGAATTCGCATGCCTAGCAAATTCAGCATCAGCGAATGTTTGGTACATTGATAGCTCATTGTGAAAATTCTATCACTGCAACAACTGATTTATTTCACCTACTTATTTCATAATACAGATATCAAATAAATTATGTTGCAGATATCACATCATAATACAAAAACAAACACATGCACAAGATTTAACACATGGACACAAATATTTTGGACAATCAGTCCCCGTAAAAACCCAATGTGGGAAAACTGGTGCAGCAAGGGAGGATTTTATTATTCAGCAATTCTTCAGTACAACTGGGTGACAAACTGGCTTACCCAACAGAGAGAAAATTCTTCAACACTTCCCCCAGTCTTAACATCAGTCTTGCTGACCTCTGTGTAGCTCCCAGACCCTCTGCAAAAGCCCCTGCCTCTCTGCGTCACCCACGTAGGCCCTCCAGTGACTGCACAGTCTACAGCCTCTGCGTCTGCCTCTCCAACCTTTGCGTTGTTCCCCTGGTGTTGTTCTCGACTCTCTGTTCCATACTTGCTGCCTCCTGCTGCTCTCCAAACCACTAGTTCGAATTTCTCAGCAAACCTTGCTCCAGAAATCGAACTAACTGGTCTCCCTCAGTGTATTCTCCAATTAACCCTCAAGCCTCTTCTTATACTTTTCCTGCTGGTCCTTCAACGGCCGAGATTAAATCTCTAATCAACGGCTAAAATTAAATTTGGCTTGATCCATGACTTTTGGAACCTTCTAACCTAGTTTTATATTAATACCCATTAATATTTTATTTTTCCTAAGTTTAGACTTAGGAACTCCATTAAAAACATTAATTATTTTAATATCTCCCAAACCGGTTAGAATCTGCCCAAACCATTTCTGGGTCTTGGAGATCTCATGTGCTTTAGCCTCTCCATCAATTTTCATGGCTAGAGCACATCCGATGCTACCCCAAATCAACACTCATATCACTGGATTACGATAACATTTCTCGAGCTATCAAGAAGAACAAATGGACTTCCAAATAACTATGGGAAACATAACGAAATGTACTCTAGTAGGGCGAGGTACCATAGATTTTCAGACAAAAACAGGGACCAACATCCGAGCCACCAATGTCTTGCATGTGCAGGATTAGAAATGAACTTAATTTCAATATCCCAGTTACAGCACAAAGGATATGATGTATACTTCATCGGAAAAAAAGCATACGTTAAGCATCCAAGCTAGAAAAAGAAAAAGCAAATTGGGGTTCGAAGCAACAAGTTGTATAGGTTGTAGCTCGAATCGCTAATGGCACTGATAGGTAGCAACTGTAATGGTGAGAAGGAGAGAAATGAATTATGGCACAGGCGAATGGGGCACTTACACCATGGAGCACTAAGGATGCACAGAGAGACTGTTACAGGGGTACCTGTCCTTAGTAGTGAACATGATGACATGTGCAGAGGATGTGTGCTAGGAAAGTACGCTAAAGCAGGTTTTTCAAGAAGTAACAATAGAGCAGAGTGTGTATTACGATTAATACACTCAGATATCCGTGGTCCTATGTCCACAAGGGCTCTTAGTGGTGGTGAATACTTCATCACTTTTATCAATGATCACTCCAAAAAAACCTGGATCTATTTCTTGAAGACCAAGGATGAGATCTTTGATCGTTTCCGAGAGTTTAAGGCTCTTGTTGAAAATATGACAAGGAAAAACATAAAGGTATTGCTTTCAGATAATGGTGGAGAACATACAGATAAAGGCTTCACAGATTTCTGCACAAAGGAGGGCATCAAAAGAGAGTGCACAGCTCCATATAATCCGGAGCATAATGGAGTGGTAGAACAGAAGAACGAAACTATTGTTGGGGCAGCCAAAGCCATGTTGTATGATCAAGATCTACCTAGGTATCTATGGGCAAAAGCTTGCAACACGGCAGTATATATCCAGAATAGAACTCCTTGTAGAAAATTTGGGAAGAGAACACCCAAAGGAGTTTTCACAGGGAAGAAGCCAGAAGTTAGTCATCTCAGGATATTTGGAAGTGTGGCTTATCGTCACATTCTAGACGAGAAGCGCAGCAAACTAGATCAGACAGCAGAGAAGGGGTATCTCGTAGGATACAGCAAGACCTCAAAGGCATATAGAATCTACATGCCTGGTAGTAGGAAGATTGTAGTAAGACGGGATGCAAAGTTCATGGAAGATAGAGCTTTCAGGAAATCTCGTGAAATGCCTACAGAAGATCAATCGGGAGATGGTCCGTTAGTCCAAGGGCAACAAGGGAAACAAGAAGGATAGGCATGAGAGCATACACCAAGGTTGAGTAGAGTGACCAACACCAATATATCCTCAAAAGGAGGAAATGCAGATGCTTCTCAACAGACGAAACGACAGGATCAGGAAGAAAAGTTGGTTGAGCCTCCCACCACCAGTGGAAGAAGGAGCAGAGAAGTGTGGAAAACACTGAGGGACACAAAGGAGTTTTTTGGAGCTCCTAGAGCCGAGAAGAGACAACGTAGACAACTAGATCGATACCAAGCATTAGTAGCTCAGATTGAAGAACCCTCTAGTTTTCAGGAAGTTGTTCAACACCAAGTATGGGTGGATGCCATGGTGGAAGAATACAACTCCATCATGACGAATGATGTCTGGAAGTAGTACCGAGACCAGAAGATAGATCAGTTGTAGGATCGCGATGGATCTACAAGATCAAGTATGATGTAGACGACAGCATAGAGAAGTACAAAGCAAGGTTCGTAGGAAAGGGGTATGCTCAAAAAGAAGGAATAGACTATGAAGAGACCTTCGCCCCAATTGCTCGATACACCACTATCAGGTCTATTATATCCCTAGCAGCTCAAATGGGATGGGAGATTCACCAGATGGATGTCAAGACAGCATTCTTGACAAAGTGATAGAAGAGGAGGTGTATATAGAACAGCCTAAAGGCTTTGAAACACATGAGAAGAAAGCTCATGTTTGCAGGTTAAAGAAAGCCATGTACGGGCTCAAGCAGGCACCCAGAGCATGGTATGGTCAGATTGATAGTTACTTGCAGCAGTTGGGATTTGTCAAGAGTGATGTTGATCCCAATCTCTACTATTTGTTGGTAGAGAATGAGCCACTTTTTCTGGTACTATATGTGGATGACCTATTCCTGGGTCATCTAGGCTCATCCAAGACTGCAAGAAGAATCTTGAAGCCGAATTCGACATGAAGGACTTGGGATTGATGCATTATTTTTTGGGGTTGGAAGTTTGGCAGAAGAATGGGGAGATCTTCCTTGGACAAGGAAGGTACGCTACAGAAATTCTGAAGAGATTCAGAATGCAGGATTGCCGACCCATGGCTACTCCCATGATCACCAACTAGAAGAAAATAGATGCATCAGAGGAAAAAGAAGTAGATCCCACCTTGTACAGGCAGCTCATTGGGTTGCTTATGTATCCGGTCAACACCAAGCCAAACATTTGTTTTGTTGTCAACACTATTAGTCAGTTCATGGTGGAACCAAAAAGGGTGCATTGGGCCACGGCAAGGCACATTCTTAGGTATGTACGTGGAACAGTCAGATATGGGTTGAAGTACTCTAGAGGGGAGGATGTCAATTTGAATGGGTTCACTGATGCAGATTAGGCAGGTAATTCAGTAGACCGATAAAGTACCTCAGGGTACTGCTTCAGTGTTGGATCAGGGATGCTTGGTGCAACAGGAAGCAGAAATCGGTAGCATTGAGTTCAATATAAGCACAATATATGGCAGCCAGCACAGCTACGTGTGAAGCCATAGGGCTCAGAAAATTGCTTGTGAGCTTATTTAGAAAAAAGATGCAAGCGACCAAGGTTTACTGCGATAATCAGAGTTGTATCAAACTCTCTGAGAATCCAGTATTTCATGATCGGTCAAAACATATAGATATCCATTGCCACTTTATCAGATACTGTGTTCAGCGTGGGGCAGTACAGCTACAATATGTTCCCACAGGAGAGCAGGTGGCCGATATACTCACAAAGGCTCTCGAAAGAGCTAAGTTCACTCAGTTCAAAGAGTAGATGGGTATGGTTGAAAATCTGTTTCAGTAGCAGCAGCAATTTGCAGTGCAAGGACAGTTGGCAGTGCCAATGCCAGCAGCAGCACAGATGCAGAAATTCAGAGGGAGTTATAGTAAAGGTGTAGCATTGGTAGTGGCAGTGTCAAAGGCAGTAGTGCAGTAGCAGCAGCAGCACAGTAGTTGGTGGACAGCATGTCAAACATCAGCAGCGCAGAGGACGATGCTTCAGAGTCAGAGTACTATGCAGTAGCAGTATGTTGCTAAAGCACATGCCTCTCTAAGAGGGAGTGTTGATTTGGGGTAGCATCGGATGTGATCTAAGTCTCAAATTTTGCAAGGACGCTTGGGCACATGCATTCCAAAGAACCCAGAAACTGTTTTGGGAAATTCCACCCAAAGACAGTTATATTAAAATAATTAATATTTTAATGGAGTTCCTAAGACTAAACTTTGGAAAAATAAAATATTAATGGGTATTAATCTAATTGTGGGTGAATCTTCTAGATAAAGACAAAGATCAAGTCAAAATGATTTGAGTCTTTGATTAGGAGTTAATCAAGGTCGTTGGTTGTCGAACAGGAAGATATAAGAAGGGGCTTGAGGGTCATTAAAAAATACACAGCGAGATCAAGAGATCGAATTTCTAAAGTGAGAAGTTATCAGGAGGAAATTTTGATAAAAGAGATCCTTTGCAGTAAAGGGGTAGGGACAATGATTCGGAGGAAGATATCCAAATCCGGAGAGGCAGTAGCAAGAGGTTGAGGAACTCGCGAGTGCCGGAACTCGCGAGTGCAAGAACGCGCGAGTGCAAGAAAGCGAGTGCAGGAACGTCCAAGTGCAGTAACTCGCAAGTGCAGGAATGCGAGTGCAAGAAACACGAGTGTCGGGGTTGCTTAGGGAATATCTCTAGCGGATTTTCTTACTGTTTGGATTGTTAGTTGGGCATCCATAGATGTACTCATATTTCACTGCTACATAATAAAATAAAACCCTCACAGTTGCAGCAGTTTTCCCACATTGGGATTTTCCAAAGACAATTGTCCAAAAATAACTGTCACTGTGATTATATGTGTGCCAGTAATTTACTTACATTTACTTTCTGCAATGTTTTAATTGTGAAGGCTGCAGTAGAATATATTTCGATATTTGTCGTAAGAAAACTGTAGATAACTTATTTCCGAGGTAATAAGTAGAAGAAATAATATTAATCAATGCAGTAGGATTTCTATTCAAAATTTTCACAGCGTCTAGCATTATTGAACCTTTGTTAAAGGTTCTTCGATTAGTTGATGGTGACAAGCTCGCAATGGCTACTTGTATGAGGCCATCGATAGGGCCAAAGAATCCATTCGCAGCTATTATGATGATAAGGAAGTTGAGGGGTTTGAGAAACAGCAACTGATATGGACAGTGATTGATGAGCAATGGAAAAATACACTCCATTGTCCCATTCATTATGCAGGGATATACCCAAACCCCACATTTTTTTACTCCAGTAGTTTCATATTTGATGTTGAGGTCAGAAATGGATTCTTCACTTGTGTTTAGAAGATGGTGTCATCTCCAACAGAACATGCAGAAATTTCTAAAAAAATTGAGATATACAGGATGGTAGGCGGCACAGTTAGCTTTGACATGGCTATCATAGGAAAACCAAAATGTCAAGTAAGCTTTAGTATGTTTCAATTTTCAAATTTCATTGTCTCTTCATACTTTTCTTCAAACTTCAAATTTCAATTTTTTTCTTATGTTTCTCTTATTTGTTGTAGATGTGTTGTGGAGAAGCTATGGTGGTAGGGTACCCAATCTCCAAAAGTTTGCCATTCGAGTGCTCAGCCAAACATGTAGCTCCTTCGAATGTGAGCGCAACCAACATGTATTTGAAAAAATACACACCAAGAAGCACAACAAGTTAAAAGTTTTCCAATTAATTTTTTGAATTCATCAAATAATAAAAAATCTAATTTATTATTTTTTTAATTATTAATTTATAATTTATGACCCTCGTACATGTTGGAGTCTCGGCGCCTTAACAACATGATCTATGTCTACTACAATCTCTAATTATGGGTGAAGCAACTTGAGAGGAAACCTAATGCAGAGGCCATCTCATTGGTTAGAAATCGGCCCCTGATTGGTTAGTGGAGGTAGTGGAGGGAGTAGTAGCTGTAGAAGAGGAGCAACCAGAGGAGGAGGTGACACCACCTACCATGGTCACCGATAGAGGACGTGGTCTACCTCCTCTAGCTCCTTGTTCTTCAACTTCTAGAGGACATAAGAGTCCAACGCCAGCCCCAGGGCTTCTTCATCTAAAGGGAAAGATATTACATTTTCTTGCAAGAGGGGCAAAGGAAATCATTAGTTACTTGGTTCATTTCATTGTATATGACTCGTGATATGAGATACGTTATTATATTTGTTTGTTGATATTTTGAGGTTGAGTCAAGACTCAGGATTCAGAACATGATTCATTGTTATGTGTGATGTAGCACTAGACATATCACACATCTTATACATTAGTTCTTTTTTCATATTTATGTGTCAATGCATTTATTTTATGTTGTATATGATTTAGATACAAAAAAAATGAAAAAAGAAATGATTATTTTGGTATTATTTTAATTTTTCTGATTTTTTATCGATTTCTACGATTCTTTCCTTTTTCAGACCCTCGTTGATTTAATCTAGATCACGATTATTGCAACATTGATATATAGCACTTGAAGTGGCACTTCTCAAGTCTACGATTGAAATTTGAACATCAACATGATGTAATCGGTATCACCCTTGATATTTGCATAATGAACAAACAAGTAAATTATTGTACAAATATAGGAGGATTCACATAGACAAGATATGAAACATCTGTATAATATACTTTTATGAAACTGGAAGCAATAACACACTACATTTTTTTCTGTATTTAATATTCAACATGCTTAATTCCCTTAAATACTACCACTTAACATTAAATGTGATCATTATTAGAATTTATTGAACATTAACATTTAATACTTCTATTTAACACTAGCATTAATATCTTGAATTTCCTCATGGATGTAGATGCGTGTTGTTGTCACCTAATGTACACCTCAATGTGGGCAAAATCACAATCCCACCACATGTAATATTAGAGGCGCAACACTCAGATCATGGGTTCTCACCTATTCCTTACTCACTCCATTAAAGTTATCTCCTAGACAAGCTAAGGGGGGTAGTCCTTAAAGATGGTTATGAAAAGGAAACTAGTTGGAACTGTTGAAGAAAGTGTAACTAGGTTCGGTCTTCATAATGACACAAGCCAATACAAATGATGTAAATTGTATCTAGCAAAGTATTTTGTAAATTTGAATCATGGGTTTCATGACCAAAAATGCATTTGTCTTTGTATCTCTCATTATGAGCTCTAGATAATAGGTTGTGTCATTAACGTTTACACTTGAAATGTACAAGTATGACTCCAAGATCAAGGGCAGAGATCTTGGAAAGAGATCTTAGAAAGTTTAAAGGTTTCAAGCCCTAGCAAATTATGCAAACAAATGAAGCCACTTGTTGTCACCTTACACACACACCTAAGTTAGTGAGAAAAGCCCTTAACCCCACAAGGTGTGGTTGGTGGCAAAATCAAGAGATGGGGATGTCACCTATTCCCAACTACTTATTTTTAAGCTCTCTCCTAGGCAAGCTAAGGGGGGTGGTCCCTAAATGAAAAGCTAAATTAAAAAGGTGATGTGAGGTTTCTAGGAGATGTCAAGGTTAATTTGGATTACTTGAGATTATGAGCAAATATGATGAGCAATATGAAATGAAATATACTTCAATAACCATTAACACATGAATCAAAGGTGAGCATATGAGACCAATGCCTTCAATATCGCTTTAAAATAAATAACACTTGCTCTAAAATGAAATGTTTTAAAGTGAAACACAAGTAACCTTGTGAATCAAGAAGATGTTAGCAAGATTTAAAATTGCTTCCAAAGAAATGCTTTCAAAATATAATCATTCACAATGCTAGAGCATGTAAAGAGGCAAATAAAATAACTTGCAACATAAAACAAGCTAAAACTTCACTTTGCAAAATGAACAATATGCGAATTGCCCAAGTGAGATAATAAATTCAAATCATTTTCATCATGACAAGTATATAAATAATTTGCAAGTAAAATAGCTTGAAAAGTAAAGTGTGTTAATATGTAATGCACATAACTAAGGTTAGATGCAATTATCTTGGTTAATTTTAAGCTAAATGCCTAATCTAAGTGAGAGATATTCCTTTTGAATTCTTGCCAAAGGATAAAAATTGGGGTGACTGTAAGAAAGAGGGGCTGAGGACACGGCGGTGTCGTTAACGATACCCTTCCCCTCAGTGTTACGAGCCAGCATGTGCCTTCGTTCCTACAAGGGGACAAGCCACCTCCATAATTGCAGTGTCACACACTCTTTACCTTACTTTGTACCAATTGGAAGAATTTTCCAAGAAATTATTTTCCTTATAATGTCTATCAACCAAGCTTACGCTTAGAGGTAAATTAGAAATGCAAGTCAATCTAAAATGCTTAAATGAAATGCAAGTAAGTTCTTCCAAAGAAGTATTAGATTTGCAATGTTTCACAGTAAGGAAATGGAGCTCAACAATATATTGCAAATATAATTTTCAAATGGAGATTAGCTTGTAAGTAAATTAGAATGATGCAATCAATTTGCTTGAGAAACAAAGTTGTTTCAAGCAGACAATAGAATGCTCCAATATTCAAGATAACAATGAGCATTTAGAAATGAAGCATGAACTCAATTATACATGAAACAATTTGTTGCTCTAAATAGAAATGAATTAGTAAACAAAATTAAGGTTTGCTAGAAACTAAAATGCTTGCATGTGAAGAGTAGATTGTTCAAAGTAAAGTGCTTGTAACTCAAACCAATATATAAAATAGAGAATGCAAAGCCTTAATTTGAATTTTAGCAAACTTATCTAGACAAAATAAACCAAGAGGCTGTATAAATTTTAAGCATGCAATTAAAATGGAAACCAAGAGAATGCAAAAGTTAATCCACCCACATATTTCTCTCCCTAAATGGAGAGAAGGGATGTCATGGGTAAAACCTAAGCTCCCACAAGAAAAATAGATCTTTATTAGCTTTTATACAGTGAGTAGAAGGCCCCTTAATGGGCAACCCAAAAGATGTAAGGGAAAATTACAAAATATGAGTCTATAGGAGCCAAGATCTCTTTCCAAGAAGTGGCAACCACAATGGCCAATGAACAACTCTTGAAATCTGAAAATTTCAAGTGCCCAAAGGCCCATGGCCAAGCTAATTTGTTGTTGTCGAAGATTTCCCACAGCCTCCCTAAAGTTGATGCTCAAGTGCTCTCGGGTCCTACAACAAATAGTTAGAGTTTCAAGTTTTAGCTTCCTCAATCCTGTCAACACAAAGTGTGAGCGCAGTCCATATATAAATCTGAATTTTCTCTGCAAAACCAACACTCAAACTTAATGGAAAGGAGAGAGAAATGTTAGCAAATATAATCTACAAACATTCTACAAAATTTAAACTAAGGAATTGGAGAAAAACTCAAATTCTAGCTTAACTAGCACAAGAATAAAATTGTTATTAGCACAAGAAATTGAGACAACTGATTTTAAATGAAAGTGGATTTTGAAACACAAGTTAAAAGCCAAGGATCCCTGCAACACAAAACCGTAAGATGATGCCTTCGAAGATGACAAATGCAGGTTCTCCAATGAACTTGCTCAAGAGTGGGATGGTTCCTCCAACAATTTCCCTTCGCACTTGAGGCTTGATCCAACAGATGTCTCTACACAACTTCAAATATACATTAGATCGACATGGGTTAAAATAAAGACAATGATAAAGAGATCTTACAGATTTATTTGAAAATCAACTAAAGCTTTCTCTTAAAACCAAATGTCAATGTGAGATAGCTACACATTAACAAATCTCTAAAAACAATATGGAAATCATGGACATAATAACATAAGTAGAAACATGAAGCACAATGATCAAGATATTACCATGCTCAAAAAGAACAACACCTCATAAGTGAACCCCAAAGTATTTTATTGCAATAGAACATGAGTGTACATAAGAGCAGAGCTTTCGCAAGCATAATAGCTCGTTTTTCAATGGATACATAGTGAGAGCCCATGGTTCTAGTATATAGAAGTTTGGGAGTCAATCCCAAAGCAAATGGTGACAATCCCAAAGAAAATAGGTGACAATTCCAATGCTCCTTCATGCAAATTCGAATTTCCCAAGTTGCATCAAGAATCCCTCAAGCAAAATTGAATTCCATGATGAAATGATAAGCGTAGAAGGGTAGGGACCCATGGGGGGACAATTTCCCACAAAAATCTCTGCCAAATACTCTCCCAAATCCTCCCAAATGTGCATTAACTCCACAAATTCGAATTTTCCAAGTAAGCAGCTTCCTCTTTTATTGCCAGAAATTCGATTTCCTTGAGTGGGCCATGTATTTATGATGCAAGGTGCCAAATCATCCTCCACTTGGCATTTGACTTATTCCTTTGACTTGAGATAATTTCCAAGTCATTTTGTCACATGGAGCTATTTATTTTTCTCATTTAATTTATTTTTGGCTTAATTTATTACCAAATTTCCCACTAAACTTAGGAAAAGTGGGTTTCAAGGGTCTAGAATATATTTTTAACCCCTCAAAGTGTGTCATAGTAGAAATTTGAGGGTGAGAGATGTAATTTTGATCACTCATACCCCATACAACTTCTCTAGACATCACTTATTACATTTCATATACAAAATTTACTCCAATTTCCACCCTGTGGGAAATTTTAAAAATTAAAAAATGCCCCCCCTAAACCTAATCAAATTTGACGAAATTTTTTGTGTGATCTATTATGGTAATATACAATGACCCTAGAGACTAGGACTCACCCAAGGCCTCAACATCAATCCGCACTCCGACTTTGGGGTTATGCTTGGATGAAAAAACTCAATTAATTATTATGTCCTCATAAGGATATGATAATTAACCAAGTGAAAAAAACCTCCCAGAGTAAACTCACTTCATGACAAGGTCCCAAGTTACCTAGGCATGTTACATGACTCGACTCCTCATACTAGTATCACTTTTACATTGTCCCAATGGGGCTTGTGGAATTTGAGTTCAACAGAAAAAGATGAGAAGAAGAAGCTAGAGTTTAAAAACTTTGATGATAATAAGAACTCTGATGGTACATTGAGGCCTCTGATACACCCTTGGGCATGGAGTCTTCAAAAAATATTCAGGTGCCACTTCAGTGGTCAACACCACCTTCAAACCCTAAAATGCCTCTCACTCCATGTAAAAAAATACAAGCTTCTAGGCTCACAGCTTAGACAAAGGCTTCTCCACTTTGATGCTTTAGTGACCAAATATCTCACAATCTTGCCGAAAATTACCCAAAAATTGATTAAGTTTTGTTACAGTTTCAAGGGTAATTCAATTAAGGTTCAGGGGTTTGCAATTTCCTTCTTCAAGCTCCTTTCGCACCAATCCAAGAGGAGCTCTCATCCTTAGAAGAAAAAGGGTTCGACTTCTCCAAACAATGTGTCAATTTAAATCAGAACTCCAAGGAAGGACCTTTGGATTAAACAGTGATTGAAAGCCCTGCCAAACCAGGGTTATGAATTCACTATCAAAGAAAGGTTAGTATACCTTCAAATCAAGGAAAAGATACAACCCCTAAAAACCTACAGCCTAGATTTGGAAAGCATGCAATGCTTGCAGCCTTAGAAAAATCTATGGAAATGAAACTTTGAGCCAATAAAACTTGCAATGTGATTCTTCAGAGGTTAGCTAATAAAATTTGTAGACGAATCATTGCAAAACAAGGTGTTAGATGAAGCAAAAATAAGATCTCAAGAGTCAAAACCCCTGTGGCTTCTCAAGATGAAAGTGACCTTCCCTAAAATTTATTATCAAACCCTCATCAAAAATTATGCCAATGGATCAAAGGATCAAGAGTTTGAGAAAGCTTGCAGCCTTCCTAAAAAAATCTCCATGTTCTCTGCAAACCAAATAGGGTTAGAGACAAATCTTTAAGAATTATTTGCAAAAATTCTATACATTAAACCTCTTATAAAAAAATTGTTGAAAATGCCTACAAGAAGACAGAGGTTAGCAAAGATTTTAATGGCAGTGGAATAAGTTCCTATAGGGCTTGCAACCTTGTGGGAAAGTGTAAAATGCCTATGGCCTTCCACAAAGGGTCTCAAACTAATTTTTTAAACCACAAATTGATACCCAGACCCTAGCGGATACCAAGTAAAACCTTCCAAAACAAACGACTAGCCCAGAAAGCCAAATATGAGGAGAATAGAAGCCAAAACCCCATGCAACCCCTTTGAAACATTCTTCTTGAGAGGGTAGGAAGACCTCTTGAGCTAGCAGCCCTCAAGGAGATGAGTCTTGAGATTGAACAACCCTCAAAAAGGTGTGATGTGAGGCCTTAAACCCTAGCCATGTAGGCCAGGTGAGGGCTAGGCCCTTCTTCTTACTCGCTTTCCTCTAAAGCCTTCATGGATGACCTGCAAACAAAATAATCTTTAAAAAACCCACGCTCTCTCTAGACCTGCAAGGAAAATAAAGGTAAACCACACAAATATATACAAGAGAGAGTTAGATATAAAGGGTTAGAGAAAAATAATTCACAAATAATTACAAACTTTACAATGGCAATAGCTCTTTAAATAACAGATATATCATTGAAATGCCCCTTTTGATGTGAGAAATAGAAATTTAATTAAAATTTTGGAGCTAGTGGCTAGAAACCCCCTTTTATAAAATTAGAATGATGGGTCTCTAGAATACCCACTATGGGTTCTCAATTATTATGTGTTCAGTGGATGGGTGATTTAAACAAGAGCTTTGATAGAATGCCTAGCTCAAGTACTTGGTTGATTAAAGCAAGATATTCCCTAAGTCCTCGATATCTAATCGGAAAAAGTGCTACACAACTTCGAAAGATTTTGTTAGATTCATAGGGATTGGATGGCACAAAGAGAAAGAACTCTAGTGGTTCAAAAAAGAACCCACCAGATCTACCTAGTCAGCTATGTTTTCCCAATCCAAATAGAGGTAGCAAAAAAACGACCAATAAATCCATATGGATAATAAATATAATAAACTTTAAAACAATAGTACAAATTTAAAAGCACATTATTCAAAATACATTACCATAACAAGCTGAGAAGAACACCATAGTTTAACCACAAAGACTTTTGCTTTATTGCTCAATACAAAAAAGTATTATAAGACTAGCAGAGCTTCTTAGACAAGAGTTGTGTTACATGACGATACAATGAGGAGCACATGCTTTCTTCTATAGAAAAATGAGAAATCTAGACCCCCCCCTCCAAGCGGAAAACAACTAGGTCCAAAGATGTGCACAACTTTGACTTGATCCTAGAGAATAAGAGCTATTTGATGCTTGATCCATGCCAAATATTTAATCATGTCCCTTGATCTAGAAAAAAATTCGAATTTGTTGATGAAGTCTTTGATCCCAGTCCAAAAAATATTTTTTCCAGCTTTTTCTCCTTGAAAAATCCCCCTTCAATTAACCATCACGGTCCAAAAGTTTGACTTTTTCTTTAAAAAAACAATTTTTTCCTTTGATAGAGGGCCTCAAAAGTATTTTCTTTAATTTCTTTCCTTGAAATTCTCTCATTCAATTTAACCACCTAGACCAAAAAAATGATTTTCCTACAGAAATTATTTTTTCTAATCCAAGGAAATTTTTGTGGGATTTTTTTGCCTTGGAAATGAGCCTTTCAAATTTACTCTTCCTCGGAAATGTCCACTTTCTCCAAAAATTCGTTTTTTCACTTGGGATTTATTCCTACCTACTTGTTTTGTTAATTAACAAGTTATTTACTATGTAAATACTGGAAATAAATACAAGTACATGCTCAACACATTACAGATCATCAACTGAAGGAAACAAAACAAGCACACAAGTGACACCATTGTTTTTGGACCAATGTCCCCAGAAAAACCCAATGCGGGAAAACCGGTGCAACTATCTAAGGGTTTTATTATTATGCAGTTTCTTAATACAATATGGGTGCCAAATCTGGCTCACCCAACAGAAAAAAATCTCAGCAATAGTACCTCTCTACTCGGAAGCAGATATTCCCGCTGAAACCCCGATAAACACTCTGGCAACTCCACAGCTCCAATTGGCCCCACGAAACCCCAATGTCAGCCTCTCTCTGGCCCAGTGCTAGCCCAGCGTCACTCTATCTTGGCCTGCGTCAGCCTCTGGAGGCACTGCGTCAATCCTCTGGCCCTCTGCGTCACCCATGCTGGCCCTCTGAGGCACTGTGCAGCTCCTGGCTGCCTCTGCGTGAACCCTTAGTTGCTTTTGCGTCCCTCTCTTCCGGCTTCTACACTGATCCTCCCAATGCTATATCTGCCTCTCTGCTTCTGTATTCACTGCCCCTCAACTGCAACTCTAATCACTCTCAACTTTCTCAGCAAACCCAGCCCCAAAAAGTCGAAATCTTGATCTCTTCGGTGTGTTCTCCAAGTGACCCTCAAGCCTCCTCTTATACTTTTCTCGTTGACAAATCAATGGCCAAGATTAAGTCCCTAATCAACGGCTAAGATTAGATCTGGTTTGATCCATGACTTTTGGACCATTCTAACACAGTTTTATATTAATTCAAATTAATATTTTATTTTCCCTAAGTTTAAACTTAGGGACTCCATTAAAAATATTAATTATTTTAACATCTCCCAAATTGTTTAGAATCTGCCCAGACCATTTCTGGGTATTGGAGATGTCATGTGACTTAGCGTCTCCACCAATTTTTGTGGCTAGAGCACATCCAATGCTACCCCATTTTAACACAAAGGAACCTTCAAGAAGTCTAAAGGGCCTAGAAGGAAGGTATACATATCTAAAATTGAATGCTACAACTGTCACAAGATGGGTCACTATAGAAGTGATTGTCTTGAGAATCCGAGGAATAGAAAGAGATATTGGGATCAAGCAAATGTTGTCAAAGAAGGATCTCCAAAGAAGAACAAAACCAAAGAATCGTAAATAAAGGACTTATACTAGTAAGTCCCTGTGCTCTAAGTTTTTGAATTGTTTTGTATTTTGATTTTTAGTACTTATAGGTTTAACATGCTTTGGAAAAACATTGTTCAATTGTTTTGTTGAAGTTATAGGTATCCCTTGAGATTGGATTAAGAGGGAACCCTCACCATTTTTCCAAAGATAAGTATCTTACTCCTTGTATTATCTTTCATATTTGGTTTTCCTTTTCTTATCTAGATATGTTTATACTAGATGCTAATAACATTTCTTCTATATTTTTCTTGTTTAGGAAAACCTTGCTAATATGCTCAAGAGCTATGGAGAAGATCTCACAAGACAAAGCATTGGAATTCATGTCCTATAAGGTTTATCTAGAAAACAACTCAAAGGTATGTTTTAGATCATAAGTTTTGTTCTCTTCGTGATAAAGGTATATTCATTTAAATCTGCTTGACATTACTAACAAGTGTTATGTCTAGGACCTTTGAATCATAGAGATTCTTGTTTGGGTGATTAATTATTAGATTGAATCTACCCTCATTAAAAACATGATGTTTGTGGAGCCCTAAAAGGTTCTCTGTAAAACCTTAGCCTAAGGGTATGCTAATATGAAAACCCTAATCTACATAGGGTTACTGATGAAATATGGAAAATACTATTCTTTTGATGTTTAGGGTTTTGATGGTAATGTCATGTTTGGAGTTTTAGTATTATTATGGAAACCTTAGTCTTTTAGGGTTGGATGGTAATGTGTTCCTCGACCTTGAGGTCTTGGTAAATTAGGGTTTATGAGTAAAACCCTTATGTATCGAGAGTAAGCTCCTTGGAATGAAACCCTAGGTGTATGTTTTTTTGTATGATCGAAACCCTAGCCTAATCAAGATCGTTATAAGTTTGACTTTAAAATGTATTGATATTTGTGTCTTGGGCTTACCTAATGGATATTGATATGCTTGTGCATGATTATGAAATCCTAGATATATGTGCTAACCAAATTGTTGATGCTTATAGTGTGCAAAGTCTAGGGTTTGTAACTAAGCCCTAGTAGAAGTTTGATATTCTAGGATATGATGTGATGATATTGTTTCAAATGTGATGATAAAATCTAGGGTTTACAAAAAGGTTGGTCATATTGTTGAAACCTTAGATTGTGTTGTGATTGGTTTTGATTGTTGAAGCTTAGTATCTCAAAGATGGAATCTAGGGTTTGCATTAAATCCTAGTAGAAGTCTAACATATGAATTCTAAAGTTGTTGGATGCATTGTAGAATTATACTTGTTTGAATTGCTTATAAGGTTTGCAATATATTATAGTAGAGTATGTCATATCTCTGGAAGAAATATTGAAACCCTAGATATAATGAAGATTGTTATCTTCATTGAGTTGCTCGAAGTCTTGATGATGCAATCTAGGGATTATGACAAAACCCTAGCAAGAAGTTGAAGTATAAAAGTATGCGTCTCTTGTTGATTATGAACCTAAGTTTAGGTATTTGATGTCTAAAGTCCAATGCTTCTATATATGTAGTTGGTTGTACTTTCTATCTAAGTTGTGCAGGTACATAATGTAAAGACCGTAAACAGATGCAAAAACAGTAAGGGATTTATATCATGAACCTGTAAACAATTTCTTGAAATCTTACAAAATCAATTAACAGAACTGTTGAAGTACCTACCTGTGCCCCTGTGGTTGAAGATGCCTCGGGCTGCGCTGCTACAGTTACCAAAAGACCAAATCCACCCAACCAAACTGAGCAGAACCTGGCTGCTCAATCCAGTAAGCTTCTTAACAGAAGCCGACTATTCCCCCGTGCCCAGAACCTCAGAACAACTCAAGCTCTTCCTGTGGATGATTTTCTCCTCCTTCCCAATTCTTCCCTCTGTTTTTTTCTCCCCTTCCCAAATCACTATCCCGTGGTTTTATCCTATTGTTTGGCAGTGGCCGCTCTGCCATCTGCAGCCCACCGCTCAGCCTGTTGATGACACACTCCTCCCTTACGCATTCCTCCCTTATCTCTTTTAAGGTCGTGAATGTATATGTTTTATGTTTTTGAAATCATATTATATTTTTATTAGAATATTCTTTTAATATAAACACTATAACGTATATATCACATTATGATTTAATATATCACATTAAACATTATAAACATTATGATTTAATATATCACATTAAACATTATGATTTAATATATCACATTGTTTTATTATATATTTTTTTAATATAACATCATAACTTTATACTTCAAGCCCCTTTTAATTAATTTCTTATATATATTTTAAAAATGTATTTTATTGATTTATTAATATAATTTTTGTCAATAATCTGGAATATAAAATTTATATAGTCCTCTTTTAAGATTTACCCATACATTAAGCAATATTGATGAATGAGTAGAACCTCCATTCAAAGAAGTGTCATGGTATTTACTATTTAACACTTATAGTTAATTTAGTATATAATACTAGTGCGGTGTATGCGACACATGCATATGCAGCTATCATATGTATGTACCGTATGCCTGCTATTATTCTTGCATTCTTTATATTTATAGATGGGTCGTTACATACACTCCCCCTTCAGAAAACTTCGTCCCGAAGTTAGAGTTTTTATCTTATCTGATTACTTGTGATAGCAATTAGTACCTTCTTCTTAAGATTGTAAACCGAGGTTAAATTCTTATTGAATATAAGGAGACTATAAAATTGGTGTTTTCAATATTTTTAGGTTTATGATTTTAATGGTCATGCCTTGCCCTAACCAGATTCCCAAACTATTCTAAAATCATCCTATCCTTCCTAATCTCTTCCGCTCCCATCCTATCCATCCTCTATTGGAGTATGCCATGGCGTCAGTTTTACTGACCTAACCATTCATAAACTCTAGGGGTGATAGCGTCGGTTATACCGACCTGATTCCAGTAGGCATCCGGCAGTCATCATCACACGTCTAGGGGAGCGTGATTCGCACAGTCCTCCCATGACTCTAGGGTTCGGAGAATAAATGGTTGGCAACACCTCCACCCCTCCCAGTAGAATTAGAGATAATACCCTATCATAGAATATCTTCGAGCCTTAATTGTTCTGAGGTTCTGTCATCACGTGGTCATTTTGGTAATTGTTTATTATCTGCAATCATACACTTATCCATGCATTTATAAAATGTGCATTATCATATTCAAAATAACTTATGTATAATTCACATATGTCAACTACAGTATAACATATTTTGCCATATTCTATTCATGTCATTGACTTTCATTTAAAATGTAATTATTCTTTGATTTCTATTCCATCGATCATATTGACATGTATAAATAAAACAGATTTATAATATCTTAATTCCTATCAGAGGTAAAATCATTTAATTGTCTTAAACTTTACTTTGACAACTATAATTTAGTAAGATCAATAACATATTTCGTTTTGGTATCTATGTACCAACAGAATTTAAACATATATTATGTCATAAAATTTCACGTTTATATATGATCATTCAAAATGGTTCTGAGTCTCTGATTTGCAGTAAAGTAAATATATACTAAACATAGTTTAAATTTCTTCAAAATTGACACAGATTAGGGTATTTTTGACATATGTCATCTGTATCTTCCCAAGTAGCTGATTCAGGACTATACTTGTCCCACTGGACCTTAACTTGATCTACCAGACGATTCCTGAACTGTCGAACCCTACGTTCCAGTATACGTAATGGTTCGACCGACATGATTCCCTCGTCCGATACCTGCAGTTCCTTCCATTGAAGGTGATGAGATTGATCAGCTATATAATGTCTTAATACAGATACATGAAATACAGTATGAATTTTATGCAAATGAGGTGGCAGGGCAAGACGATAGGCGACACGTCCAACTCTTTCCATGACTTTAAATGGTCCAATAAATCGGGGTGACAATTTTGTCCCTTTTCCGAATCGAATAGTACTTTTATTTGGTTTGATGCGGATGAAAACCTGATCCCCTACTTCATACTTCCTATCAGTTCTGTGAGCATCAGCGTAACTCTTTTGTCTATCCTGTGCTTCCTTTAATCGTTGTCTAATTTGTCTTACCTGCTCTTCGATTTCATGGATTAATTCTGGTCCTATTATCACTTGATCTTCTAACCTGTCCCAACTTAACAAGTGTTCTACAAGGTCTGTTGTATAAAGCTTCGAATGAAGGCATTCCAATCGAACTGTGGTAACTGTTATTGTATGCGAATTCGACTAAGGATAAGTACTTTTCCCAGTGTGATTGCTGATCCATAACATACATTCTCAACACGTCTTCAAGTACTTGATTTACCCTTTCTGTTTGCCCAGCAATCTCAGGATGGTAAGCAATGCTTAAATTTAGTTGAGTTCCTAAGGCTGACTGTATGCAAGTCCAGAATCTTGAAGTGAATCGAGAATCTCTATCGGATATAATCTTCTTAGGTACTCCACAAAATCTGATAATTTCATTTATGAATACTCGCGCTATGTCAGCAACTTCATAAGTATCCCTTACGGGAATGAAATGGACGTTTTTTGTTAATTTATCCATTACTACCAGAATGGCATTGTGTCTTAGAGAAGTAAGAGGTAGCCCAGTGATAAAATCCATAGAAATAATCTCCCATTTGGTCATAGGAATGTCGTGAGGTTGCAAGAGACCTGCTAGATGACAATGATCTTCTTTTATTTCTTGACATTCTAAACATTTTGCAACAAATTGAGCGATATCACGTTTCATGCCTGACCAGAAGAAGAGTTTCTTAGTATCCGAATACATTTTCTTTACTCCAGGATGTGCACAATATACTGCTCTGTGGGCTTCCCTAAGGATAGTGTCTCGAAGATCCTTATTATTAGGAATATACATCCTTCCATGGAATCTTAAGATTCCATCATCTTCTAGTGCATATCCTTCAAATTTAGATTCTTTTGGCTTTTTACCCTCAAGACCAGATCTTACCTTTAAATACCAGCTATCTTCTATGAGATATTCCACTACTCGTTGCCTTAAGTCTACTTCAATAGGTATGAGAGAAAATATATGAGGTCTTCTGCTTAAAGCATCTGCTACTACATTTTCTTTTCCCTTAATATATGATATTCCAGAGTCATATTCACTTAGGAATTCACTCCATTGCCTTTGTTTGGCATTTAAGCCTCTTTGGGTGAACAAATATTGTAGACTTTGATGGTCGCTTTTAAGTATAAAACTTCATCCAACTAGATAATGTCTCCAGATCTTTAAAGCTAGTACTACAGCGGCTAATTCTAAATCGTGAGTAGCATAGAGTTCTTCGTGAGGTTTTAACTTTCCGGAAGCATATGCTATCACTCCTCTATCCTGCATTAATACTACACCCAGCCCTTGTTTGGATGCATCAGTACATACCGTAAAATCCTTGTCCATATCAGGGACTCTTAGGATTGGTGCACTGGTGAGAAGTCTTTTGAGTTCAGAGAATGCTTTATTACATTCCTCGATCCATTCATACTTAACACCTTTACGCTGAAGGGTTGTAATCAGCTTTGCAATTTTGGAGAATCCCTCCACAAATCTTCGGTAGTAACCGGCTAAACCCATAATGCTTTGTATTTCATGTGCGTTTTTCAGTATTGGCCATTCCATGATTGCTTTTACCTTCTCAGGGTCTACTGAAATCCCTTCACCTGATATGATATGACCTAAGTAATGAATCTTTTCCTGAAAGAATGAACACTTAGATAATTTCCCATACAACTGATGTTTTCTAAGGCAGGATAACACTATCCGTAAATTATCTTCATGCTCTTTCTTATTCTTGGAGTAGATAAAAATATCATCTAAAAAGACTTGTACAAATTGATCAAGATAATCGCGGAAAATATTGTTCATAAGATTCATGAATACTGTTGGTGCATTTGTTAATCCAAATGGTACCACAGTAAATTCATAATGTCCAAAACGTATTCGGAATGCAGCCTTAGAAATATCGTTTTCAGAAATCCTTAGCTGATGATAGCCTGATCGAAGATCAATTTTTGAAAAGACAACGGCTCCTTTCATTTGATCAAAAAGATCATCGATTCGAGGCATAGGATATCGATTCTTTACTGTAGCTCGATTTAAGTCTCGATAATCTATGCATAATCTTTAGGATCCATCTTTCTTCTTGACAAAAGTTACAGGAGCACCCCAAGGTGATATACTGGGTCGAATATGTCCTACATCCAGTAGTTCCTTCAATTGAATTTGCAATTCTTGAAGTTCTGGAGCTGTTATTCTATAAGGCGTTTTAGAGATTGCTTGAGTACCAGGTTTCAATTCAATTGTGAGATCCAGCGCTCTTACAAGAGGTAAACCTGGTAGTTCCTTTGGAAATACATCCGGAAATTCGGTTAACACCGGATATTGTTCTAAGGATGGCGTTTTTCTTTACTTACTTCTTGAATTACATATGCTTGACAACATTTTCTTAAGCAACGCTTCATTTTCATTGTGGATATGTAACGTAAAGATACTTTTCTTTTGATTCCTTGAATTTGGATCGCTTCTCCTTTATCATTTATGCTTAGAATTCTTTTCCCATAACAATCTACCCAAGCTTGATGAGCTTCTAGCCAATCCATACCTATGACAAGATCATACGTTCCTAAGGCTATGACATAAACTTTCAGTTTAGTCGTACAGACCCCTAGGTCAATTTTGCATTGATCCACACTTAAGTTTACAGATTGGAGTTCTCCTAAGGCCATTTCCACCTGCTTGAAATCATTTTGTCTGCGGGCTGCCAACCCACATTTGTTTAATGCATATGACGAAATGAAACTATCTGTGGCACCAGTATCAAATAAAATTTTGAGTTTTATACCATTGATAATACCTGAAGATTCCACTACAGTGGATTGATGGGCTGCTTGGTCGTTGTTGACTACTGCATGAATTCTATGATTACCTTGATTATTTGATATTGGTTCCTTTCCAGTCCTATGCAATATATTTGACGAAGTTGCTGGACAATCACGTTGAAATGCGGTCCCCCACATCCCCAACAATTAAGCTGGGTTGATCCTCTTGAATCAGGACGTGAATTTCTAGATAAAGAGCTTCGTTCTCTCATGTTGTTTTCTCTCGAATTTCTTCCTCTACTGGCAGTTCCATGAGATGTCCATGGACTGGTGTTTGATGATTTAGCGGCTATAGTGTTAACTGCCATGGGAGCTCTTGTTCCTACATTTCTTGGGGTAAATCTATTGCCATAAGGTGGCCTCGAGCTACCTCCTCTGAAGAAATTTCAGGGAGTCTTTCCCGGAAATCCTGATTGTAAAGGTTCTGTTGGCCCTACATCTTCTTTGATCCCTAGATGTTCTTCTGCATAATGACCACATTCTACTGCCTCAGCGACTGATGATGGTTTCCACATGCTCACCAAGGCTCTGATGTGAGGATTTAACCCAAATATGAAGCATTCAGCTTGACGTTAATCAGAATCTCAGTGAATGTATTTTACAAGCTCCATAAACCTTATCTCATATTCTTCCACTGTTTTATTACCTTGAACTAATGTATGGAAGGCTCTGGCTTGCTGTTGTTGAAAGTATGGAGGTAAATACTTTGCGCGGAATCTTTCCTCAAATAATTCCCAAGGGACATTATCCGATGTAAGGTGTAGTTGCTTTTCCAGATTTCCCCACCAAATAAAGGCACTTTCCTTTAATTGAAATACAACAATTTTTGTTTTGCAGAAGAAGAATATTCTCTTATTCTAAAGCATCTGTTCATTCCTTCTAACCATGCCTCAGCGTGTTCACCTGCTCGATCTCCTGAAAATTTTGGGAGTTTAATTTTCTGAAGCTCCCTAGAAATATCTTCTTTTGATCTTTTGTTGTCAAAATTCTTTGGCTCCGCTGAATTGGTAGCTAAGAGTTGAAGTTCTTCTTTGGTCTTATCCTTAGTTGATTCTTTTAATGTCTCCAATAAGGCTTCCAATGAGTTCATTATAACGGTCAACTCTGGTGTTGGGGCGTTTGGTGTTGATAATGGTCTTGGTGGAGACGATGATGATAGTGGTGGCAATGGGGATGACGATGACAACAGTGCGGCATTAATGACGGTGATGTTGCCCGCTCACGTCGTCGTCGCTTATATGTCTTTACCACTGTAATGTTTCCTGTGTACATAATAAAATTCCATAAAAGTTTGAGGTAGAAATTCGAATTTAACATATAGTTTTCTTTTTTGCAATTTCACATTCATAAACAGGTATAGTCTTTTTGCTATTTTTATCTGCTAGGCAGATCTTACTGGTACCGAGGTCAAGGAGGGTGGTTTCGCGACCTCCTTGTCCTAATGCAGGGTATTTTATCCTAATATGAAATAATGTAGAAGCGTATGGTTATTAATTCCTAAGGTAGAACATCCAAAATTAATTACTAAATAACATTCGCAAAATTAAAATATTAAATGCCTTGTTATAATGACATCATCACATACCCATCACAACTAAACTAACTATTACCTTTAAAGAAGTATAATGTTGAATATGTTACTTAAATGTATACTATCGGGATATCAATTAGAACACATTCGTTGCAATTTCATAAAGAAATTCAAAATGTTTACCTAAAAATTATGGTAGGCACTGGAGAGGTGTTAAATAGTCTTCGCCTATTTTAATAGGTCTCGAGCAGGTTCCAAGGTTGGACCTCCCAAGCTCAGCATAAGAGAAAAAATTCTTAAATTAAATTAATTGAACACCAACATTTCACCTCAATTATTTAATAATTGTTAAATTTATGAAAATATAAAAATGTAAAATAAATACGAATACAAGATTCCACCTGATTTGAATGTTTACCCATATACAACATTGGTTTAATTACCAACACAACATAACAAGATAAAATAAAATTATAAATTTCATGATTACAACTCAATTATTTAACAACTTATTAAATAATAATAAAAAATACATTAGCAAATTACATTTTATTACTATGAGAATATTCTACCTCAACTACTAAACAACCAACCGTTCATTGGATGGTTAACAAAGATATTAATGGAATATCATGCCAGGAAGTGGAAACGCGAGTTTAAATTTTTAATTACGACCATGTTACATGCAACACTCACTTGGTTAAATTAGAAATAAATTATTATAAATTTATAAATAAATAAATAAATTATTATTATAAATAAATTAATATAAATAATTATTCATCGTCAGTTTAATAATAACTTAAAAGTGAATAATCTCACTATACTTTTTGAGAAGACAATAAATCACAAAACAATAAATTTCTTACTGAAAATCTATAACAACGTAATCAACATATAAATTAAGTAATAGTAGGTGGTCACTTAAACCACAAGCTCTCGTGAACGTCACTAAAAAGTAATTCAATTCAACCACAAACGTTACTTTAAAATAAAACTGACCTTACTTTAAAATAAAAATATGTTTCGGGGCAAACTTTTATCCTCCGTTCAGGGGCATTGTCGAACTACTCAAGAACGAGGCCAGACTACAGAACTCCCATCGCTGACATGGCGTACACGTGGGCCTTCGTTGACTTCAAGGAGAGTCGTCACCGTGGGAGCCGGTAACACCGGAGTGACATGCCATTAAATCTTAAAATAAAATTAAAATCTTAGGTACTCCATGAAATCTGATAATTTCATTTATGAATACTCGCGCTATGTCAGCAACTTCGTAAGTATCTCTTACGGGAATGAAATGGGCGCTTTTTGTTAATTTATTCACTACTACCAGAATGGCATTGTGTATTTAAGAAGTAAGAGGTAGCCCAGTGATGAAATCCATAGAAATAATCTCCCATTTGGTCATAGGAATGTCGTGAGGTTGCAAGAGACCTGCTAGATGACAATGATCTTCTTTTATTTCTTGACATTCTAAACATTTTGCAACAAATTGAGCAATATCACGTTTCATGCCTGACCAGAAGAAGAGTTTCTTAGTATCCGAATACATTTTCTTTACTCCAGGATGTGCATAATATACTGCTCTGTGGGCTTCCCTAAGGATAGTGTCTCGAAGATCCTTATTATTAGGAATATACATCCTTCCATAGAATCTTAAGATTCCATCATCTTCTAGTGCATATCCTTCAAATTTAGATTCTTTTGGCTTTTCACCCTCAAGACCAGATCTTACCTTTAAATACCAGCTATCTTCTATGAGATAGTCCACTTCAATAGGTATGAGAGAAAATATATGAGGTCTTCTGCTTAAAGTATCTGCTACTACATTTTCTTTTCCCTTAATATATGATATTCCAAAGTCATATTCACTTAGGAATTCACTCCATCGACTTTGTTTGGCATTTAAGCCTCTTTGGGTGAACAAATATTGTAGACTTTGATGGTCGCTTTTAAGTATAAAACTTCATCCCACTAGATAATGTCTCCAGATCTTTAAAGCTAGTACTACAACGGCTAATTCTAAATCGTGAATAGCATAGAGTTCTTCGTGAGGTTTTAATTTTCTGGAAGCATATGCTATCACTCCTCTATCCTGCATCAATACTGCACCCAGCCCTTGTTTGGATGCATCAGTACATACCGTAAAATCCTTGTCCATATCAGGGACTCTTAGGATTGGTGCACTGGTGAGCAGTCTTTTCAGTTCAAAGAATGCTTTATTACATTCCTCAATCCATTCATACTTAACACCTTTACGCTGAAGGTTTGTAATCGGCTTTGCAATTTTGGAGAATCCCTCCACAAATCTTCAATAGTAACCGGCTAAACCCATAAAGCTTCGTATTTCATGTGCGTTTTTCATTATTGGCCATTCCATGATTGCTTTTACCTTCTCAAGGTCTACTGAAATCCCTTCACCTGATATGATATGACCTAAGTAATGAATCTTTTCCTAAAAGAATGAACACTTAGATAATTTTCCATACAACTGATGTTTTCTAAGGCGGGATAACACTATCCGTAAATGATCTTCATTCTCTTTCTTATTCTTGGAGTAGATAAGAATATCATCTAAAAAGACTTGTACAAATTGATCAAGATATTCGCGGAAAACACTGTTCATAAGATTCATGAATACTGTTGATGCATTTGTTAATCCAAATGGTACCACAGTAAATTCATAATGTCCAAAACGTGTTCGGAATGCAGTCCTAGAAATATCGTTTTCAGAAATCCTTAGTTGATGATAGCCTGATCGAAGATCAATTTTGAAAAGACAGCGGCTTCTTTCATTTGATCAAAAATATCATCGATTCGAGGCATAGGATATCGATTCTTTACTGTAGCTTGATTTAAGTCTCAATAATCTATGCATAATCTTAAGGATCCATCTTTCTTCTTGACAAAAATTACAGGAGTACCCTAAGGTGATATACTGGGTCAGATATGTCCTATATCTAATAGTTCCTTCAATTTATTTTATTAATTTATTAATATAAATTTTATCAATAATCTGGAATATATAATTTATATAGTCCTCTTTAAGATTTTCCCATACATTAAGCAATATTGATGAATGAGTAGAACCTCTATTCAAAGAAGTTTCATGGTATTTAGCACTTATAGTTAATTTAGTATATAATACTAGTGCGGTGTATGTGACACATGCATATGTAGCTATCATATGTATGTACCGTATGCCTGCTATTATTCTTGCATTCTTTATATTTATAGATGGGTCATTACACATAATCTTCAAGATGCTGAAGATATTCGTAAGTAAAGTTGATTTGATTGATAAGAATAATAAAGGAAGTTATATGAATGATGATCATCAAGATGACTTTGATAAGAAGGATGGAAGCCATGAAAGATTCTCCGATGTCACAGAAAGAAGTTGATCTCCCTAAGTTAAGAGCGAGTCTAGATAAAAGAAAGAAGGATATATCCCCAGTTGAAAGGGGGTACATTATAGTCATGATGGATACCTTGAAGAAATTAGAGAATGCATATTGAGGTGTTGTTGAAAGAAGGAAAGCAGGATCAAGTTGAAGAAGATGTTGTTGCATGTGAAGTAGGAAAGGAAGTTATATGATTGAGGAATCTTTTGTCAAGATTTGTTTGGGAAGCCTCTAAGTCTTATTGTGATAAACTGTGAAGCAACATCAAGATGTTTGACCCCAAAGGTTTGTGTTTACTTATGTGTAAGGTTGTTACTGATTGCAGTTGTGATTGTTTAGGTAAATCTCTCGAAGTTTGGAAGCATGCTCGAGGTTACCAATTTGTTTGATCGGGAGAGATTTGATGTGTTGAGGCATTATGTGTAAAATGCATGGGAGGACATCTGGTCGGCCAATGTGTTGATGTCTAGTTCCCGAAGTAGGGAGGGTGGTGTTGTCGCGCAGATTGACACGACAACGCTCAGACTGGGGGCTGTCACTCTGATCCCCGATCCCTCCGTTTAAGCCTGTCTCCCGCGGCTAAGGGGGGTAGTCCCTGTGAAATGATGAGACCAACTGTCGACCAGTTGGTTGGGAGACACGAGACACGATATAAAAAGCACTCGATGGATTTGATTAATTTAGCAGACCAGTGCCTTAAGAAATTGTGGTTAAAATGATTACTTGTTAAATGATAATAAAAATATGGACCATGAACAGCAATCATCAATTATCAGCTAAATCACAATGCTCTTAGAATGACCAAAACAATATCCAGCAACTGAAAGATTCAAAAAAAAAATTGCTTTAAACCACCACGAAAATCCTAAACCATTAACCAGATATCAATTTTGTGTCTCGATTTGAAAATTTTAGATCTCAGCATGAAAGCTAATAATTCCCGAGAAAGACTGGATCTGACAAATTTATTTATTTATTTATTTATTTTTTTTTTTTAATTTTTTTTTATAAAATCTAAAAATAATCTAAGACTAAAATATAATAAAAATTAAATTAAACCAAATTAAAAAATCTAGGAAAAATATAAAACTTAAAATTTTAAAATCTATTCTAACATTAACTATACAAAACAAAATTCAAAACCAAAACCTTAATATACATTAAAATCTAAACAAAGTAAAGTCAAAAATTTAAATAAACTCCTAAGAAAACCCTAACGTATTTCTTTTGCATTTTCATATATATATTTAAAGAAACAAAAACAACAAACGAAATGAAATCAAATAACTTAAGCCTAAATTATGCAACTGATATATACATATATTTGTTCATTTTTTATAAAAAAAACCTAAAAGAAATCTGAAATGCGAATACGACTATATCGTAAAACCCAAAATAAAATACGTTGTGAGTACCTGCGCATAGACTCTAAATGGAGAGCGTGCTACCTCACGGGCCGAGAGAAATTTCGCAGATGATGGCGTAGCAGGGCCTTGCGTGATCGATGGTGAGATCGTGACTGGGCATGAATGTCACGTGGAAAACCCTGAAGATGCCCTTTCGAATGCGTTTGTGGTTTTCGAATGCGTTTGTGGTTTCTTCTGTCGGCGGAAAAAAAAAATTTAGGTGACGGCTGACCAAATGCGGACTGTTTTGAAAACACACACCAGGCTTTGATATCATACGGCGGTAGCAGTGACAGAAACGAAATAGTGCTCACGTGAAGACGCAGAGATATGTGACCCAACTAAAGCAAAAATGTGACGGCAGCCTATCAAAATCGTGACCTCGTTTTGAAACAAAGAAACTGAATGCGGAAACCATGAACAGCTGTTCGGCTTTCTAGAAAGTCGATTCTCTGTCGGCAGCTCAGCATTTCTGAAGGGAAATCATTTGCTAACTGAGACAAAAGAAATCTTAGCCCTGAGCCGTTGATACGCCGATTGTCGGGCTTTCTAGAACTGGTATCGATTCAACATTTTACTTCTCTTATCGTGCATGGACGAGGATTATACATCTATGAAACGTTGGAGCTGCTGTTTTTCTGAGTGAAGGGAGGTCGGACTCGGATCTGCTGGCTGAGCAGGCTGTGGGCCGATCCTGGGCAACTGCAAAAAGAAAACAAAACCCTAATTAAAAAAAATTGAAACCCTAGATCAAAAAAAATTCTAAAACAATTGATTAATGTACAGATTTGGCCCCTTAACAGCCAGATCTGGCAATAAGCACGGAAAACATTTTAAAGAACAGAAATTTCAGATTGTCACTAGGAAGAACTTCAGAAAATCTCTCATGCAAACTTAGAAAAATAAACCGAATGATAGACCCAGGATCAAATCCAACTGGGCTCAGCAAAAAATGCTTGCGGGAGTTGGCTGGTTCAGCCGAGAACTTCCCCGAACGCCCACAAAATTTCCTTCAATGATGTTTTCTGCACAGCTCAAAACAATTGTCAATAAAGAGGGCAAAAATGCTGCTAGATCTCAGGAAGTAATGGAGATACCTGCCATTACTTCAGAAACCCTAACAGCACCCAAACCCCAGCAAGTGAACAAGATACCTGTGCTCACAATACTCTACGAAAAGCTATTATTAACGGCTGAAAATAACATATGCAGAAAATGAAACAATCTCACAGCATTTCAAGAGAGTAACACCAGCAAGATATGGACCCCAAAGTCTTCTTTTATTAACCAGAAACAGATTTACAAGAGAGCTTCTTCAGTCTTAGACTCACAGATCAGATGATCTGAACTGACCCCTAGCACCCTACTTAAAGGAAATGACTCCAACGGCTAGTTCGAGTGATCCATGTAGAAATGATCTCGACCGTTGATGAGGATCAAGACATCTCTTGATCTCATCCGTCGATTTATTCACTTAAAATATTGTTATTTTATTAGTTAGGGTTTTCGCTTTATTATTATTATTATTATTTTATTTTTTATTTTTTATTTTTTATTTTTTATTTATTTTATTATTTTATTATTTTTATTCATTTTTTAATTTTTTAATTCATTTTAAAATGGATCATCGAACTAAGCCTTCGGAAACATCACCTAGGACCTAGGACTTAGGACTCATGAGGGGATTTAAAACATTTTTCGACCCTCAGGACACATTACATCGTGACTTTTACAATTTACATCTTAAGGGAGAAAACCCCTTTAACATAGACCCTCACAAATCACCCAGTTCTGCAACACAACTATAATCTAGCAGATCAACACACTAGGATTCTCCTAAAATTCCAATGACAAAGTCCATCCCGGCTTTGGGGTCAGGTTTGAAGGAAAACTCTGCCGATCCGTGGATCGGTGAGACGAAAAACCTTCCGGGACGTAGATTATCATCAGAAAGTTAGGTCCACCTAGGCAAATTACATACATGACTCATGTCTGCTAAGATTATTTACAATTAATACATGCAGACTGGGTTTACAATCAAAAAGATCAAGCTGCTGATGATGGCAGGATGGCACGGACATGCTGATCAGGTGCTGCCCCTTTTTGCCAAGAAAAGGGGGATGTACTGCATGGGTAGTTGACCAGTAGGGGTCAACATCTGGCTCTACTTGGGGACACGTTGCTGCTTGCAGGAATGTGAGAATCCAGAATCTGCATCCATACAACACAAAAATAAGTAGCTTCCATCCAAAAATCAGCATATACATTAAGCACAGGAAAGAAAAAAGCTCTTCATTTATTAACTATCTAAAGCAGAAAAAAAAATGCGGAAAAAAACAAGGAGTAGGGTTAGAAATACGATACAAAGGATGCCCTACGGCATCAGATGTGTTCAATATAGTGCATACTGAGCATTTGCCTGCTTTCAGGCAAATCTGTCGGCTGCTTGTCGGATGTGCCATGTCCAATTTTGCATATGGTAGGACTCTTTCCTATCCGACAATCAAGCTGCTCACGGCCGTCTGATGCATCAAATCTTCGTCTAATCTTCTTTCTCTTGCGTTTTTTCTTTCTGGCAGGTGGAATTACTGATGACCTGGAACTTTCTGTTTCAAAACTATCAGATGAAGTATGCGTGATATGTCTTTCTTTATCCTGCATCTGATCTTTATCATTCTTAAGATCTGGATCACCTTCAATCGACCATCTTTCAACTGAACTAATAACCTCCTCATAATAAGATGGAGCTTGTTGCAACAAATGAGAAGGCTCCTGATCTATTGATGTTACCTGGTTTCTTTCATCTTCCAATTGCTGAAACTTTCGAACCTGTATTCTAATGGCATCCATCTGTCTAGAGTGTTCAACCTTTATAGCACTAATTTGTCTGGCATGATGTTCTTCCATGTCTTTTATTACTTTAACATTTTCTTCCTTTATGTTCATCAAGCAATGCTGCATGGAATTTATTTCTTCTTCGTGATTCGCTTGCATGTTTCCAATTTCTGTTTCATATTTAGTTTTCATGGCCTCAATTTCCTTAGCATGGTGATTTTGCGTGACCTCAATCTCCTTATTACATTTTTCCAGATGGGTGCGTAAAGTTTTAACATCATTGATAAGATTAGTTTGGTTGCTTTCCATATTTTTCACCAGCATCATTAAATCTTGTATTATTTGCTTTTGCTCCTCCTTTTCATTGTCATTTATCCCTGATTTTTCACTATCATGAACTTGATCTGCAATAGTTCCGGTTGATGACATATTCTGATCTTGAACTCTTTCTTTCTGTTGCACAATTTTAGGGGCAGAAGGCAAGCTGTTTGGACTATCATATCTATCTTTAAAAGCATTGAGAATGTCTTGTAAAGAAGTGAAAAAATCATTAGGAAAATTATTAAACCAATTCAAGGCATCACCCTCTAAAGAATGGACAAATAGACGCATCTTGAAATCTTCATGATTATATTGAGGCAGTCTACAATATATGGTCATTACACAAGTAAACATGTTTAAATGATGTCTAACAGCGACCGGATCATCACCCGAGAACTTAAATAATTTAGAAATGGCCTCTTTCGGAAGATCATAGAGATTATTAGTAAAATGACATGGTTTACATGAATAATCCATGATGAACAACAAGGGATCAAATGGATGATAGAAAGAGATTTCTGCTCAAGAAAATTAAGAGATGAGAGAAGTGGAGTCGCCACTTGAACAATGAATCTGATTCTAGGATCCAAAAAGTAACCACAAGCAGATATGAGGAAAGCTTCTTGTCTGGGAAAAATGAGAAAGTGGAGTCGCCACCCAAACAGGAAACAAACCCAAGAGGCGTTGCTGATACGTGATGAAAAGATGCCAAAATATTGAATCTGCCAGCGCAACTGAGAGATGAGAAAGATGAGAAGATGAATGATTGTCGTTTGAAACGCCGAGAAAACAAAGTTCCCCGGCAACAGCGCTAAAAAATGTTGTCGCGCAGATTGACACGACAACGCTCAGACTGGGGGCCGTCACTCTGATCCCCGATCCCTCCGTTTAAGCCTGTCTCCCGCGGCTAAGGGGGGTAGTCCCTGTGAAATGATGAGACCAACTGTCGACCAGTTGGTTGGGAGACACGAGACACGATATAAAAAGCACTCGATGGATTTGATTAATTTAGCAGACCAGTGCCTTAAGAAATTGTGGTTAAAATGATTACTTGTTAAATGATAATAAAAATATGGACCATGAACAGCAATCATCAATCATCAGCTAAATCACAATGCTCTTAGAATGACCAAAACGATATCCAGCAACTGAAAGATTCAAAAAAAATAATTGCTTTAAACCACCACGAAAATCCTAAACCATTAACCAGATATCAATTTTGTGTCTCAATTTGAAAATTTTAGATCTCAGCATGAAAGCTAATAATTCCCGAGAAAGACTGGATCTGACAAATTTCTTTTTTTTTTTTTTTTTATAAAATCTAAAAATAATCTAAGACTAAAATATAATAAAAATTAAATTAAACCAAATTAAAAAATCTAGGAAAAATATAAAACTTAAAATTTTAAAATCTATTCTAACATTAACTATACAAAACTAAAATTCAAAACCAAAACCTTAATATAAATTAAAATCTAAACAAAGTAAAGTCAAAAAACTTAAATAAAATCCTAAGAAAACTCTAACGTATTTCTTTTGCATTTTCATATATATATTAAAAGAAACAAAAACAACAAACGAAATGAAATCAAATAACTTAAGCCTAAATTATGCAACTGATATATACATATATTTGTTCATTTTTTATAAAAAAAAACCTAAAAGAAATCTGAAATGCGAATACGACTATATCGTAAATCCCAAAATAAAATACGCTGTGAGTACCTGCGCGTAGACTCTAAATGGAGAGCGTGCTACCTCACGGGCCGAGAGAAATTTCGCAGATGATGGCGTAGCAGGGCCTTGCGTGATCGATGGTGAGATCGCGACTGGGCATGAATGTCACGTGGAAAACCCTGAAGATGCCCTTTCGAATGCGTTTGTGGTTTTCGAATGCGTTTGTGGTTTCTTCTGTCGGCGGAAAAAAAAAATTTAGGTGACGGCTGACCAAATGCGGACTGTTTTGAAAACACACACCAGGCTTTGATATCATACGGCGGTAGCAGTGACAGAAACGAAATAGTGCTCACGTGAAGACGCAGAGATATGTGACTCAACCAAAGCAAAAATGTGACGGCAGCCTATCAAAATCGTGACCTCGTTTTGAAACAAAGAAACTGAATGCGGAAACCATGAACAGCTGTTCGGCTTTCTAGAAAGTCGATTCTCTGTCGGCAGCTCAGCATTTCTGAAGGGAATCATTTGCTAACTGAGACAAAAGAAATCGTAGCCCTGAGCCGTTGATACGCCGATTGCCGGGCTTTCTAGAACTGGTATCGTTTCAACATTTTACTTCTCTTATCGTGCATGGACGAGGATTATACATCTATGAAACGCTGGAGCTGTTGTTTTTCTGAGTGAAGGGAGGTCGGACTCGGATCTGCTGGCTGAGCAGGCTGTGGGCCGATCCTGGGCAACTGCAAAAAGAAAACAAAACCCTAATTAAAATAAAATTGAAACCCTAGATCAAAAAAAATTCTAAAACAATTGATTAATGTATAGATTTGGCCCCTTAACAGCCAGATCTGGCAATAAGCACGGAAAACATTTTAAAGAACAGAAATTTCAGATTGTCACTAGGAAGAACTTCAGAAAATCTCTCATGCAAACTTAGAAAAATAAACCGAATGATAGACCCAGGATCAAATCCAACTGGGCTCAGCAAAAAATGCTTGTGGGAGTTGGCTGGTTCAGCCGAGAACTTCCCCGAACGCCCACAAAATTTCCTTCAATGATGTTTTCTGCACAGCTCAAAACAACTGTCAATAAAGAGGGCAAAAATGCTGCTAGATCTCAGGAAGTAATGGAGATACCTGCCATTACTTCAGAAACCCTAACAGCACCCAAACCCCAGCAAGTGAACAAGATACATGTGCTCACAATACTCTACGGAAAGCTATTATTAACGGCTGAAAATAACATATGCAGAAAATGAAACAATCTCACAGCATTTCAAGAGAGTAACACCAGCAAGATATGGACCCCAAAGTCTTCTTTTATTAACCAGAAACAGATTTACAAGAGAGCTTCTTCAGTCTTAGACTCACAGATCAGATGATCTGAACTGACCCCTAGCACCCTACTTAAAGGAAATGACTCCAACGGCTAGTTCGAGTGATCCATGTAGAAATGATCTCGACCGTTGATGAGGATCAAGACATCTCTTGATCTCATCCGTCGATTTATTCACTTAAAATATTGTTATTTTATTAATTAGGGTTTTCGCTTTATTATTATTATTATTATTTTTTTTTTTTAATTTTTTATTTATTTTATTATTTTATTATTTTTATTCATTTTTTAATTTTTTAATTCGTTTTAAAATGGATCATCGAACTAAGCCTTCGGAAACATCACCTAGGACCTAGGACTTAGGACTCATGAGGGGATTTAAAACATTTTTCGACCCTCAGGACACATTACATCATGACTTTTACAATTTACATCTTAAGGGAGAAAACCCCTTTAACATAGACCCTCACAAATCACCCAGTTCTGCGACACAACTATAATCTAGCAGATCAACACACTAGGATTCTCCTAAAATTCCAATGACAAAGTCCATCCCGGCTTTGGGGTCAGGTTTGAAGGAAAACTCTGCCGATCCGTGGATCGGTGAGACGAAAAACCTTCCGGGACGTAGATTATCATCAGAAAGTTAGGTCCACCTAGGCAAATTACATACATGACTCATGTCTGCTAAGATTATTTACAATTAATACATGCAGACTGGGTTTACAATCAAAAAGATCAAGCTGCTGATGATGGCAGGATGGCACGGACATGCTGATCAGGTGCTGCCCCTTTTTGCCAAGAAAAGGGGGATGTACTGCATGGGTAGTTGACCAGTAGAGGTCAACAGGTGGCACTGGTCATAGATATCTGACCTTGCATTGTGCACCTAGTTCCTTGGGTTGATGGTTAGCAAGTAAGCCTAATGGTACCTAGAGACGCTGAAATCATTAGTCCATCTTAGTCCCACCAGGATAGATTTCCCTAGTCAGGAATCTAGTCTGTGGCATTGTAAGTGCCTAAACTCTTCATGGTTCATAGGTTTTGAAATCTTCCATGTACTTGTATATGTATGTATGAGTACCTCCCCAGTTAAGATAGAGTGTTGAAGAATTTAATTAGGTTCGGTCTTCATAACTGTATTTGAGTCATAATGAAATGTATTTATCAAAGAAAGAAAAAGAATTTTTTTTATTATTATTATTACGTGTTAAAGCATAAGTTTCATGCTTGGGTCATCATGTTTTAGGTCAAAGTCCCCATTGAGGAATTTTAGGTTTTGTCTCGAGCCATTAGAGTCATTGTCCATTTAAAGAGACCCTTCTTGGGCTTTTGAATCATTTAAAAAGAATTATTATTGAGTAAAATAAGTCATTTGTCACCTCCACACCAAGTCGGCCCTTACCTAATCAAGTCGGCCTACATGAGGGTAATTTGAACTCCAGAAAAGGGTATATATACAAGCAGTTCAATTCATTTGGAAGACACTCTCACACAAGTTCGATATCCAAGAAGAGGAAGCAGAAAAATTGTGAAGTTGCAGAAGGAGGAGATTTGATAGAAAAGGAAAATCGATTTTTTTTGGGTTGTCACTCTCTCACACGTGTGGATTTACTAGGCTATTTACTGGATCAAAATTATGCTGCTGGGAAGGTCAAAATTCTGGATTCTGTTGGGTCAAAGTTTTCTTCTAGGTTGAAGTTCAGTTGCTGGTGAAGTTGAACATTAAAGTTCTAGGTCGAAGTCACTGGAAGGTTATCATCTGCAAAAGAAAGGAAGGGTTGACTTGGTGATTGGAGGAAGTCTGTGTCTAGGTCAAAAAGTCTTGGATCATCTCGTGAAACTATTAAAGGAAGAGTTATTGACTAGGTTTTCCCCTAGATAAGGGTTTTGCCCTAGTTGTCCGCCTACATCTAGTGTCTATGAAGGAAGAGTTATTGACTAGGTTTTCCCCTAGATAAGGGTTTTGCCCTAGTTGTCCGCCTACATCTAGTGTCTATGATCTTCATGTTATTGTTTTGGTAATTGCTTGGTGAACTAAAGTAAAAGAAAAACATAAGAAAGTTAAAAAGAACATAAGAATATCACAAGTAATAATCACCATAAATAAAATATTTTTAAAATATTTCTACCATTTTTATTTTCTAAAATAATGCTCATATATTATATGCTTGTTAACTTCTTGGAGTCAAGTTATTTTTTGATGAGTATCTCCCTCTGACTTTAGTCTCCTAGAAATTCACTTTTCCTTTATTAACTTTCGATTACGAACCACCCCCTTAGCTTTAACTAGGAGAAAGCTTAAAGGGTGAGAGTTGGGAATAGGTAATAGCCCCATCTCTTAGTTTTTCCACCAAGCCACACCATGTGGGGTTAAGGGTTTTTTCTCACTAACTTAGGTGTGTGTGCAAGGTGGCAACAACATGTCCTAAGCAATCCTTAGAGATCCACCCTTGAGGGAGGACATATGTTTGATCTCCAATGTGTGTTGATAGTATTATTAATATCTAATTCAGATATTTTTAATTTTCTACGAGATAAGTTAGCAATGATTTATAATTAGATGCTTCCTTGTAATTACATTTTGACTACCAATGAGAATATATTATTGAGAAATCTAGGGCATAGGAAATAGGTGATTTCTCTTTGATGATAACTACTTGTGAATACTTTTTACTTCTTTAGATTAGGTTCTTCTTTGCCTTATATTATTATAGTGTTCTTCTTCATCAAACAATTACCAAACCATAAACAATAATGAGACAAGAGACACAAGATGTAGGCGATCGGCCAGAGCCAAAACCTCTCCAACTTGAGAGGAAAACCCAAATGAATTCTTCTTCTTATAGGATCTTCAAGTGACAAATTCCAAGACCAAGACCCTTGACCTAACCAACCACTCCAAGACCAAGTCACTAGGCTTCTTTGAGAAAGTTCTTCTCCCTTGAGTCAACGATTGTCAAACTGCTTGCTTCATCTATGATCTTAATTATCCTTCAGATTTTGGCCTATGACCTCAGACCTACAACTCTCAGCCTCTTCAGAAACCCTAATTGCAGCAAGTGGGAAGAATCACCACCAATTTTTGTACCCTTGTTCCTTTCACTTGGATGGAGACTTCTTCTACTTCAATTCGGCTTGTATTCTTCACTTGTTCTCTTCCTTAATTCAACCTCCTAAGATCACTGTGACAATCTCAACTTCTTCTGCAACAGATAATACCACTCCTCCTCGCACGTGATAGAGATATTAGCCCTAAAACAAACCCAAAACAATTCGCCTTCTTGTTCTTCCTTCTACGCTTGGAGGGAGGCTCTTCTTATATGATTCTCACACTTCCTCTTTGAATTTGGATGCTTGATTGAATGGTCCTTCAAGTGATGTCGATTCCTTCTATATATAGTGGTCCATCCATGAAAAATAGGCCGAATTGACCTTGTAACTAGGCCAACATGCTATTCTAGAATCATTCTCATCCCTTTTTGAAAGTCGACTTGAAGGAGTGCTCGTGACAAGATCTTGGAGGATTAATGACTCAAACAAATTCTCTTTTACAATGTGTAACATGCCTAAATGGGTCTTCAATACATGACATTGACTCACTAGACGTTATGACTTGATAACCAAACCTAATAGCTCACAATGGGAGCTTCATCTACAAAATAAATTCCGTGATCATGAAACCCATGACTCAAGCATGACAAAATCAATTTATTTTTCTTCTTTATATCAATTACATAAAATCATGATTACACGTCATTATGAAGACCGAACCTAGTTACATATTTCAACATATATTGTACACCATTCACATATTTATCTCACATATGCATTAACCATATACTATTATAGATAAAAATGTTCATAAATATTTTTAAAATCATACAAAATTTATGTATTGTTTAATGTTGTCGTCCCGTCTTCATCACCCTGTCCTTGAAAAACTTTGTGGGTATCCTTCTCCTGTGCACTCCATCCCAATATGCACCCATCAATCTTAGTGTAATATAGGTAATATAGGCCACACAAACAAAACATTCAATAGATATTTACATATTCTCATGACATGTCACTATATGGCTTATAGATTACATATTCTCATGACATGTCACTATGTGGCTTATAGATTACATATTCTCATGATATGTCACTATATGGCTTATGGGATGACCCTGAAATCGTTAATCGATTTCGGAAGGATACTGACTCCTCCTGCTCCTTTTCCGCGAGCGAGATCGTCGTCTTTTCGCGTTTCTCAAATATAGGGGAAGGAAAATGGAGGGAGGGGGCGCAGGAAATGAATATAGATCTAGAGCTCTGCGGCCATTTGCGATAAGGATACAAAAAATCAAGCTGCAAATAAAAGTTTTTATAAAAAGTTAAGATAAAACTGGTATTAAAAAGACAAAACGCACAATCAGTTAGGTATTTAATGATCAAGGAGCCACCAAAAGCAGAAATTTTAGAACCAACATTCACACAAACGTGTTACCCACTGAAAGGAGAGCATAAGGACCTTAAATCCTGATCTTTGAATGGCAATAGCTACAGCTTCAAACTTTGGATAGTTCTTCAACTTGGAAACTACATAAGACCTTCCAACCTGCATCCAATATCAAGGATTAGAAACTCTCTTCCATCAGATTCAATTAATCAGCATGATTATTTATCGTTCTTTAAGAAAATAGAAAGATGTTTAGTCCCTTGACAACATATAACATGGATTTCAAAGTGCAGGATGTCATCAAGAACTCATATTAATGGCCCCCAATTCGTAAAACACTGAACTTTCAAGAATTATTTTATCAGGAAATAAAACAAATGCTCTGGTGACACAGAGTTTCAAGAATGAACACAACCCTTGCTTTTAATAGGATTTACTTGACAAACACTTCTAATAGGATATGCTGCTAGGTTCCCCATTAGACTTGTTTGGCATAGTGTAACAGTACAAGCACCATGGCACCAGGTATTTCTGAGGAATTTTTACCATATTAGCACAGGGTCTACCTATTCAGATGCTCCCCGTGGCACCCGACATGGATCAAAATTACATTTAGCTTATATATGCCGAAAGTACAAGTTCTTCTCATTTCCAAGACAAATGATAAAATGAAAAATGCACTGCTACAATATCTGATGTGTTGATTTTGCAAACCTCTACAAGTTAAACGCTTTCCAAGCCTACTAAATGACACTTATAACCATTCATTCTATATGGTTAAGCCTGGTCCTTAGCATTTGCTAGCAACCATCAAGCATGATACATGAAAAAAAAATAGTCAAACATAAATTACATTACTTATATACAGTCAGACAACAATATTTAATCATTGTCCAATATTTCATACACAATCAGCATTATCTGTTGAAGTTGTAACTAGGTTCAGTCTTCATAATGTCATTGATACATTTATTATATTTATATATTTGTCAAAGCATGTTCTTCATGCTTAGAGCCAAAAGAATTTGTTATGAGTCAAAAGAAAAATTTAGAAGGGCTTGTTCTTCATGTCCCTTGTAGAAGAAATAAATATTAAGTTTGCCAAGTACCATTCATCTCTCCAAGATGCCAAGTCTGCCCTCAAGTCGGCTAAGCTACATGAGGCACCCATTCGTTAATAGAGAAGACTACATATAGCCTATTAGCATACCTCAATTGGAGCATACATCATACCATCCAAGTCATCTATTTCCTGAAGTATATAAGTAAGTAAGAAGGCCGAAATTCATTAGGACAACGAGAGATTTATATACCATCGCTCAAGCAAGAAGAAGAGATTAAAAGAACAGTTCGAGTCTCTGTAATATCTTCCAGTGGAATCTGAGATTTTCTGAGTGATATGTTTCTGTGGACAAGAAAAATTTCTGAGGCATACTCTTCTGTGGACAAGCGAAAGTTCTGAGGCATACTTTTCAGTGGACAATTGAATTTTTTGAGGCACTGTATTTTTGGACTATACGAGCTACAGGAAGACCATCACCTCTATATAATGCAAGCTACAAGAAGACTATCATCTTTGTATTGGTTGACTTATCCTGTGTTGGAAAATCAGAACGGCAGAAAGATTTTATTTATGTTGATAATCACTTGTGTTATTCTTATGTTCTTATTAACTTTCTTGAGTTCTTCTCTTATCTTAGTTCATCAAACAATTACCAATAACAATAACACGAAGATCAAAGACACCAGATGCAGGCAGACAGCCAAGGAAAAACCCCTATCGAGGGAAAAACCCAGTCAACAACTCTTCCTTAATAATTTCACGAGATGATCCAAGACTCCTTGACCTAGACACGGACTTCCTCCAATCACCAAGTCAGCCCTTCCTTTCTCCTACAGATGATAACCTTACAGCAACAATTTCGACCTAGCACTTCAATCTTGCAGCAGCAGACTTTTAACCCAGCAGAAAATCTCGACCCAATAGCAGCAGCAAAAACTTCGACCTCTCCAGCAGAACTTTGACCAAGCAACAGAGCTTCGACCCAGTAGCAAAACTTCAACCTGCAGTGGATCTTCGACCCAGCAGCACTTCAATCTTCCAGTAAATCCACACGAGTAAGAGAGAGACAACCCAAAAAACTTTGACTTTACTTCTCCATCAAATCTTCTCCTTCTTCTGCAACTTCGCACTTTTTCTGCTTCTTTTTCTTGGATATCGAAATTGAGTGAGTGTCGTCCAAATGAATCAAACTGCTTGTATATATACCCTTTTCTGGAGGTCGAATTACCCTCATGTAGGCCAACTTGATGAGGTAAGGGCCAACTTGGTGTGGAGGTGACAAATGACTTATTGTAATGTCCCTTCCTAAATATTTTGCTAAGAAAATCACAATTTTGTCATTTTTGTCAATTTTGGGCCTAAGGCAGTTTTGGAGGAAAGCATTTAGGACAAGGGGGTTGAAATTATTCTCCTAGTGGAATGTGGGGGCTGCTTCTCCATGAAAAACGCACTCCCTTAATTAAGAAATTTGTATGGCTAAGGAAGGAGTTCGAATTGCCTAGTGAAGGGGCCCACAAGAAGGAAGGGAGCAGCAATTATAAATAGGAGGAAGGCAGCATCATTTGGGGCTTTTGATCATTTGACAAATTTTATTGTTGCTCAAGTTGTTCAGCTGAGTCAGAAAGTGTTGTTGAGCACCAGAGTTTCCCAAGGAGGAAACTCACCCTTTCTTCGATGGACTACGAGTGCCACCCTAGGAAGTCATCACCATTGTCTTGTGGAGGCAGGGAGAGGCATAGCACAGGTGCCACGAATTTTCTGAGCTCAGCTGGGACGCAGAACTAGAAGCTATGCAGTCCGTTGGAGAGTTGGTGCCGGGAATTAGAAGCCACACAATTTTTTGGACAGTCCTTGTCAAATTTGTTAGACGAGAGGAGAGAATTACAGGAGCAAAGGAGCCCACTTCATCAGTACGAATTTCTCTTGCAGGGCCTACGCAGCACTATCCCAGGCCTGTGCAGTATTTGAGTGGAGTTGTTGTGGGTGGCCTTGGTTGGAGGGATTTGGAGCTAGTTTGTTTTGTGGGAGTTAGAAGTGTTCCTAGAGGAGATTTTCCACTATTTTGGAGGGTTGTAAAGATAGAAATTCTTGCCAGTCAAAATTTACTCACAGTGGAGAAGTGCTAGGAATTTGGGGTCACATTTGGAGCGTCAAAATTAGAGAAAACCCTTTATGCGTTTTTCTGGGTTTTTGGTGGGGAGCTCAAATTTAATTTGGCAAAATTTTCTAGGCAGATTTTGAAGGCCAAACAGTGGGTCCAAGTTAGACAACAGTGCAGAATTTCTAGGGCCAGCACAATACCTTTCAGGAGGGGTCGAATTCCTTGTTTCCGGGCAATATTTCATCACTTGGGATTGTCTAGCTTGCTTTGGCAAGCCCAAGTGCACTTGTTCTTACATTGTACCCTCTCAAAGAATTAATAAAATGGCTGGTTTTGGAGCATTTCTGGCGTAATTCTTATGGATGTCTAATGTCTGTTTGAATTTTTCTACATGCTCTTGTATTTGCTTGAATTTGCTTAATATCACTGTAAGAATTTCCATTAGGAATATTATAGTGGTATCAGAGCATGTTCCTACCCAGTTGTGGGCTTGAGAGCAGGTGATGATAGGGTCATTTACTGGAGCAGTGTATCAGCATAGAGGCAAAGGTAGAGGTAGAGGCAAGGGACGAGGTAGAGAGGGAGAACGGAACCCCTTTTCTTATACAGAGGTGGAAAACTTCAGGGGCCACATGGACAATCAGGACGACAACGAGCAGCCCAGACAAGGGGGTCAAAACTAGATTTTAGAGGAGTTGTTAAGAGCCAACCAGAAGATGTTGAGGCAAGGGCAACTCATGATGGACATGATGCAACAGGTGATAGGGTTGCAGGTGAATGGGAGACCAGAGGGAGAGCACCATGGTGATGGAGGTTCCAGAGCTGGAGGAGGTAGTCATCCCTATCAGCCCCCACACATCCCTCTACTTGGTTAGGGAGGCCACCCCATCATGCCTCATTTTGTGGGTCAGCCAGAGCCTGAGAGGGAACCAGACCCAGTTGCAGATTTGGTACATTCAATTGCATCCAGTATTGATGAGTATGAGGGGTTGGCTATCAGGATTAAGAGGGTGGTCCTTTGGGGAGTACATACACCTAAAGGAGAGACGTACCACTGGGGCCGGGACACATTATAGAGGGGGACAATCTAACCAAGAGGTACAAAAGATAGCAAGGAAGGTCACACTCCCCAACTTTGATGGGTCGGCCAAGAGTTCAGCCAGGGCATCGGTGCAGAAGTTAGACACATACTTTCACCTGAATCCCATGTGTGAGTCGGATGTAATCTGGTTTGCTACTCTACATTTGGAGGGTGATGCCCAAGAGTGGCAGTACCGTGGGCTGATTACATTGGGGCATATCCAGATCACTTCTTACACAAAGTTCACCTGGAGGATGATTGAGAGATTTGAGAGGAAGGACCCGAAGCTACACTTAAGGGAGTTGGCCCATCTAAGGCAGATTGGCAGTGCAAAGGCCTACATTTCAAAGTTTCAAAGACTGGTCGTGACGGTGACCGACATTTCGGAGGCTCTATTGATCATATTGTTTGTGGAGGGGCTTGTTGAGCCACTATATGGTTGGGTGAGGGCCTACAAGCCCAAATCACCGATGGAGGCTATCTCCAAGACCCGGGATATGATTGACGTAGTGCCCAAGACCAATGCCTTCATCCCCACTAGACCCACTGCTCTGTAGGGGAACTAAGATACTAGACCACCTCAGAGGGATGGAGGGCATATCCAGTTGGACGAGGGACCAAGAGGGACCTCAGAAGGAGGAAGTTATGCTTCACGTGCCAGGAGCCTTGGGCACAAGTGCACCAAGGGCAAGGCTCATTATATTGAGGTGTATTCAGACAGTGAGTCGGAGGAGGAGTTTGATCTGGGTGTAGAACAGGGAGATGAGGGGGGACCGTCATCAAGGGGAGCACTACCACCACCAAGGGGAGGATCGTTTGCTCCAGCAGGGGGAGTTCTTGCTTCACTTCGGGGAGTCACGAAGTACTTAACACTTCGGATCAAGGGGACTGTGTAGGGGCAGCGAGTGTCAATCCTTGTAGACAGTGGGGCCACCCACAAATTTATCGATGCCTAGATGGTGGAGAGGAGGGGCATTCACACAGAGACATTTGAGGGGTTCTCAGTGTTGGTGTCAGGAGACAGGGCCATGCAGTGCACGAAGTATGTTCCCATCTTGACAGTGACGATGGGGAACTACTCCGTCATTGATCACTTCTTTGTAGTTGACATTACAGACACCAACGTGGTGATGGGTGTCCAATGGCTATACTTGTTGGGGAGGGTCACTATCGATTAGCAAAAGCTTGAGATGGAGTTTACAGGCCTAACTGGGAAGCCGGTAGTGTTGAGAGGGATGCACTCTTATCCACCCCAGATAGTTTCTGCTCACAGGATGGAGGCAGATCTACGACATGGAGACATAGAGTGGGCAGTGGAGCTTATGATCTCAGAGATAGGGGCTCTAACACGACTTGTGCATCCAGACATGCTAGCCTTCTTGGAGAGCACCAAAAGGTTTTTGGGGAGATCCCACCAGGCAGATCGCCAAACCGTGGGTTCGAGCACATTATTGAGTTGGAGGAGGGGGTGCATGCGGTCATCATTACTCCGTATAGGCACCCCAAAGCCTATCGGGATGAGATCGAATGGGCCATACAAGAGCTGCTGAGATTAGGACACATCAAGCCTAGTTCGAGTCCCTTCGCTTCTTCCGTGGTGCTGGTGAAGAAGAAGGATGGGGCACGCCACATGTGCATTGACTACAGGGCCCTCAATAAGAAGACCTTGAAAAACAAATACCCTATCTCGCGCATTGATGAGATGATGGATGAGCTTAGACGAGCGAGATACTTCTCTAAGATAAATTTATGCTCGAGGTATCACCAAATCCGGGTGAGGGAGCAGGACATCCCTAAGGCTGCCTTTCGTTGCTACTATGGACACTTTCAATTCTTGGTGATGCCCTTCGGGCTTACCAATGCTCCAGCTACATTCTAGTCTTGTATGAACCACATGTTTCGTGGGAAGTTGCAGCGCTTTGTCCTTGTCCTCTTTGACAACATACTCATCTATAGTCGGACTTGGGAGGAGCACCTTCAGCACTTGGAGGTAGTACTTCGCATACTAGAGGAGCAGCAGTTGTATGCAAAGATGTCCAAATGTGAGTTTGGACTGACAGAGATGTTGTACCTTGCGCATGTGATTGGGGAGGACGGAGTGAAGGTACACCAGGAGAAGATCAATGCCACCTTGGATTGGCCAACACCCAAGAATGTGACCGCGTTGAGAGGGTTCCTGGGCATTTGCACTTACTACAAGAGGTTCGTGAGGGGATTCTCACAGCTTGCAGCACCCCTCACCGATTTGACAAAAATGGGGGCTTTTGAGTGGACGCAGGTGGCACAGGAGGCCTTTGAGTGCCTCAAGAAGGTCATAAGCAATTGTCATGTTTTGGCATTGTCGGATTTCACATGGAAATTTGTACTGGATTTTGATGCTTCTAGTGAGGGAGTTGGCGCCGTGTTGACACAGGGAGGCCATCCTATTGCATTCGAGAGCGAAAAACTACTACCTCACGAGCAGTGTACTTTGTCTACGACAAAGAGATGTTGGTTGTGAAGCATGCGCTTGCCAAGTTCAGGCGATATCTCGTGGGCAACCGGTTCAAGGTGAACACTCACCAAAACAGTCTTCGATTTTTCTTAGAGCAGCAGTCATTACAGGAGAGGCAGTAGAAGCGGGTGAGTAAGCTCCAGGCTTATGATTTTGAGATCAAGTACGTTAAGGGCAAGCACAACATAGTAGCAGATGCACTTTTCCAAAGGCCTACAGTACTATCTTTGATGGACATTACTCACAATTGGAAGGCTCAACTTTTGGTTGAGTATTCCAAGGACACATAGGCTTGTGAGATATTGGATGGCACACACAGGGATGACAGGTTCAGGGTGATGGATGAAGTGATTTACTACAAGGACAGGATATACTTGGTGCCAGGATCTGAGCTCAAGGGGAAGATTATGCAGGCAGCTCATGATTCCCCTCTAGCAAGACACCCTGACTTCCTCAAGACATATCGTGCCATCAGGGAGAGGTTCTCATGGCGGGGACTCAAGGGAGATGTATTGAGACACATTCAGGAGTGTGTAGTCTGTCAGAGGAATAAGGTGGAGTTGTCAAATCCCGCAAGTTTACTACAGTCGCTCCCCATCCTGGAGAGGAAGTAGGAGAGTGTGTCCATGGACTTCATCACGGGGCTGTGAAAATGCAAGTGCAAGATGATGATGTGAGCTCTGAAGATGATGCTTGTATATGATGATAGTAAGCCCTCTTCTCTAAAGTCATCTGATCTCATTGTATTTATAATGTTCAAGACAAAGTTTCATCTCTGATTGAAGCTTCAAATCCATGGCATCCGAGTTACAATTGTATTGTATGGTAATCCGAGCTATAGAAGAGGACTAAAGTTCTGAAAGTGATCCAAACTGTGTAAGATCGAAAGTTTGTTACAGTGGTATTGTTGCATCGAGAAAAGCCACAAGTCCATAAAGTATCATCACTTTGACTAGAAGTTCGATCACCAATGAAAGAATTTGAGTTCTATCTGGGCCCCATGATGATGATTTGGTTCCGAGCTTATATGAAGGGCATTGAATTCTTCTTGACCTAGAGGAAGATGGAACTAGTTTGTACCATATTTTCTCTATGTCAAAATCTGAATCACTTTTATGGTGTCATCCTAGTTCTCTCTCTATTATATCCGAATTAACTTCATCACTGCATCATTGTGACAAGGAAAGCCCAATACTCTGTGAAGGAAGTCTCATGTTTTATATTATCATTATGTTGTTTGCATCAACATTCTAAGCTGACTAGGTCAATTTACAGACGAGCGAAAGCTATAAATCCAAAGATTGTTGCTTGAAATATAAGGTATGTTGAAGGTACCTCACAATAAATATTGTCAAGAAGAGGAGGTTTTGATCAAAGTCTTATACAAGACTATTATAAGTCTAAAGACCTGTTGAAATTTTGAAATCAAAGTATGCAGGCACTAACATGAATTTCTACAACAATGAACGGCTCAATATCTCAATATTAAGAACCCTTAAGAGACAGTCAAGTTGCAAATCTGTTGATCAAGGCCTGGAATTTTTTTTTAAAGGGCTTTGCTAAATCTAAGATGTCTCGTCAGGCCTGAAAAACCAAAGGGCTAAGATCTTACATGAATATTTGTGTATATGCTTAAGACCTATATGATATTACAAGAGGAAATATTGTTGTTACAATGACATAGTGATAAAATAGTTTCTTGATCTAAAGATCATTGCAAGCATATGGCTTTGGACATTGGAAATATATGCAAAATTGTTGAGACATAGTAAGAGGTTGAATCTCCTCTTCAAATCCTAAAGGTTGATCAAATTATGAGCAGAATGCATCTTTTGATATCATGTTGAAAGATTGAGACTTAATAAGATTGCAAAATCTAGGATTAGGAAGAATGGATTTCTTGACCAGGTTCTTGGAATATTTTGGGTTAGTAAAACCCTAGTAAGGTTTTGAACAAGAATTCCCTAGGGTTTATGGACAAAACCCTAGGTCTGATCACTCATAATGTTCATATTGAAATCGAGAATGATGAAGTTGGAAAAGAATGCAAGGATGAGTGGGATTGTAAACCCTAGACTAAGAAAATTATTAGGGTTTTAAGTTAAAACCCTAGCTAAACATTGTTAACCCTATCTAGATTCTAAACAAAAAGGGTTGCAAACAGAAGCCTAGGGCTTATGAATTGATTACTTCTGCTTGAAAGAAGAAACCCTAGCTCCTAGATGAAATGACATATTGATGCTAAGGTTGATATGCAGGTTGAATGGAAGAAGGCTAAGATTAAGAGGAAGCTAACAAGTTCTCAAAAGATAAGTATCTTGTATCTTTCTTTAAATCATTACTATTGTTGATATTTTTCATGTCCTGTGTATCTTGTTTGGTTGTATTTGTTCTTCCATGGCCTCCTAGAGACGATTGCAAGTACATAGTGAAGATTGTCAAGGTTGTAGCAAGTTGATGGAAGAACAAAGTGACAAGAAGACTCATGATTGGATGAACTGTGGATTGTGAACTGTGGACTTGGATGAAGTGACAAGAAGATCACCCTGATTGAAGCATGTTTTTGATCTATGTGACTTCCAAGATGAAGATGGCTAGAAGCTTTGAAGAATGATGTTGTTTTGAATATGTTGAAGATGAGCCTGTAATTTTTCTACTACGGACTGATGATATGTTTCTAACAAGGGTTGAGGACTTATGTGTCCAGTCTAAGAGGGAGTTGTTTTCGTAAAAGCATGAACCTGGTGAATATTTGTTGCGATTTGGTCTAATGAATTGCGTGTCCATGGAGATCTCTGTGATGAAAAAAATTGAAGAAGCCGCAAGACTCTGTTGTTGACCTGGTTGATACATTGATTGGCTCATTAAACTATTTGTTGCATATTTTGATGTTTGCTTCTATGAGAAGCCACGGCTGAAGTTGAATAAATAACTAGTTGTGCAGCCTATTGTTGTCTATTGGATTTGACCACGGTATATTTTTTTGTTGTTGAGCAGGTTGTTCATGTTTGCTTCTGTGAAAAGCTTGGAATCGTTGAGATTGATAGCATCATAAATCTTCCTTGTGCTGAAGCTGAGAAAAAATAGATTATGGTCGGAATGATTGTCACACCCTTAGCTCAGTTGACCGAGAGGCCAATGAGTTTAGTTGGGGTGCTTGGATATGAGGCATGAAGTAATCCCTTAGGTCAACTGACTAAGAGCCCAATGAGTTTGGTCAGGGACACTGATTTTGTGATCTCTCCCTTAGGCAGTTGTTGAGAGACCTATGGATTGGTTGGGGAGATTGATCTTGAGTTCCCTTCCTTGGGTCATTGACTGAGAGGCCAATGAGTTTGGTCGGGAAGGATGAGTCCTTTCCCTTGGTTCGTGGACTAAGAGACTATATAGTTGGGGATTGAGATAGGGATTCCTCCCTTGGGTTGTGGACCAAGAGACCTTGTTTATGGTCGGGAGATGGACCTTGTATAACCATTACATATGGTAGGAAAGTTTGGGCTCATGAACGATATTGATTGATGGGATATGTTTGATGCAATGTATTTTTCCTTACAATCATACATGTACATTCGATCTCTCGCTTGGGCAGTTGTTGAGAGACCTATGGATTGGTTGGGGAGATTGATCTTAAGAAAGAATGAAAAATACCTCTCTGCCTCGGAGGGAGTGTTGGAAATTGAGTAGCCACGGCCAGTATAATAATAATAATAATAATTTTGAAAGTATGCCACCACAAGGGTGAAATCTCTCCCCCCCACTATCAAGTCGACCTAGCCCTTGGAGGCACCCTTTCAACCCCTTTTGAAGACTATATATATGAGAGATCTCCCTCTCATTTGGACATCAAATCATCTCAAGTTTGATCTATGTTGCAACGAAATTAGAAAGAAGAAAAGGTCAAAAAACAGAAGGATGAAGGAAGTGGCTTGGCACTTGTGGGAGGTCTCTCTTGTCCTGGTTAGTTGTTATTTTTGATGTTTTGTTTCTGGAACAATTGAAAAAAATTGACTCTCACTCATAAGGAAATACTTTTGGGTTTTACCCTTGTGGGATTTCCCTGGCTGTTAATTTTAGGGCTAGATTGTTCTTTGTTATAGATATGTCACTGTTCTTAGTTGTATATAACTTTGTCTCAATTGAATCGCACAAAATAGAGGAGAGTGATGCCACTGTAGAATTATATGCACCACAGATTACAAGAGAGCGATGCTACTAAATACAAAAGAGCAATGCTACACAGAGTATAGAGAAGTGCAAGATTCATGCCACAAAGAATACAATGCAAGCTTGTAGAATGCAAGCCATAGAGGTCATCTACAAGAATCGAGCCACAGAGAACGACTCATAGAGAAATAATGAACCATAAAATTTGAGCCACGGGAATCGTGTCATAGATATACATAACGAGCCATAGATATGAGGCCCCAAGGAGAATATGTGAATCACTGTAATGTTATTCCCAGAGTTAACAATACAAACCACGGAGCCATACTGTAAATCGATTGAGCCGATGTAAATAGATTTGAACTAACTGAGATGTGATGTCAATCAGAGATGTAGAGATAGAAATGTGATGTCACAAAGGTTCGATGCCAATCAAATATCTGATGCATAGAGATGTGTTGTCACAAAGATGCGCTGTCTTTGTAACAAGGAATGTGATACTATTGAATCCGAGCAATGCCATTGATGTGAATATGATGCCTTAGTTATAATATTTTTTGTGCTTCTATTCAATTGCAATGCCTCTATATATTTGTGATGCCCCACAAATCTCATGCCATATGAATCAAACCACAAATCAATGCCATGAGAAGTTGCCATAAGAAAATAGGGAGTCATTGTAATGTTATGATCCATATAGAGAGCGCGAGCCACAGGTAAAGCAAGCCTCATAGATAAATCGAACCATTGAAAATAAATGCAAACCCCAAACAAAGAAGCCAAGCCATAGATATTTGCATGCCATACGAACCACGAAGCATATGAGCTACGAAAGCATACTACTTACATTGATCAAATGACAGATTTTTATAGTAGTATTCCCATTCGAAAAGCTGCCTCTTGGAGGCAAGCTGACCTAAACCTGAGCCATCAATTTGTGAAGTCGACTTGGGTCCTACGGAAATTCAAATTTGCTTATATTTTAATATTTAAATATATTTCCAAACGCTACTTGCCCAAGTGCCAAATTTATCAATAGTAATTATTTTGTACAATTTATAATTCTTTGGGGCAACAGGGCTTCCTTTGGGGTGTCTGGGTTTCCCTTTGGGGAAATTCATCTCGAAGCTGCCCAAATTTCAACACTAGCCTCAGCCCTAATTTTCTTTGTCTCTTGTCTCATTGTCTCATTGTTATTTTCTACTGCTCTACTGTGAATAATGGTTGAAATTTTTGTATGTATCACTGCTTGACGATATTGAATATTGATGCTAATAAATCATTGGAAGTAGTTATCGTTAAAGAAAATTGTTCTTGTTTGTTTCTACTAGAAATATCAACATGTGCTTTATCACCAGATCTGTGGGGTCTTGATGTTGGATCCGCATTTCAGATCTGGATATGTATACAGATTACCACATATCCATGTAGGACCCACCGCGTAAATGGATCCTTCAAACCCGGATATGGATCCAATGCTTTTGAATCCCAAGCAAATAACATTAGACTTTTAAGATTTTTTAATTATTTTTTCAAGGATATTTTCCATTTGTTTGAAACCCTAAAAAGGCAGTCTTCTATTTAGAATTTTAGTTAGATTACTTATTATTAATTTGTGGGCTATATAGCTGTATAAGTTATTAATTACCTATAACCTGTAGGCTATATAGCACAAGATAATGCTAGCAGGAAAGGTCTAAGACAACAAAATTTTCAATTTTCAATTTTTGATAATGCTAGCAAGAATTTTATGGAAAAGCTTTGAGGCAATATTTAGATAATGGTATATGATACATACATAATTTCCAGTTTTCCTTCTATGAAAAGGATGGCTATGTCATTAATAATTTAATTATATCAATTGCATCCAACTCTAGATGAAGACTTCTCTTAAAAGAAGTATGACTATTAAAGATGCAAACCTATAAATGCTCAAAACAAAAAATTTAAAAATGCCCTCACATTAGACGAGAATTTAATACAGACCTAGAGCTTAAAAGACCTAGAGCTTTGAGCAGTAACACTTAGGACACCAGACTTTTAAGCTTGTCATAATACCTTTCTTTAGAACAGTGACTGACTTAGATAGATGTGAGGTCAAAGTAGACTTTTTGTTGGTACATTTCCAGAGCTTTCCTTTGGTTGCTTGTTTACAAAAACTGGCTCAACTCCTCAAGAGATTTGGATTGTAAAGATAACTTCAGCCTTATCATTGTAACATTTTTTCTTCAAAATCTTCATCGTGGTAAGATTCCAGGAGGCACTTTGCATCATCATAAGATTCTTTGGTTCCCTAGGGCTCTAGGTCTTCAAACAAGATTTGAATTGCACTGAGATAAATGACTTGACAAAGCATCTTCGTCTACTTCGGATTTTCGAGGTTTATTTTTTGAGAAAATTTGGTCTAGTGAAATTTCTGAGGTATTTCGAACTCTTGGACTCTTAGGTATCCTCGTTTAGTCTCCATGTATAGCCATTATTCTAGAGCGTTCTTTATTTCTATAAGGGGTCTTGGTTACAATTTCAAAATTTGGTCTTGGCTTGATCAGGTTCAATAGATTCAATACTCTAGTATTTTGAAGAGAGACACAGTCATGTCATTGTCCCTCAGAGGCTCGGATTTATCATTTTGCTTTGATCATAGTGAAAATTTTGGATGTCAAAGAAAAATTTGGATGCCTCAAGGATTTGCAAAACTCAAGAATCACAGAGATGTCATTTTGGATGCCATATAGAGGTAATGCAACTCGGATCTGAACTTCTTTTAGATTGCAATCGGCTCGACTTGGTTACCTTTGATTCGAATCTCAGAAGATTTCAGATATCACACAACACAACTTTTGTTTGCTTCTTATACCACATGAAACTCAAATTTGGACTTGGTTAGTGATATTGTATCTTCATTATATAAACTTTGGATGCTTGTTGCCTTTTTATAGAGGTTCACTTCCAATACTATTACAAAAATTTGGGCTTGTCCTTTTATGCCATAGTGGTCTGAAAACATGTCGCAAGAACATTCAACATACCCTTCTTCTACACAGATACATACAAAACTTTAATGGCCTTGAACATTGATAAGAGAACTTGGTGTTGATTTGGGGTAGCATCAAATGTGCTCTAGCCATGAAAATTGGTGGAGAGGCTAAAGCACATGAGATCTCCAAGAGCGAGAAATGGTTTGGGGAAATTCTACCCGGTGAAGGAGATATTAAAATAATTATTATTTTTAATGGGCTCCTAAGTCTAAACTTAGGAAAATAAAAATATTAATGGGTATTAATATAAAACTAGGTTAGAAGGTTCTAAATGACATGGATCAAGCCAAATCTAATCTTATCCGTTGATTAGAGATGTAATCTCAATCGTTGAAGAATCAATAGAAAAAGTATAAGAGGAGGCTTGAAGGTCAGTTGGAGATACACCAGAGTGATCAGTCAATTTAATTTTCTAGAGTGGGGTTTGCTAAGAGAAATCGAACCAGTGATCAAAGTTGCAAGCAGGGGCAATGAATGCATAGCAGAGACGCAGAGATAGTGTCGGAAGACCAGCGCAGAGGCAGACGTAGAGCCAGCAGAGGCTAGCAGTGACTGCGCAGAGGGCCAGAGGGCCTGCGTAAGGGCCTGCGTAAGTGATGCAGAGGTTGTAGAAGTGACGCAGAGGACCAGAGAGGCTGCACAGAGCCTCAGAGGGGTGACGCAGTGGGTTGCGAGCTGACGCAGAGGCCAGGAGGGCTGACGCTAAGCCCCAGAGAGGTGTTGGAGAGAGTTTCGTGGAGCAGACTTTCAGAATATCTGCTTCCGAAGAGATTTATTACTGCTAGATAGATTTCTCTGTCGGGTGAGCCAGTTTGGCACCTAGTTGTACTCAAAAAAATTTGCTTAATAATAAAACCCTCAGAACTGCTGCACCGGTTTTCCCATGTTGGGTTTTTCCGGGGACGATTTTCCAACAATAATGATGTCCCTTGTGTGTTTGTCTATTTCTTTCAGTTGCTGACTTGTAGATGGTTGAGACTGCATTCTGTTTATTTCAGTATTTATATGGTTAAATAACTTGTTCGGTAATTAAACAAGTAGGAGTAATAAACCAGATAGTGCAGGAAAATTTCTAACAGGTTAGACTAGAAATTTCAACATGGTATCAGAGCATTGCAGATCACAGGAGAGCTGAAGGCACCAGCCGAATCAGAGAATTTGTAGCAAAAACAGTTGTCCCGAGTGACAAAAGTTGTTCCTAATCAGAAAGCAGCAGAGAAGGGGGGACGCAGAGGTTCTGCGTCATCAGTTCGAGCCAAAGAAGGGGCCAGCGCAGAAGCAGTGAGAGGCAGAAGAGGTTCACGAAGAGCCACATCATCCTGCTCAGCCAAGTAGGAGTGACGCAGCTGGCTAGTGGAGCGATTCAGCCACTATCGGGATTGCGCAGAGCCTAGAGGCTCAGTGCTTCAGTTGATGGGGCATAAGAAGTTGTGGCAGATTGTGGAGTGTGAAGTTGGTGGGGTGTTGTTACTATTGAGGCAGAACAGTACCTACCAGGACAGAACCAAGGTAGAAGGGAGTCGCTTCCTAGGCGGATTTCTAGCCAAGAAATCCCGATCAATGTTGCAAGAGCAAAGGGGATCAGAGAGGTGTGATTCGACTATTGGTAGGAGGATTTCCAAGAGGGAAATCAAGACTCAAAGGGAGTCTAGCAGAGAATTTCCAAGAGGGAAGTAGAGACTCAGAGGGAGTCGAAGAGAGAACTTCCAAGAGGGAAGTAGAGACTCAGAGGAGTCGAAAAGAAGAGCAGAGATGGCCATGAACGGACTGAGGGATCAGGACAGGCTGGACGGGGCATCCAACTTTGTCATCTGGAACGCCAAGATCTTGTCTATTCTAGATAGACATCGCATCAAGGCCTTCACCTTGAGAACCATGGTTATCCCAGTCGACCCAGCTGATAACAAAAAGTATGAGGATGTGATGGCCAAGGCAAAGTGCATAATCCTTGATGAGGTCAAGGATCATGTACTTCAGCATATTGCCGAGAAGAATACGGCAAAGGAAATTGGGAAAAGTTGACGACATTGTATCAGGGCACTTCCGTGCAGGGAAGATGCTACTGGAGAATCAGTTGTGGTCGAATCAGATGCCGAAGGGGGAGTAGATAGATCACTTCCTCAACAGGTTGCAAAAGATTCGGGACCAACTAACTTCCATAGGGCCACGCCGAATCAGGAGTTGATGTGAGGACCGCCCTGAACGCAGTCTCTGAGGAGTGGGAGACATTCGTCTAAAGCATTTTGGGTAGATAGAATCTTCCAGATTGGGAAGAACTGTGGGCAACTCTTCGCCAAGAAGAGATCAAACAGCTAACCAAGGCAAGAAGTAGTGGCAAAGGAGACCGGGTCAAGAAAGAGGAGGAAGAGGATGCGGCTCTGGCATTTGCGGGGCAGCAAGGAAAGAGGAAGAAAAAGGACCTCTCCAAGATTAAGTGCTTCAACTGTGGGGAGTTGGGCCATTATGCAACCTAATGTCTGAGGAAGAAGAATAAGGGAGAAGCGTCTGACTCCAAGGCAATGCCAACTAAGGCAGAAAAGGAGAAAGAGGATAATGATGATTGTGCCATGAGTCCTCATGTACCTCTAGAGAAGAGGTGGGGAGACATCAAGTTGTAGTCAGGAGGACTACAAGAGATGGGGGGTCGAATCCTTGAGGTACCCAAACTCTTGGATAATATCCGGCTACGGGAGCCCCGAAGTGATAGTAGCAGGATGGCAGATGTCAGTAGAAGCGGATGCAGATGAAGCTGCATAGAGGGCTAGAGTGTAGTAGTCCCTGGCAGCGCAGAGAGGGTTGCAGCAGTGCGAGAGGCACAAAGAAGGTTGCAGCAGTGCAAGAAGGCACAGAGGTGTTTGCAGCAGTGCGAGAAGCACAAAGGTGTTGCAGCAGTGCAGAGGGGGCATAGGATAGCGACAAAGAGAGCTTCAACATCAGGACAGTTTCTAGCCTAACAAGGATGTCAGTAGTTGGGTAGATCAGTTACCATCATCTCAGTAACTGAGTTGCAGTGCAGCAGTAGCAGTGGTAGTGCTATGGGCAGCACGATGCAGCATGATGAGAGAGGGCTGCAGTGCAGATGCAGTGTTGGGAGGAAGGACCAGCAGCAACACGGATGCAAAGGGAGTTGTCGTACAAATGTAGTAGTGGCAGTGGTAGAGCCATGGGCAGCAGCACAGGATGCAACAGTGTAGGGGATGTTGGGCAGGAAGGCCAAACATCAGCACAAGTACCATTGTCGGATGATCAGGGTGATGCTCAATGGTGGAGTATTACTAGAGCACATTCCTCGCTAAAAGGGAGTGTTGATTTGGGGTAGCATTGAATGTGCTCTAGCCATGAAAATTGGTGGAGAGGCTAAAGCACATGAGATCTCCAAGATCTAGAAATGGTTTGGGAAAATTATACCCGGTGAAGGAGATATTAAAATAATTAATATTTTTAATGGGTTCGTAAGTCTAAACTTAGGAAAATAAAAATATTAATGGGTATTAATATAAAACTGGGTTAGAAGGTTCTAAATGACATGGATCAAGCCAAATCTAATCTTATCCGTTGATTAGAGATGTAATCTCGGCCGTTGAAGACTCAACAGAAAAAGTATAAGAGGAGGCTTGAGGGTCAGTTGGAGATACACCAAAGTGATCAGTCAATTCGATTTTCTAGAGCAGGGTTTGCTAAGAGAAATCGAACCAGTGATCAGAGTTGCAGTGAGGGGCAATGAGTGCATAGCAGAGAGGCAGAGATAGTGCCGGAAGACCAGCGTAGAGGCAGAGAGGCAGACGCAGAGCCAAAAGGAGCCACGCAGAGGCCAGGAGTGTTCACGTTGAGCCTCAGAGAGGTGTTGAAGAGAGTTTCGTGGAGCAGACTTTCAAAATACATGCTTCCAAAGAGAGGTATTACTGCCAAATAGATTTCTCTGTCGGGTGAGCCAGTTTGGTACCCAGTTGTACTCAAGAAAATCTGCTTAATAATAAACCCCTCAGAACTGCTACACTAGTTTTCACAAGTTGGGTTTTTCCAGGGACAATTGTCCAAAAATAACGGTGTCCCTTATGTGTTTGTCTATTTCCTTCATTTGTTGATTTGTAGGACTGCATTGTGTTTATTTCAGTATTTATATGGTTAAATAACTTGCTCAATAATTAAACAAGTAGGAGAAATAAACCAGATAGTGCAGGAAAATTTCTAACGAGTTAGACTTAGAAATTTCAACACTTGGGTTTGAGACCTTGGCAAAGCTCTCATGTCCATTATAAGGCTTCTTATGACTTGAACTAAGGCAAAAGACTTGACTTCCCTATAGCCTAGCTCTGATACCATGTTGGAAATTCAATTACAGTGATGAAAATCTAATCATGATAATTACTTGTGAAGATACTTATTGTTCCTTGTTAGTTTTTCTTTATCATTCATCAAGTAATTGTCAATTTAACCATTTAAGTACAAGAGAAATAAAGATCACAATGCACAAGATACAAAAGACACCAAAAATTAGGCTATAGGCCAAGGAAAAACCCATCAATCCTTTCCTTGTAAAATCTTCCATCAACAAGAGAAATCCAAGTCATAAACAAATTGACCAGTAACCCAAGTGTCGAGTCATCTCTCCATCAACAGCTCAAATTTTGCCACAATTTTGTCCACAAGTTGTATCACAAGATGCCACATTCTTGTCTTTAGATATCACATCCCACAAAGATAGATTGTCTTCAGAAACTAGCTTCGCATTCTACAGAGATATAGTCCTTCAAATAGCTTGCATTCACTGAAATACAATCCTTCGCATTCCATAGGAATATAGTCCTTCAACTAGCTCGCATCATCACAAAAAGAAAGGTGCCACAGATAGCTCGAATATCCACAGAAAATTGGAACTCAGAAATTTCTTATTACACAAGTTTTGTGCCTCGAGTAGCTCGTCTAGCTACAGAAAGTTATATCCTCAAAAACTGACATTCCATAGGGAAATACTGCCTCAGACACCCGAACTTCTACCTCAAACCCTTCACTTACGCTTCAAATATATGGTTGATCTGAATCTGCTTGTGGAGGAGAGCAAATAGGCCTTATTTATAGTTGTTTGTCCATGCGAAGGGACACGTCTCATGGGCAAAGTCGACTTGTTCCTCTCGACGGTAGACTTGATCAACTTGGGGGCATAAATATACTTCAAAAATTCAATTATTTTGTTTTCTTTTTAATGTCGAAAAGGGACATGACAAAAACAATTTTTCTTTTGACTTAAATAAATTATTTTTGTCTATTTTATAAGATCATAATGACAAATATACGTTATGAAGACCGAAACAAGTTACAACTCCAACACAACCCCTAGATCCATATTTTTGGAGACCTCTACACTCGACTTGGCAATGGAGGAGCCCAACACATGCCCTAAAAGGGCCTAGGCAGGCATGACATCAACATTTTGACTTCCTTTTGGGCTAATTCTTATGTTTTGCATTCGCAGTGAGGTTGGCATGTAAACTCAATTAGTTTTGCCCATCATTTTACAACTAAGAGGAGCTCTTAGGCTAAATTAGAGATCATTATATGTTAGAGAGAGATCATTTCTAATCTCTTATCATCATCACTTGGAGAATTCAAACTTCGTAGAAGAATTCAGACTTGTCTCTTTTTGGCTATTGAAGATTCTTGGAATGTATTTTGATGTTTGCAAGCTATTCTGGATTGTCTTTGGAACTATTTCTTTGGTGAATGGATAGATATACTACATGTTATCTTGTAAGTGCATATTGTTGAAGATTATCATTTTGAATTTGTCTAATGTATGGAATTGTTACTTCTAGATTATGCTTGATTGTGCCCTAATTTGTTGAAAATAAATTTTAATGGCTATCTAGTTGAGAATTGCATATGTTACTCATTGTATAACATGTAATGAAGGTTCCTAGTGGAGGAATCTTATAACTCTCCATCAAACTCCATTTATCATTGAGTGGGTAAATGATGGAATTTTGATACCTAGGGCATCAAATTTCAGCTTCCTTAGCAAAAAATTTGGCTTATCTATTGTTGACAACACTTTGTCAACAGTGCAAGGAAGCAGAATGCAAAGACATGAAGAAGATTTTACAAAGTTCAAAGTCATCAGCCAGCACTATTGTATCATTGTAAACCCAATTTATGCAAGTTATATTGTAAATGATGCTCGTATGACCATTTAATTAGGTAACAACACCTAGGTAAGCCTCTGATTTTGGTAACGGATTTCATCCTAGAAAGTTTTTTAACCTCGTCGAATTGTGTGTGTTTCTAAACACGAATAATCGGTAGAGTTTTTCTTCCAACTTAAACCCCAAAGCTAGGATGGAATTCCTTGACAAGGTCTTAGGTGAGTCCTAGTGTTACATCGAATATTTTGTAAAAGTGTGTCTGGGAATAATTTAGGCACATTTGGCTAAATTATTTTATTACAAACCACTTGGTCTATACTAGATCATATTGTGTTACAGAATTGGGTAAATTATTGAGCGTCTGAGTCTAAATGTGTTTTCACTTTCTAAGGGTTGATTCTGTAATAATTTGATGTAAAAAATATTTGAGTACATGGCCCCTCATATTTAGACACCATAGCTGAACTATTTGAAAGTGGAAAAAATAATTAATCCCCTTTAGTGTCAATTAATTAATTTTTCTAGCAAAATTAAATTAAATCCTAAACTAGAAAATTAATTCATTTTGAGTCAAAAAATAATTATAGAGAAATTAATTTCTCTCCAAGTGGAAAATAATAAAAAAAAAATCGTTGGTCAAAGGAAAGCCAATTTTTTGAGGTTCCCCACCAACAAAAAAATGGATATTTTAAAAAAAAATTGAGTAGTTGGACCTTGGTAGTTAAGTTAAAGTCAATTTTTTTAGGAAACTAATCCAAAATATTAATTTTTGGATTAATTAAAAGTGGGTTTTAAGAAAATTTCAATTTTTCTTCAAAATAACAAATTCGACGATGGAGATTAAAAGATGATTAATCTTTTTTCAACGGTCGAGATTATATTGACAGGAATCAAGCCAACTAGCTGTTATTTTCCACTTGAGGGGTTTCTCTATATAAAGAAGTCATTTTGCTTCTATTGAGTATCTTTGGATGATGTAAAATTTTGTAAAGTTGGTATTGAGCTATTTCTGCTAGAAACATTTCTATATCATTATAGAAAGACTTTGAGGTTCAGTTCATGGTGTTTTTCTTCCATTGATCTGTGGTATGTGCAAATTATGTGTTTTCCTATATTGTGCTAAAAATTTTATGAACTTGTTATTTCATTTGTCGGTGATAAGAGCATTCTATTGGTAAAATATTTATCTTAGGTGATTTGATTCACTATATTATCTAACATTTCTACTTGAGAAAAATTATAGAGATTTGTAGGTACACTCGCGTTTGGGCTCCAAGTTCACAAACTATGGGGAAGAGCCGACTATGTCTGAGCTCTAAGATTTACGTATGGTATTTTAATTTTGCAAGAGTTTTAACCAATATTCAATTTTTTTGAAAAATCTATTCATCCACTGCTATTACTCAAAAATATTTCTCCAAAATTTTAAATTTGCAAACATTGTACATTTGTAAACTATTTCTAAGTCATTTGTTTTGCAGCACTTGGGATTTTATTCTGGGGTTTTATATTTTTGTATATAATTGGGGTTTTGAAATTCTTTGATTTATTTGTGCAAGTGAACTTTAGATTGATCAAGAAGATTTTTTCTTGGGTTTTGAGGTAAATCTAGGCCTAAGAAGGCAAGATCTAACCTCAATTTAATTTGCAATCTCAGCATTCAACAATTTTGCAATGATTTTGTGGAGAAATTTTTATTTGTAGGGGTTTCGAAATTTTTTTGGCCCTAAGCCCTAGCCGTCCAACCCTTTTCTTCTTGGTCATGAGCCCCAAAGGACTTATTAGGCCCTCGGCCCCCTTGTTTACCCTAGCTGCGGGCTTTTTGAGGGCTCAGCCTCCCATTAGGAGAGTCATCCAGCCCCTTGGAGGCCTCATCCCCTTCTTTCTAGCCTAATTGTGGGCTTAGACTGCTCTTAGGAGCCTCGGACCCCTTCAAACCCTTAGCCACAGGCCTAGAAAGGCATTTCCCTTGATTGCTAGCCCCTAAGAGGCCTCTTCCAACCTTGCATCAGCCCTATTTGGCTTGACGTCAAACCTAGAGGGCTTACTTGCCCTTGTCATGGCCTTCTTTGCCCTCTTTCCCTTCATTTATGCCCTTGTTCAGCACTTCTAGCCTCTCATTTATCATTTCTAGCCCTAGTCTTGGGGTTTCATAGCCTTCTAGCCCTTGCCCTAGCCTTGTATTCAGTCATCTCTGATTTTTGCATTGTTTGAGTGGGCTAACATTGTGGTTTTGCAGCAATATTATAGCTATCATTGTGGTTGCAGGTAGCCAAGCTCATTGGAAATCAAACTAGCCCTCAACTAGGCCTTTAGACCTCTTGGTTTGCCTCTCTTCCTCTGATTTTCTTCTCTCATTTTTTTCGCTACAACCATTTTTTGCAGTCACATAACTCTAATGAATTCATTAATATCAACCCAAAGATCATCTAATAATCACTCAACGTAATTAGCTAATCATTGGAGCTATTGTGCCATTGATAATTTGGCACATTGTTGGTTTATAAAACACTGAATCATTGATTTTCTGAATTATTTCAAGTATGATATACATCATTTTGAAGTCTGATATGAGCATTAAAATCTGATCTATCGTTTCTAAGCAATATTATAATCATTGGTAATCATTGGAAAGTTGAATGCATTAATTATCTAGCTTATTTTGGCATTGTGCATTGTCTCTTGACTGCTGATATAAAATTGCAGACCTCTCAAAACAAAGTTGCAGCAGTAATAAACCACATATAAGTCTCTAGATTTGGCTAATAAACTCGTGTAATTCATAATCATTGATGGTTGAAGTGATTTGGACTTAATATTTGGTCATTGGCATCTATTTGCATTCTTGCATTCATACACAAGTGCTCTAATCAAGTTTATAAGTGTTTACTTGGCTAAATTGCTCTAAGTGGCGTTGTGGATTAATGCTCTAATTTCTCATTGCTATTGTCTTTTGGGTACATTGATCATTTATTTGAGTATCTCTTGTAGACAAGTTGTGTTTCTGATTGGCATATTGGTGATTGCACTTGAAAATTACTAATTGTATTAAGTAGCATTGATCTCGTCGTGTTTATCTCTTGAGCTAATTGTCTAGTAATATTACCGAAAACATTTTCTGGTGCCATTTAATTTGAGCACTTTCTCTTGTGATTGAGATTGTTTATTGTTTAAGTATTCAATTGTTTATAATTAAAGATCAACGTAATTGGGTACTTAAGTAACCAAATAATCTCACCTTAAGAGCACTCAAATCTTGCATTTGCATCTTAGGATTCATCTCTTGCATTAATTAATTTACTTCCAAGCATAAGCTTGGTCGATAGAGATATACGCTCACCTTTCTCATCTAGCTTGAGCTGTTTAGCACCTCTTTAGTGGTTAGCACGGTGACCTTGCAGTCATCAAAGCCACAGCCTCTGCAATATCGGAGGCATCGAGTGGTTAGAACCTAGGGGGGGTATCATTAGCCAAGCCTTTGCTTGCTTCCCCTTGGCTTCTCTCTCACAACCTACTCTAGAGACTAGCTTCAAAATAGTTAAGAGGAAGCACATACCTAGAATAGACATATAACTTAAAATAAACCAAGACTTTGCATCTCACCTAGAATGTAGGACGTGTATCTCATTTAGGATAGTAAAGCATCATTAAGCAACAACTATTTATCCGGTAACTTGGTAAAAATCTATCTTAAGCAAGTATTTGACACCATTTAAAGCACTAGTCTTTCACGATAATCTAATCAAATCATTTAACTTGCTAATTCAACCAAGTTGCTAGGCCATTTAGTTGTGTCTCCCAGACTTGTTGGTTGCCAACAAGTCTCCCATCTTCACATTTCATAAGGACTACCCCCCATAGTTTGTTGCAGGGAGACAACTAGAACAGAAAGGGGGAGGATCAGAGTGACAACCAAACACTGAGCGTTGTCACACCTTGCCTGTACAATTTGGGCAACAACATCTATCACATCCTGGACTCCATATGCCTAAAGGACAAGGCACTAGTCCAAGTTTTTGGTGATCATCCCAAAATTCTCTCCATAAATTTCTCTCCTTAAATTCAATCCTTTTAAGGCTAGAGAGAAAAAATAGGGCTTGGAGCGAAATTTTAGGGAGAAGGTTTTTTGGTGGTTTGAGAACCTAAACATCAAGAGGTAGGTCTTGGCTATATGACCTATCATTTTGGTGGGCATCCATTCAAATTTCATCCATAAAATCTCTTGTCCTAGGTGTTGCCCTAAGAGAGAAACCCTAGTTTCTTCTCCCTCAACTTGACTTTCTTGATGGTTTCATGAGCCTTGGAAAAGCTTATTATCTTTGTAAGAAACCGATTCTCTTTGTTCTTGACCTTGTGAATACCTATCACCATCGAAAACCTCAAAACCCTAGGTCTGGAACCTTGATATCTAGGACTTTTCTTAGAGAGTGTTTTGCTTCCTTGAAGCCTTGAACCATTATTGAGTCTCTTTCTCGAATGGGATCTAGCTTGATCACTTTGTGCCTTATACCTATCATATCTATTTTAAGTGATCGTATCATATCAAGACTCCTCCCATCAATGAAAATCCATAAAGAGCAAGGGGCCTTTGCTCTAGTGATAGTGGGCCATTACCTCATTGTTAGCACTCGGTTTAGCTACTTGTCTTGTGGGGTTTCCCTCTCAAAGGCCTGCTAGATTTTGTGGTAACAATTCACGATAATTAACTAGATTAATTATTGTACTTTTCCTAAGCTAACCTTAGTAAAGAAATCATAATATGACTTACTCCACCAAGCAAGTACCTAAAGAGGATATCAAATATCTCCTACAAGCTAAGATACTAAGCCAATGTAGAAGACCTTCCGAGGCTACAAAATCAAAAAGGACATATCCCATGTTCCATATGTTAGTGCAGTTGGCAATTTGATGTCTGCAATGATCCATATTAGATTACTTATCAGACATGCAGGGGGAGTATTGAGCAGGTATATGACAAAACCAAGGAAGGAGCACTGGACAGGATTGAAGAGGGTTTTCGGGTATTTGTGTGGCACTAGTAGTTCTAGATTGTGAAATCAAGGAAGTCCACAATTGGAAAAAGCGTTGGAAACACACAGATTTGCTGATGTAAAGTAGGATGGAGATCTAAATCGCAAAATGTTTACAAGAGGCATGTGTGTAGCCTATTTGGAGAAGCAATCAATTGGATGAGAAAGAGACATTTGGTAGTGGCACTCTCAGCTACAAAAGTTGAATACATGGCAGTCACACATACAACCAAGGAAGCACTATGGTTAGAAAGATTGTGTTTAGGTATTCGGTTGGTACAGTAAGCTGTAAGGATAGATTGTGGTAGTCAAAATGCCTATTCCTAGCAAACACCCCAACTTATCATTCTAAGACAAAGCATATTGATGTTCGGTATCACTTTATAAGAGATGTGGTTGAAGAGAAGAAGGTGTTGTTGATAAAGGTGGGAACTTTGAAGAATGTTGCAAATTCATTAACAAAATTTGTGTGCAAAAATAAGTTATATTCATGCAAAGAAGCAATGGGCATTTTTTCCCTAGGATCTTGATCATGTATTCTTGCAAACCCTTATAAGCAAAAAAAAACAAGTGAGAGAATCTTGTGTATGTGACATGTGTTACATTGTTTGCATAATTAGTCCCATGTGCAATTCATTGCAATGGGTGTAGTCGAGGATTCACAAAAAGGGTCGTGGGGGGATTGAAGCCCTGTTTCACCAAAGGGTTGCAGGTTGGGGGGGGATGGGGTAGCCCCCGTGCCAGGGTTTTGGGAGTGCAACCCCCCAAAAAAATAGTGGGCTTTTCCATCCATTTTTTTACATTTTTTGGTACTTGAATTTTTCTTTTAGCAGTATTGTGGCGCATGGTGATTCAACTCGTGGTTTTATAATTCTAGTTAAGGAATTATGATTGCATTCTAATCCAAGGTTAATGGATTGGGGGTTTATTGATATCGCAAGATAACACATATTGTATACTAACATTGTAAAAATATAATATACTAAAAAAATTTCAAGTTTTCCTTGTATTGCATCTTGATTTGTGTAGCTTGGGAGGTACTCTGACAACCCTAGCGCATTGGGTTCGGGAGAAGTTGACTCACAAGGGCTTTCTAGGCAGTGTACCCAAGCAGTGGGTTTTGCACCCAATGTTGTGGGCGTGAAACCAAGTAGAGAAATTGTTTGTTTATGAAATCTACCTACTTAGGAAATACAATGATAAACAAAGCAAACATATACATGCAACACATAAAATTCAACATGCAGTGAGTGACCCACAAATTTAGCCAAGAAATGCGTAGAACTGAGCCATTTTATTATATATATGCAAGTGGAAACTACAAATCTGAATGGGGGTGTGTGCCCCTGGCCTTGCTAAAGCAAGATTGACAACCCCAAGTGAGAAAGTATATTTCCCAACTACTAGGAAGTACTTCCCCTTCTATTTCTACATTGGCCCTAGAAGTTTGCAACTGTTGATTGGAAGGACGATGTTGTCTGCACCCTCTAGAGTGCTCCAAAAACTCTGCGAAATAAGCCACAAGTGCTACGAAGATTGGGTTGTTGTACATATTTGTACAATATTTTGTAAAAAGTTGTCTATACTTGTGCATGTGTGATTTACTGCTTTATATTTTCCGTTGTGCAAAGTAGTTCTTGTTGAGATTCTTGGTTTAGCAGCGTCAGAGATTCTAAGATTACAACCTATACCCAAGATCGTGTAAATTCAACAACTCCAAGCCCTAGTCATTCTTGTATATTGTAAGGGCCATGATCCCTGTTATGGGAGCCCTACGTTGTTGTATTAAGATTTGTAATATAACAAATTTTCGGTTAAAAATTAACCTGTCACTGAGTTGATTCACTGCTATATGTTTTCCGTTGTGCAAAGTGCTTGTGTTGTAGCATTTGAGTGTGTTTGTGATCGTGATCTCAAACATAACCCTGATTCTTAAGTGTCGTGGGAAAATCAACATTACATTTCCAAGTTAAAATCTCCATGTTAAATGAGCATATGTGCCATTGTTTCTTCCCTATTAAGGATTTGTTTATAGCAATTAAAGTTACAAGGTTAAAAACAACATCATACTAGGTTACACAAACTAAAAACCCTAGATAGGGTTACATCACATAGAAATTAAGCAATAACAGTCAATGATATTAAAAGTAATCGATGCATTTATTACAATGACATTCACCTCTCTTATAAAGAGAATGGGAAATATTATTTGTCCAAAATCCAAAAAGCTAATAATACTTAGAACCCTAAATTCTATAGACTAAGTCACTGACGTGACTTTTTTACACATGTAACCCTTATATTCTAACACACTATGGATACACTATCTTATGAACTCAACAAATTATAACTGCTTTATAAAGAGAAAAGGGCAAATTTACATCAATCACAAAAATAGAAGTTTACTTGTTGCTCCCTTGTTGCCTCAAAATCTAGCAAGTCTTGTGAGAGGCCTCACAAGACAAGAAAAACTACTACACAACAATGAGGTGGATGCCACTATCACCTCAGCATTTCACCCCCTGCTCTTTAGTGGAATTTCACCACATGGGAGGCTTCCCAGTATAGGTCACCTAAATGGTATTCTAGGTCAAAAGGATCAAGGTGACACTTTGATAGGCTTAATCAAGGTACTCAGACTAGGAACAAGGCTCATTCTTTGTGATAAGGAATAATGTACCTATGAATAGACCTATAAGGTAAGACTTGTAGCCTAGGGTTTACAAGATATCATCCAAAGAAAGCACAATTAGGCATACAAGAGGAAGAAAAAGATTTGCTTGAAAGGTATGATCAACAACAAGATCTAAAAACCTTCAGATGACCTTAAGTTGAAGCCTAAATGCAAAATTAGGGATTTTTATGCCCTAGAATTAACTAGGGTTGATGATATTAGCCCTAGGGAAGTAGTTTCAACCATCCTATTTGCGATATTTTGATGTTTCGAGGTCAAGCAAAGTGAAACGACTTATAGCTCAATGTCTAAGCCCTAGTTGAATTAGACCTGAAACCCTAATCCTAATGGCTTTCCTTGAAGGGATGAAATTCTAGGCGAGAGAGAAAAAGATAAAGTTACATATGTTTTGATCACCATGATGGACGTCAGTGTTTTCTATCTACTTGGGTGATGGAGTCTTAAGGATTTTGACCATAAAATATCAAACCCTTGAAGGGAGTAAGAGAGAAAACCCTAAGTTTTAACTTGTTATCCCTAACTATCACTTTATCATGAGATAAATTTACTAGAATAAGGCTTGCTAGGAGGTTCTCTAGGGAGTTCAAGGATACAAAATTAAAGCATGCAAAATTTATGAAGCAATTCAAAATAAATATAAGCATTTAAACATGGAACATAGAAAACCTAGCAATAAACATTACATGCAATAATCATAAATGATATTCAACAAAAAGTACTCACAATATATCTAAGCACATGCCTTTTCATCCCAAAATGATGTCTCCACAACAAGCACTAGTCTCCAATGGCCAAAAATCCACATAAGATCACATCCCCGCACATCTCCACAAAGTAGCGAAGTATAAACAGTTGAGTTGAGTTCTCTAAGAGAGGCCAAATTCCACGCAAGGGATAACAAATAAATGAGAGAGGTGATCCTCTATTTATATGAGATCTACCTCTCTTAATTTCTAACTAAAATCCCATACACAAGTTTGATTTTAAAGTGCACAAAATTATTATAAGCCAACCCATTAGCTTTACAACCAAGAAATGCCAAAATAAACCCACACATGTGAGTTGTGGGTCTAAAAAGGTGTTGACATTATTGTTATGAATAAAATATAGATATAAATAATGTAAATATAAATAATAATAACACATCATAAATAATGATTAATTAGTTAATGAAGAGGTATGTCCCTAAGGACATGACCATTCATAAAGGGAAACCTGCCTAGGGTATATAAGCAGGCCCTCACTCTCATTTGTAACATGATTCTCATTCATATATTTTAATATATTCTTGTATCTTCAATGGAGATCTTCATATTCCAAGTGTTTTGGAGTGTTTAACCTGCAATAACGAACCTTGTTTGTTACATTGGTATCATAGCATTCCTCTGAGTATAGGAACTTTGTTCGTTACATTGGTATCAGAGTTGTTCGATCCTATGGCTGCTCAACCACTACACCAGAGCCACGTTCTTCGATTCAGGTCTTTGGCTGTCGAAATTCATTAACTTTCTTGTCGTTGAAGCGTTTCGCTACAAGCTTTTGGAGGTTCTCCATTTTTCGATATCAGACCCTGGGTCATAAATAAATAAATAACAATAAAAAAATAAAAATAAAAAATAAAAAATCCAAGCTTGAAAAAAAAGAGTCAAAGAGAAAAATTTTATAGAAAAGAGTCAAAAGAATTCTTAAAAAAAAAGGGGTCAAAATATATATATATATGGTAGAGAAAAAAAAAGTGTTAAAAAAAATTAAAAAAAAAAAGTTTATATAGAAAAAAAACTACATAACAAAAAAAATATAAAAGTTATATAAAAATAAATCAATAAAAATTTAAAATATATATATATAAGGGAAAAAAGTAAATAAAAAAAACATAATACAAAAAAATAAAGGACCAACTTACCAGCCCTAACGTCCTGTTGATTTGGGGTAGCACTAGATGTGCTCTAGCCATGAAAATTGGTGGAGAGGCTAAAGCACATGAGATCTCCAAGACCCAAAAATGGTTTGGGCAGATTCTAACCAATTTGGGAAATATTAAAATAATTAATATTTTTAATGGAGTTCCTAAGTCTAAACTTAGGAAAAATAAAATATTAATGGGTATTAATATAAAACTAGGTTAAAAGGTTCCAAAAGGCATGGATCAAGCCAAATCTAATCTTAGTCATTGATTAGAGATATAATCTCGGTCGTTGAAGGACCAACAGGAAAAGTATAAGAGGAGGCTTAAGGGTCAGTTGGAGAAAACACCAGAGTGATAAGTCATTCGATATACTAGAGCGAGGTTGCTAAGTAAAGTCAAATCAGTGATCAGCAGCAAGGGGCAGTGAGTACTGGCAAAGAAGCAGAGATAGTGTCGAGAGACCAGCACAGAGGCAGAGAGGCAAACGTAGAAGCTAGAACAGGCCACGCAGAGCCTAGCAGAGGCAGCGCAGAGGCCAGAGGGCCTACGTCATCCACGCAGAAGGCAGCAGGAGTGACGCAGAGGGTCCCAGAGATTGCGCAGTGCCTCAGAGGGCTAACACAAAGGGTTCTGAGGCTGACGCAGTGCTTCAGTGTTGCTGGAGAGGGTTTCGTGGGGTAGATTTTCTAAATATCTGCTTCCAAATAGAGAGGTATTACTGCTAGTTATTTTTCTCTATCGGGTGAGCCAGTTATATACTACATAATAATATAACCCTCAAAATCGTTGCACTGGTTTTCCCGCATTAAGTTGTCCAAAAATAATGGTGTCACTTGTGTGTTTGCTATTTTTGTCAGCTGTTGATCTATAGATGGTTGAGACTGTATTGTGTTTATTTCGATGTTTATATGTTTAAATAACGTGTTTGTAATTAACAAGTAGGAGAAATAAACCAAAAGAATATAGATAAAATTTCTAAAGGATAGACTTAGAAATTTCAACACGTCCCACCAGACATACCACCAAACCGTCCTCGTTCACAGTGCCTATTGTCTACTGCTAACGTCATCGACATCCTGCAACAGTGGTCATTACCAACATTCCAGCAGCCAATCGTCTTTTGTGAGCCGTCATCAGCAGCACCACAACATTGTCGATACTGTTGTTCATACCTTGTCACTTCGTCTGTATGCTAAATAAGACTATTGGAAACGAAGTAGGAAGGTGAATTCCTCTACCAGTGTGGAAAGAAGGCAAACGTAATACACGCGAGAAAAATTGGAAACATTATTAGACCGCTTACTAATCAATCACTAATGTATAGGGGTCCAAAATCACTACTACAAGGGCTCTTTCCAAAAAAAAAATTGAGATTTTATCCTGTCGAGGGTACCATCGCAACTACAGTCGAACAAAAATTGGTAAGCAAAAAGATAATAATAATTAATTGCAGTCGATCTTGATGTCGGAACTCTTGTAAATCCGTATGCAATACCAAGAATTCAACTTGTGAAGCAGGAAAATTATACAACAATGATTGGTGAGCAATAAAGATTCTCATGGAATTTTAGAAATCCTAATAGCATAGTTGCCTGTGGAAGTGGTGAACAGTCACAACCAAGTTAAAAAGTCGTGACTGTAGATCTACGATTACATCAACACGATTACATTGATTACATAAATATATATTAAGGTTTAAAATAAATAAAAATTAGAAAGTATTGAAATACACAAATTTGAAAGGAAAAAGAAAATTCAAAAGGATTCGAAGTTCTACGTCAAAGTTCAAAAGGGACAAAATTTTATTGTTCCATTACCAAGTCAATACTTATGGTCTATTTGAAGTATAAAAGTACACATTAAAGGAGAAAAGTAAAGAGTTTTTCTTTTGAAAAAGGGTGATATATATTATATAGACTTTTATATAAAGTGTATATAAACTTAAGGGGTTACTTTTTAAAGACCCTAAGCTCATGTCCACAAAGCAAAATGGAATCAATCACTGACAAGAAAGAAATTGAGTCGAAGTCAGAAATGAAAGAGGGAAGATTTCCTAAAACTTTTAGTGTATGTGTTGGTGTGCCTTTTAAAATCAAAGGATCACTTGTAGGAAAGGATGTTATCATCTCTAGCGATCCTACTCAAAATAATAAGTATGTTAGTACTGAATGTGCTAACCAATTAGTGATTTCTAAATCGAACATAATTGAAATAATGGATTCAGTGAGTAACAAACAATATAACATAAGCAATCTACAACTAAGCATGGAAGACTATACTTTTGTCTCGCAATTCATTGTTAAATCCTTATTTTGTGACCATAGTGACATTATTTTGGGTTCACCATGGATGGAATTACCAGGATCTTTTACCTTAAATATGAAAAAGAATTTTTTGACATTTTCATACAAAAAGAAAAAGATAACATTACAAGATGTTACAATGAAGCCAGATTTCATAACACCAAAAGAAATGTAAGATATCTCAAAAGTAATTTCTCAAGAAAGTAAAAAAGTAATACAAAATATGCAAAGGGAAATTGACAAAATTACCACTGACAAAAATGATGAAATTACTCGTCTTAAGGAACATAGCGATAAATTACTCACTCAAATTAAGAAACTTAAAAATGATAAGCAATCATTGGAAGAGCTCATCACGAAAGATGTATCGAAGTTGTCAGATGTATCCATCCAAATTGAAGATAAGGGAGCGAATATCGATCCAGTCAATATCACGACTCGAAAAGTGGACAAACTAGTTGAAGGAAAAACATATTCAGATGTTGCAATTCAAATGATGAAAAATCCAAATGAGGATTTTGTAACCGACTCAACAACGTCAGTGTTTGAAGTAAATCAGAAAGTTGTCACACACAGGATAAGGGAAAATCAAACCACAAGAACTCCCTATTGACATCTGAATCACAAGAGCAGACAACTCAATCAATCTGCATATTTGTATCACTCAGATCAGAAACAACAAACTTTTGTTCTGAAGACTACTAATGTCAGTGCAATTCAGTCTTGTGATAAAAGTTCACACGAAGTATCCAGTAACCGCAATATTCAAAAATTGATTTAAGATGGTCAGATCCTTCCTCCGTGCGAAAATTTTATATATCACTCTAAGGATCATATCAACTTGTTTCAATGAAGATGACAGTTCTGGGACAAGAAGACATTTGAAACAGAAAAAGAGATCAAGCCTTTTCATCAACAAGCTTTGAGGACAAAGCTTTTTGAGGAAGGAGGCAATGTTATGAATAAAATATAGATATAAATAATGTAAATATAAATAATAATAATAATAGTAATACATCATAAATAATGATTGATTAGTTAATGAAGAGGTATGTCCTTAAGGACATGACCATTCATAAAGGGACACCTTCCTAGGGTATATAAGCAGGCCCTCACTCTCATTCGTAACATGATTCTCATTCATACATTTTAATATATTCTTGTATCTTCAATGGAGATCTTCATATTCCAAGACTTTTGGACTGTTTAACCTGCTATAACAAACCTTATTCGTTACAATCATGCCCTTTTAGGGCTCCAAATGCTCCATCAAGGCAAAGACAACACTGAAAATGTCTCCAAGCATCATGATCATCCTCCATTCAAGGAAAATCCCCAAATCAAGCATTGAAAGCAACTCCAAGGGTCCAAAACCTAATTGTGGTTGTCGCATGTCATCTCCATGGGTGTCAAGTAAGCAACATGATGCCTCCTCTCTCCAGTGTTAGGGCTCCATTAGGTGCAATAAGCCCTCCTCAGTCATCCTAAGGATGACCATCCTCATTTGGGCCTTAGATCATGGCATGCCCATGAAGTAGTGTCATGGCCAACCTAGGAGCATGTTGGTTCCATTGGTACATCATCAAGAATCCTCCATGCTAGGCAAGAAAATCCCAACGTTTTAGCTCCTAGGGGTGCTCTTGGATGTATATCAACTGCTCAAGTCATCAAAAAGCCCAATACTTAGACAAAAGTGGGCAACATTACACCTACTAAGTCATCATGCTCTCTGGAATGTAATGTATGACCTGGACATCATGTGGAGTGTGATGCCCCCAAGGTCTCTGCTACTCTAGACCACCTGGAAAAACAAACTCAAACTCAAGTGAGAGCAACCATTCATAAAAGACCAAGACCATAAATGCATTTAAGTGGACCATACTTAAGTATTAAGGGCATATAAATACTTCAAGGCAAGATAACCTTCAAATAGTTAACTAGACCAAATCCAATAAAGGTGTTCCCTACCATTGTAGGGGTGGCTAAGTAGTCAACTCTATTAGATGCTTCCAACCCCCAAGGAGGAGTATCATTTCCAAGGTTAATCTTTCAATTCATAGGTCTTGATGTAAGTAAGTGGCAATGGAGGCAAAAGACTTCATGGCCAAGTGCCATGGTCAGGCAACATCCTAGTGGGAGTCCACATCTAGAGTGTATAGATGTAATGGATAAGCATTCGTCAATGCATGAGTTACCCTACTCAGCCTACTTTTTCCACCACTTTGGTGTGCCTTTTACTTATTTTTTATAATGCTTTTTATTTGATGCATAGCTCAAGGATCAAAGCTTCCTTTTTATGATGTAACGTTTAATTTACCCCTTAAGATGAGGTAATTTATCACTCATCAGTGTGGGAACACGCAAAAGTTCCTTTTGATGGGATGGAGCATCAAGTGGTTAGGAATCGAGACATGGTTAATGAGGAGGGTATGTCCCAACCATCTTTTGCATTTTGATTTTCTCTTTCTTTAAATGTCACCATATCATGTTTTTTTGTACTTTGATTGCATCAACCTCCAGGGAAATGTTTTCACGCCCTACTCACAGATGTGTATAAGAGGGTGCCACATCCCAATTAACCATGACAGTTAAACCTAAAGAATGGAGATGGTATCAAGGGAAAATAATGTGATATGGAAAATGTTAAGTGTGGTAAGGGAGAATTGTTGATTTTTGGTAGCATCGGATGTGCTCTAGCCATGAAAATTGGTGGAGAGACTAAGGTGCATGAGATCTCCAAGACCCAGAAATCGTTCGGTGAAATTTCACCCAGATGAAGAGATATAAAATAATTAATATTTTTAATGGGGTTCCTAAGTCTTAACTTAGGAAAACTAAAATATTAATGTGTATTAATATAAAATGGGTGAGAAAGTTCTAAATAAAGAGGATCATGCCAGATCTAATCTTAGTCGTTGATTAGGGACTTAATTTCAGCCATTGAATCATCAACAGGAAAAGTATAAGAGGAGACTTGAGGGTCACTTGGAGATACACCAAGTTGATCAGTCAATTCAATTTTTTGGGGCAGGGTTTGCTAAGAAATCGAATTAGTGATCTGTTGCAACGAGGGCCATTTCGGCAAAAGGTCGAAAATACGTAGCAAAGAGGAAGAGATAGTGTCAGAGACACAGCAAAGAGGCAGCGTGGGTTGACGCAAAGACAACCAGAGTTGACGCAGAGGTTTGGAGGGCCAGCGTTGGTGACACAGGAGGCCGAGAGACTGACGCAGGCATACGGAGAGGCTAGCAGAGCTGACGCTGGGCAGAAAGAGTTGCGTTGTGGTGTTTTCGTGGGGCAAACTGAGAGTTGAGAGGCAAACGCAGAGCCATAGAGGGTGATGCAGTCCCTGGAGGGTGACGCAGTTCCAGAGAGAAGCTTGGAGCAGCTTTCGCTGTCCAGCTGAGGAACAATCGAAGTCACTGTGGGAATCATCATCCGGTTGTTGATCAGCCGGAATATCTGTCTCCGGAGCAAGGTACTTCTACCAAGGAAAATCTCTGAAGGGTGAGCCATTTCTGGCACCCTAGTTGTATTCAGAAAACTGCATAATAATAAAACCCTCATATCTGCTGCACCAGTTTTCCCACATTGGGTTTTTCCGGGGACGATTGTCCAAAAATAACGGTGTCCCTTGTGTTGTCTCAGTTTATTTTAGTTGTTGATCTATATGTTTGTGAAGGCTACAATTGTGTTTATTTCGATATTCATGCATATAAATAACTTGTTAATGTAAAAGACAAGTAGCCAACCAGATATTGCAGTAGAGGTTTCCGATGTATTAGATTCAGAAATTTTCACATGTTATCAGAGCAATTGCAGATTACAACACTGAAGACACCAGCAGAAATTTGAAAATTTGCAGAAGAAGCAATTGACCTGAGAGACAGCGTTGTTCCAGACCAAAAGCAGCAAGAGAAGAAGTGACGCGGAGCCTGAATCATCATTTCGAGCCAAGGGAAGGGCCAGCGCTGAGGCAGAAGAGACTCACGAAAAGCCACATCATCCTTCTCAGCCAGGTAGGACTGACGCAGTTGGCCGAAGGAGCAGATTCAGCCTTTGCCGGGATTGCAAAGAGCCTAAAAGGCTCAGTTTCTTCAGTTGCCAGTGCTAAGGGAGCTGTGAAGATTGTGATTTGAGGAGCTAGTGGGGCGGTGTTTTTGTCTATGCAAAACAGTGTCTAAGGAGACGGAACCAAGGTAGACGGAAGCACTACCTTGACGGATTTCTAGCCAAGAAATCCAAATCCGAGTTGTAACAACAAAGGAGGATTGGAGAGGAGTGATTCGACAATTGGCAAAAGGATTTCCAGGAGGGAAGTCGAGACTAAGAGGGAGTCTAGAAGAGGAGCAGAGATGGCAGTGAACGGATTGAGGGATCAAGACAGATTGGATGGGGCTTCCAATTTTGTCATCTGGAAGGCCAGGATCCTGGCAATCCTGGATAAACATCGCATCAAGGATTATGCCCTTGAAAATCGTAGCTATCCCAGTTGACCAAGTTGCTAATGAGAAGTATGAGGAGGTCGAGGCGAATGTGAAATGCATGATCCTAGACGAGGTCAAAGATCATGTCATACCACATATTACTGAGAAGAACACAGCAAGGGAGATGTGGAAAGCCCTGACCACCTTATACCAGGGCTCTTCCATGCAGCGGAAGATGCTGCTGGAGAATCAGTTGAGGTCATATCAAATGCAGAAAGGAGAGGAGATAGATCACTTCCTCCTCAGGTTGCAAGGAATCCGCGACCATTCTGTGGGCTATACACCAGATCCAAAGTTTATGGTCAGGACTGCTCTGAATGCAGTCTCCAAGGACTGGGAGACGCTTGTCCAAAGCATCTTGGGCAGAGCCACTCTCCCTACTTGGGAGGATATGTGGGCAGTTCTTCGACAGGAAGAGATCAGGAGGTTGACCAAGGCGGGGAGTAGTGATAAAGGAGTTCGGGTCAAGAAAGAGGAGGAGGAGGATGCGGCTCTAGCATCTGTAGGATAGCAAGGGGTTCAGAAGAGGAAGAAGAAGGACATCTCCAAGGTCAAGTGCTTCAACTGTGGGGAGCTGAGACATTATTCATCTCAGTGCCCCAGGAAGAAAGGCATGGGAGAATCTTCTGATTCAAAGGCAGCTCCAACTAAGGCGGAGAAAGAGGTTGAGGTTGATGATGATTGTGCCATGAGTGCTCATGCACCTCTAGAGAAGAGGTGGGGAGACATCGAGTTGTAGTCATGAGGACTACATACTAGAGGCAAGATCCTTGAGGTGCCCAAATTCTTGGATCACATCCGGCTACAAGAGCCCTTAACGACAGTAGCATGATGACAAGTGTCGGGTGGAGACAAGTGTGGTGGAGCGGCAAGGCAAGGCTAGAGTGCAGAACCTTGTAGCAGCGTAGCAGAGGTTGCAGCAGTGCAAGAGGCACAGAGATGCTTATAGCAGCACAATGGCAGCGGAGGGAGCACGGGATAGCACCAGAGGTAGCTTCAACATCACGAGGCTTCCAGGCTGACCGGGATGTCAATATTTGGGGGAAGTTAGTTACCTACTTCTCGGTAACTGAGTTGCAATGCAACAATTAGCAATGGCAGTGCTAGGGGCAGCATGGGCAGCATGTTGAGAGGGAGCTGCAATGCAGATGTAGCAGTGGAAGTGGCAGTGTCATGGGCAGCAGTACAGGAAGCAGCAGTGCAGGGGATGTGAGGCAGCAAGCCAAGCATCAGCACAGGTACCGATGCAGAGGATCAGTGTGATGTTTCTATGATGAAGCATTACTAGAGCACATTCCTCGCTAAGAGGGAGTGTTGATTTTTGGTAGCATCGGATGTGCTCTAGCCATGAAAATTGGTGGAGAGGCTAAGGCACATGAGATCTCCAAGACCCAGAAATCATTTGGAGAAATTCCACCTGGATGAAGAGATATTAAAATAATTAATATTTTTAATGGGGATCCTAAGTCTAAACTTAGGAAATTAAAATATTAATGTGAATTAATATAAAATGGGTGAGAAAGTTCTAAATAATGAGGATCAAGCCAGATCTAATCTTAGCCGTTGATTAGGGACTTAATCTCAGTCGTTGAATCGTCAATAGGAAAAGTATAAGAGGAGGCTTGAGGGTCAGTTGGAGACACACAAAGTTGATCAGTGAATTCGATTTTTTGTGGTAGGGTTTGCTAAGAAATCGAGTTAGTGATTTGTTCCAACGAGGGGCAGCTCGGCAAAAGGCCGAGAATACATAGCAGAGACACAGAGATAATGTCAGAGAGACAGTGCAGAGGCAGCCTGGGTTGATGCAGAGGCAGCGAGAGCTAAACACAGAGGTTTGGAGGGCTAGCGATGGTGTCGCGGGACGCTGAGAGACTGATGCAGAGCTGACACAGGCAGACACAGAGGCTAGCAGAGTTGACGCTGGGTAGAAAGAGCTATGTTGTGGTGTTTTCGTGGGGCAAACTGAGAGTTGAGAGGTACCCGCAGAGCCATAGAGGGTGACGCAGTCCCTGGAGGGTGACACAATTCCAGAGAGAAGCATGAAGCAGTTTTCACTATCCAACTGAGGAACAGTCGAAGTCACTAAGGAATCATTATCCGGTTGCTGATCAGCCTGAATATGTCTCCGGAGCAAGGTACTTCTGCGAAGGAAAATCTCTGAAGGGTGAGCCATTTCTGGCACCCTAGTTGTATTCAGAAAATTGCATAATAATAAAACCCTCATATCTGCTGCACCGATTTTCCCGCATTGGGATTTTCCAAGGACGATTGTCCAAAAAATAACAGTGTCCCTTGTGTTGTCTCAGTTTATTTCAGTTGTTGATCTATATGTTTGTGAAGGTTGCAATTGTGTTTATTTCGATATTTATGGATATAAATAACTTGTTAATGTAAAAGACAAGTAGGAGATAATAAACCAGATATTGTAGTAGGGGTTTCAACTTTCTGATGTATTAGATTCAGAAATTTTCACAAGAATCGACACACTATTTCAATTTAGGTCTTCCAAGTAGTGCCCCTTCGAGAACCCTAAGGCCTTAAGGAAGATCCCACTAGACTATGATTAAAAATTAACCCCTTAGTAAAGCAAGAGAACAAGTTTATATTCAAGATCAGTCAATCAACCAGATCACCGCTTTATCCATACTAAATGCCCAAAACATTAAGTAAAAGCAGTTCGTTACAAGATTATCAAAGTACATGTTGAGTGGTAGCCCACCTTCATCCAAGAGGAATGTCGAATGGTGAGAGGTGTATGACTTGGTGCAAATGGTGGAGGAACTCACATATCATCATCATTAAGCAAATGTGTAGGGCAGTTGGTAACACTCCCAAGTTTTTAAGGAAGAAACCTGAAAAATTTTGTGAGAATTCAGCAAATATATATTTCAGATTTGAAGTTCCTTGTAGGACACACTAGAATATTTTTTACTTCACATAACTAGGAATATCCACCTGAAGCTAGCATGCACTAGCCTGAAGAGAGAGGAACTAACATTGGAATTTTCCCTATATGTTTCATTTGATCACTGCGGGATTAAGCTCCCCAAGGATAGTTTCAAGTGATAATAGGTCCCAAATCTTTAAGGCTGAGCTTAAGCAGCAAAGAGTGAAGACTCGCACCCCGAGGTTGTACTCACCCCGAGGTAATTGTAAAGCTATTGTTTTGTAACATAAACTTGTATTAAGGGAATTATTTTGCAAATATTCTTTACGTAAAGTTTTGAGAATTTGCCAATCCAAGGAGACTTGAGACAATGGGGCTCATTTGTGACCCAGAAGGAACTCATTGGTTCACTTATGAAAGGAATCTAGGCATTGTTGTCGCCCGAATTGCATAGGCACCATGACAACACTGAGGACGGGGGTTGTCACTTTGATCCCCGCCCACTCTGTTCTAGTTGTCTCCCAATAGCAAGCTATGGGGAGGTAGTCCATATGGAATGAGGTGAAGGAAAACAAGTTGAAAACCAACTCGTTTAGGAGATACAGATGAGGGAAGAAGGCCAAGCGGAGGGGCCGAGGAGGAGAGGAGGAGGATGGAGGGCCTACGACAGGCCTAAGAGGGTCGAAGAGGAGGCTGCAAGGCCTTTTAGGATTGCAGCTAGGGAGAAGAAGGGAGGTCGCAGCCCCTAAGGGTCACGGCCAGCCTTAGGAATGTTGAAAAGGCTGATGCAAGAGGCCAGAGAGGGGACGCAGGGAGTTTGGAGGAGAAAATCATGGCTAGGAGCCCTGAAAACCTTGAAACCCTTGCTCAAAAAAAAAATTATGCTTCAGCTCCTTGATTGTTCTAAAAATTCTTCTGTGGGAACCCTGCAAAAAATTTTGAGACTAGATCTTACCCTCAAGGGCCTAGATCTAGCTCTTCTTCCACTTGACTCCTTGATCTAACCTGCAAAAATAAAATTTACAACACCCAAACCCCAAATATATACAAAATGAATTTAAAAACTCCAACCCAAGTTAGAAGAATAATTTACAAATAAAATTACAAAATTTTTTACAAATTATACAAGGGTTTTTAAAATAGATTTTGAGAAAATAATTTTTTATGATATTTTTTCCTTGAAAGAATGGCTAAAACGCTTCAAAAAAATTCATGCTCACTATAGCCCTAGCGAAGATTCAATCCACCATATAAAAACTAAGGATCCAAGCAAAGTAACCCTTGCCCATAGTCTATGAACTTGGAGACCAAGGATTGAGTACCTGCAAACACTATGTATTATCTCAGAAAAATAATATAAAGCACCACATAGAAAGCCCGTACTCAATACATACCACAGATCAATAAAAAAGAACACCTCGAGTTGCACTCCAAAGTCTTTTATTATAGTAGAAAAAATAGTTCCCAGCGAGACTATAGTTTACAAAATGCTTCGATAGCAATTCTAGCCAGAGATCAAGATGACTAGACACTCAACTGACTCTCTAATTTATAAATAAATCCTCCAAACGGAAAAATAACAGTTAGTTTCTTTGATCCTTGTCAAAATAATTTTGGTCGTTGATAAACACTTAAAGATCTTTTAATCTTGACAGTTGATTTTTTATTTTTCGAGGTATTTTCGAATTTATCATTTAATTCCATTTTAATTAGCTCAAAATTAATTATTTTGAGCTAATTTCCTCAAAATTTTGACTTTGACTTAACCACCAAGGTCCAAGGGTTTAAATTTTCTTGAAATATACTATTCCCTTGGTGGAGGGCCTTTAAAAATTGACTCTTCTAAGACCCACGATTTTTTTCATATGGAGAATTTACTTTCCTAAGACAATTTAATTTGACTCTAATTAATTAATTTTCACTTGGGATTTACTTTTATTTTGCCAAAAAAATTAATTAATTTACACAAGAGGGATTTAATTATTTTTCCAACCCTCTAATACATAAGATTTTTCATTTACAAGACTCAAAGAAGGAATACACATTTGTTTTAGACTCTCAAGACACATAACCCATCTGCGACACAATATGATATAGTAAACCAAGTGATTTGTAATAAAATAATTAAGCCAACTAACTTAAATTATTCCCAAACCACTTTTACATCGGACTCTACTAAAAACACTAGGACCCACCTAATAATTTGACAATAAATTTCACCCTAGCTTTGGGGTTTAAGCTGGAAGGAAAAAACTCTTCTGATTAGCTATGTCTAGAAACACAGGTAATCATCGAGGTTAAAAAACCTCATAGGATGGAATTTGTCATCAAATTATAGGCTTACCTAGGTTGTTACATAGACTCAAGGTTTTCCTAAGATCATTTAAAATATATAACATGCAGAATGGGACGACCATGACACATTAACTGATGATATGTGATTCGATCCTTGTTGAAAAAGTTGGTACTCCCGCTTCCATGGAACTTTGACAATTTGAGTGCAACAGGAACTACTTACAACAACCAAAAGGTCACTCTCCTTGACAAGGATAATATCTTGCTTTAGATAAGGGAGCAACTAAACTTGAATGCATGGGAGACTTTGTGTTCTTTATAAGAATAATGGAGAATAAATTCAAGCCAAATATAATAAGTTTGAAAAGAGCAATTCTCCAAACCCAACAATAGTAGATATTTTGGTTTTCTAAAATTATGCATGTAACTAGAAATTGTATGCAAAAGGAGACAAGTTGTGGAATAAAGCATTCATAAATGGCATTGACATACTAAACATTAGATATTATGTCTAGCTCTCGAACTCTAATCACACATTTAGTCTCTCGGCACTCTTAAGAATTCAAGTCATAGTGGTTGGTTAACAGAACAATAATTTGGCTCCTAAGGTACCTTACTACATCAAATAAATCAAGGGATTTATCCGATGTAGTAACAGACCTAAGGAGCCAAATTCACCTAGTCAGTCACCACCAACAATTCTGGAAACATCTGCAGAATCCAAAAAAAGACCTCATATTTGTTAAGAATGGTGTGATCCTCATTTCTATCCACAACCAACTCTTATTTTGTCATTGATCCAATTGGTTGGGCTCAATAACCCTCATGGGGATTGCACCTTACTTATGTGGGCCCATAACTCCTCTTGGGGAAACCAGGTGACTTACATCAAAAGCAATAATAAGTCATGGACGCAATTAGAATGGTTCAAGGAATAGCACACAAAACCAGGGAAGTTGTACAACATGGTTAACACTAAAAAGGAGTAGTTAGATGGTGCTAGTGAAGTATGATGTAGCCTACCCCCTAAGGCATTGACTTCATATTGCAATGTTACAAGCATTTAGATGCTTTTTCATAGAAGAAATACAATAGGATCTTATTCCAATATTGATGTATACTCTGAAGCAACTCTCATATATTTTGAATTTTGTCACCTTTTCGGCTTCAATAAACCCTAATTAACTCAGTCCTCCAAAACATAAACTTGCACAACAACCTAATCTCTCCCACTACCCAACTCGGCCCTTCTAACCTGAGTAGTTAAACCTCTAGGGTATTTGTTCGATCCCTTCCATTTGTCTCACACAACTACTTCGACCTACTCCTGAAGCTACCAAATCTGCCTTCATAGGATTAACTCGGATCAAAAATTTAACGCTCTTGGAATGGATGACACTACTAAATCCCTCAAGCTAGTGGGAGAACCATCTTTGATATCACTGTAATATCCCGAAAAATAATTTGATGAATCTTTCCAAGACTTTGCTTTAGAAAAATAAACCATAAATTTCTTTTTCCAAAACCCAATCAAGTCGCATAATTTGCACCATTAAATTATCGACATAGCACACAAGTTTTGCAATGTAAAAACCCAGAAACTGCAACTCCAATTTAACATAAGAAAGAGTGGTGAAAACTTAGCCTTACTTTTATTAATATGCAAAATCAAATTACATGCCAATAATTCAATCTCAGAACCTAGAATAGATTTGTAAATGTCCCCTACTACATGGCATGCTTGGCTAGATAATAAGTTGAAGTTGTGGCCTCCAAAGATGAATGCAACAACACAGAACTTGACCTGCTAAATTTTGCTTCTCCAAATGTTGTGCACCTATGAGAGATCTCACGAACCTCTCCTCTTGATCTCCACGTTAAACCCTAGCGAGTGGATCTGATTTGATCCCTCCTCTTTGAGTGGCTAGGGTATATAATCCCAATACCGAAACCCCTCCTGACCAAAGCAGCTAGGGTGGATCACTTACCACCAAAACTAACCCTCTACATAATGTGGGCTCTCACCTAAACAAGCTCCAAGATCTCAACTCAACAACAACAAAACAATAATCCAAATGCATACCTAAGGAGTGAGATCTCATTTCCTTCAATAATCACAGGCTATCAGAATACCTATGTTTCACAGGGACCCGTCCCCACCAAAATTCATGGTGTTTCCTTCGTCCCGATGATCCAAGTACTTTGGAACTCGTCGAAAACTTCCTCAATTGGCCAGACACTCCATCACGGACTTGGGGACTTCCAGGTCGTCCCTCAAAAAATCGGAGACTTTTCAAGAGACTTTAGGACGTCCCCCAATATCGTGCACATTAAACTTTAAAAACATTTGTTGAAATTTGATGACTAAAACGTTTCCTGCAATCCCAACCCGGTTTTAATTTCACCTTATCACTCCCATTCAGTTAAGTGCCCTTTCCCATAAACATACATTCAACATATAGAATTCTGGAAATGAAATTTTCAGATTAAAACACATGGGACTGTGAACACATGCTGAAAATAAATATGGACATAAACAGACCAGCAACACACATAAAAATACACAGACGTTTGGTCAACTTAGACCTAGGAAAAACCCCATCAATCTTCTCCAGGGAAAACCTGTTAGAGAGCTCTTCAAATTTATTTATCTTTCAAGTTCACAAAAATACATTTGCAAACAAAACAAAATAGCAAAATACAACTTATCTCTTCAGCCCAAAACTCCTTGAAAACCATGCCCACTTTGCCTCGATTTTCATGCCCACTTGAAGTTGAAAATATGTACTATACAGATATGGACTGTATTGTACTGATTATGTACAGACTATACAGATTTTCGTACCGTTGTATGGACTGTGCAGATTTTTCAAAAAAAAAAATCTCAAAAACTTCTCTCAAACGGCGTGCAACTCACAGCATTAAATGTTGTTCATATTGTACCTTTTGTTGTCTTCTATGCCTTGGTTTTCATGCCCAGAAATCACTTCTTTAGCTTGCTGCAACAAATTTCTCCTTCAGAACTCTTCTCCAGCTCTCAACCTCATTTCTCCAATCTGCTCATGAAGAATGAATGCAGTCTCTCTTTTCTTTTCCCCTTTTTGTTTCCCTAAATGACTTTTGGGCAACCCTAAGATCTAATGGCTCAAATTCATTTAGATCAAGGGATGAGAATAGATGTGCACTTAATTCTCACTTTCTATTTTTTAACTCACCAATTAAATAAAGTACCCACATTCTACTTTATGTCTAAAGTCACTTTTCACTTTATAATTTAACATTGACTTTACCACTTATAAAGTCACACTTAGGAAAAGAATTATTTTGGACACTTTTCCCTAGGTAGAGACTAACCCATGGGAAACCACTTGTCCAAGGTACATTAAAAATCAACACTCCCTCTTACCGAGGAAAGTGTTTCTCACCACACCCATCTTGTCCCTGAAATGGACATGCTTGCCTCTTGGCAAGGACTTCGTGAGAACATCGGCCACCTGCTCATCTGTTGATATATACTCCAGCTTCACTGCCCCCTTCTGAACATAGTTCCTGATGAAATGATATCTGATGTCAATGTGTTTTGACCTGTCATGAAACACTGGATTCTCTGTGAGTTTAATGCAACTCTGATTATCACAGTGAATAACCGTCGGTCTCAACTCTTGATCAAATAGGCCATACAACAACTTGCGAAGCCAAATGGCCTCACAACTAGCCTAGCTAGCAACCATATACTTAGCCTCAGAAGAGCTTAAAGCAACTGACTTTTTCTTTCGATTGAACCACGACACAACTGCCGAACCCAATCTGAAGCAACACCCTGAAGTGTTTTTCTTGTCAGAAGCGCACCCTGCCCAATCTGAATCTGTGTAACCTGCCAACCTCACTCCATCTCCCCTCCTATAGTCCAAACCATAATAAACAGTCCCCTGCACGTAACGAAGAATGTGCTTTGTAGCTACCCAGTGCACCCTCGTGGGCTCAAACATGAACTGGCTAAGTGTGTTCACTGCAAAGCATATATCTGGCCTAGTGTTGACCAGATACATCAAGGACCCAATAAGTTGCCTATACAATGTGGGATCCACCAAACTAGAATCTGAAGCATGAAGCTTCTTTTAGTTGGTGATCATAGGTGTAGACATGGGTCTACAGTCTGCCATGTGAAATCTACTCAACACATCCACAACATACTACCCCTGCCCCAGAAAGATATGCCCCTCCTCCTGCCACACCTCAAGCCCCAAAAAGTAATGCATCAACCCAATGTCCTTCATCTCGAACTCCATAGCAAGATCCTCCTTACAACCACTAATCAATCTCTCTACCCCAGTAATGAACAAGTCATCAACATACAGCACAAGAATGAGCGGATCATCCCCTACAACAATGTAGTATAGGTTTGGATCTGCATCACTCTTCGTGAAACCCATCTGCTGCAAGTAAGAATCAATCTTCGAATACCAAGCTCTCGGAGCTTTCTTAAGTCTGTAGAGTGCTCGCCTCAACTGGCATACATGTGTCTCCCGCCCAAGTACCTCAAAGCCCTATGGCAGCTCAACATACACCTCCTCCTCTATAACTTCGTTCAAAGATCTGGCCTTCACATCCATCTGATGGATCTGCCAACCCATTTCTGCAACAATAGAAATAAGGGACCGGATAGAAGTGTACCGAGCTACGAGAGTGAAGGTCTCATCATAGCCAACTCCCTCTATCTGCGAGAACCCTCTAGCCACAAACCTCGCCTTGAACGTCTCAATGCTGCCATCTGCAGCATGATTGATCTTGTAGAGCCACCTGGAAGTCACAACTAACTTGCCCTTAGGCCTAAGAACCACTTCCCAGACATTGTTCTTAATGATAGAGGCATACTCTTCCACCATAGCCTCTCTCCATACCTCCTGGCTAGCAGCCTCCTCATAGCTAGTAGGCTCAGAGTCAACAATGTTGGTAGCCTTGGCTACATAACTGCAAAACCGCTTAGGTGGCACACTCTCCCTGTTCACCCTCTTCGGAGGACCAACGGACTCTACTTCCTTCAAGGTGTCTTGAAGCCACTTGGGCCTCCTCTTCCCTGAAGAAGCTTCCCCATAGGGAACCTCATCCTCTGCCCCCTAGTCTGGTGAACCTGAAGGTCTACCAACTGACCCTGGTTTGCCTGTACCATCACTTGTCCTCGAAGAACCTGTACCAGCACCTATGCCTGTGTCAGCTGAAGTGCCATGTGAACTCTGTACCAGTGGAGAAACCCTAAAGAAGTGCTCGATGAACTCCCCACTGGTACCCCAGATGTCACTAACACTGAAGTACCTTCTGTACCAGTCGATCCAGAACCCTGAGGTCCTGCTCCCTGTACTTGACCTCCCTGCTGAGGAGAGGTTTGTGACTCTCTCTCATCGTACTCACGTGATCTCCAATAGCACCTCTCCTCCTCGAACTTCACATCCCTCCTAATCACCACTCTTCGTTTAGAATGAATGAAGATCCGATAGGCCTTCGAAGTCTCGTTGTAACCCATAAAGATACCCTTCTCTGCCATGGGTTCCAGCTTTGTCCTCTGCTCCTTGGGGATATAAGAATATGTGAGACATCCAAAGATACGAAGATGTCCCACATGAGGCTTCTCTCCAATGAAAGTCTCCTCCGGAGTCATATTCCTCAATACTCTATGAGGACTCCTGTTCTGAAGATAAACAACAGTATTGCAAGCCTCAACCCACAAAAACAAAGGCAACCCCTGATCATGAATCATCGCTCTAGCAACCCCAACAATAGCTCTATTCTTCCTTTCAAACACCCCATTCTACTGGGGGTTGTAAGGAACCATGAACTCTCTCCTAATTCCCTCCTGTGTACAAAAGTCAGAAAACCCACCATCAGTGTACTCAACACCATTGTCTGACCTCAAGAACTGAATCTTCCTACCTTTCTGCTTTTCCACAAGAGCTTTGAACTCTTTAAAGTGACTGAAGACCTCACCCTCACTCTTCAGGAAATATATCCAAGTCCTCCTAGAGTAGTCATCAATGAATATAATATAATACTCATAACCACCCAAAGACACATGAGACATATGACCATTAACATCAGTATGAATCAAGTCTAATATACCTGTAGATCTGTTGTCGCTCGCTGGGAATGGTAACTTGGTGCACTTGCCCAAAGCACACCCTCTACAGACCTCATAATGTTTGACACTAAAAATCAGGAACTCCAGTAGTGATCTCCCTTAGTACTCTCAAAGCTCCATGACGCATATATTCCATCCTTCGATGCCATAACTCGCACAAGTCTCTACTGTTGGTGGTACTAGTGTGAGTGCTACCAGATGTGCTACTCACTAATGTTCCTACCAACTGAAAACTGAACCTGTATAGTTTCCCAGAGTGGACTCCAATCACTTTGGCCGAAGTGATGGAAGCTACCCTGGGATGCATCAATACCTGCCCTCTTGAGAAAGTGACGTCAAACCCCTTCTCCTCCATAGCAGACACTGAAATCAAGTTCTTCTTCATCCCCAGAACATACAAAACATCCATGACCTTCAAAGGAGGCAAAGACTCCCTCTCAAAGGTCACAGTCCCCACACCAACAGCTCTCACAGTGCGGTCATCTCCTAGTACAATCTCAATATCAAGTGCCCTCTCTGCAAGCTCTGAAAAGAACTCTCGTGCACCTGTCATATGGCAGGAAGCCCCGTTGTCTATGTACCACACATCGGATGATGTACTCCTACTAGATGTAGAAGTAATAAATGCAAAGTCTTTGTCAAACTGTGAAGCAAACTGCTCCACCTCTGTTGAAGTTGCAATACCCTTCTTCCCCTTGTTCTTCCTCTCAGGACATGTAGCAGCATAGTGTCCCATCCCCAGAACATACAAAACATCCATGACCTTCAAAAGAGGCAAAGACTCCCTCTCAAAGGTCATAGTCCCCACACAACAAGCTCTCACAGTGCGGTCATCTCCTAATACAATCTCAACATCAAGTGCCCTCTCTGCAAGCTCTGAAAAGAACTCTCGTGCACCTGTCAAATGGCAGGAAGCCCCGCTGTCTATGTACCACACATCGGATGATGTACTCCTATAGATGTAGAAGTAATAAATGCAAAGTCTTTGTCAAACTGTGAAGCAAACTGCTCCACCTCTGTTGAAGTTGCAATACCCTTCTTCCCCTAGTTCTTCCTCTCAGGACATGTAGCAGCATAGTGTCCCATCTTCTGACACGCCCAACATTTGACTTTGGACATATCTGTATCTTTCGTCTTCTTCTTCTCCTTTCCCTTAGCCCCATCTAATGAGGCCCCTTTCTTGGCCTTCCCTTTGTTCATCCCCTTGGTTGTCAAGGCTACATCCTCCTCATCTGATATCTTCAACCCACCACTGCCAGTGTTTTGTATCTCATGTTGCACACAATCATCCCAGAATCTGTCCCAATTGGGAAGATTCTTCCTAGAGGTAACAGCATCTCCAAAGACCTCCCAAGACTTAGGAAGTCCTGCTACAACTATCCTGACTAGCTCTATGGGTGCAACTGCCTCACAAATAGTAGTCAAATCATCACGTACCTATTTGACCTTGCCAAGATAATGAACTACACTTTCAGCCATTGTCATCCTGATGTTCTTCAAAACTGAACCTGTATAGTTTCCCAGAGTGGACTCCAATCACTTTGGCCGAAGTGATGGAAGCTCCCCTGGGATGCATCAATACCTGCCCTCCTGAGAAAGTGACGTCAAACCCCTTCTCCTCCATAGCAGACACTGAAATCAAGTTCTTCTTCATCCCCAGAACATACAAAACATCCATGACCTTCAAAAGAGGCAAAGACTCCCTCTCAAAGGTCACAGTCCCCACACCAACAGCTCTCACAGTGCGGTCATCTCCTAATACAATCTCAATATCAAGTGCCCTCTCTGCAAGCTCTGAAAAGAACTCTCGTGCACCTGTCATATGGCAGGAAGCCCCGTTGTCTATGTACCACACATCGGATGATGTACTCCTATAGATGTAGAAGTAATAAATGCAAAGTCTTTGTCAAACTGTGAAGCAAACTGCTCCACCTCTGTTGAAGTTGCAATACCCTTCTTCCCCTAGTTCTTCCTCTCAGGACATGTAGCAGCATAGTGTCCCATCCCCAGAACATACAAAACATCCATGACCTTCAAAAGAGGCAAAGACTCCCTCTCAAAGGTCATAGTCCCCACACAACAAGCTCTCACAGTGCGGTCATCTCCTAATACAATCTCAACATCAAGTGCCCTCTCTGCAAGCTCTGAAAAGAACTCTCGTGCACCTGTCAAATGGCAGGAAGCCCCGCTGTCTATGTACCACACATCGGATGATGTACTCCTATAGATGTAGAAGTAATAAATGCAAAGTCTTTGTTAAACTGTGAAGCAAACTGCTCCACCTCTGTTGAAGTTGCAATACCCTTCTTCCCCTAGTTCTTCCTCTCAGGACATGTAGCAGCATAGTGTCCCATCTTCTGACACGCCCAACATTTGACTTTGGACATATCTGTATCTTTCGTCTTCTTCTTCTCCTTTCCCTTAGCCCCATCTGATGAGGCCCCTTTCTTGGCCTTCCCTTTGTTCATCCCCTTGGTTGTCAAGGCTACATCCTCCTCATCTGATATCTTCAACCCACCACTGCCAGTGTTTTGTATCTCATGTTGCACACAATCATCCCAGAATCTGTCCCAATTGGGAAGATTCTTCCTAGAGGTAACAGCATCTCCAAAGACCTCCCAAGACTTAGGAAGTCTTGCTACAACTATCCTGACTAGCTCTGTGGGTGCAACTGCCTCACCAATAGTAGTCAAATCATCACGTACCTATTTGACCTTGCCAAGATAATGAACTACACTTTCAGCCTTTGTCATCCTGATGTTCTTCAATTGTTCTTTGAGTACCATCTTCCTGCTCTCATTGGTACTCTGATAGAGAGTTGTTAGAGTTGTCCACATCTGATATGCATATGTGTTTCCTCTCACCTGAGGAACCACATGATCCTTCAGACTGTGTCCATCAAAATCCTTTTTGCCTTTGCATTATTTTTTGTGAATTCATCAAATTCATCTGCAGCAGTAGGAGGTACAACCACTCGCTACACTATGTCCCAAACTATTGCCTCCTCCAACACTGTCCGGATTTTGTCCTTCCAAACGGCATAGTTGGATATCCCATCCAGTCTATCTTTTATCCTTAAGAACATGGCCATGACTGCTGTCCAAAATTTACAAAACCAAGAAAATGGAGAAATGAACTTTCCAGCGCACCTTGTTGTCCCAAAAGTTCAGTCTGTGTGAAATTTCACCTTGCTGTCCCAAAATATCAGTTTGTTATCCAAACTAAGTTTGTTGTCCCAAAATATCAGTTTTCTATCCAAACTGAATTTGTTGTCCAAAAATTTAGTTTGTTGTCCAAACCATTGTTTGTTGTTCCAAACTACTACCTATTGTTCAAACTGCAATTTTCAGCCTGTAACTCTAATACCATGTTGAAATTTTATGACTAAAACGTTTCCTGCAATCCCAACCCGGTTTTAATTTCACCTTATCACTCCCATTCAGTTAAATGCCCTTTCCCATAAACATACATTCAACATATTGAATTCTGAAAAGGAAATTTTCAAATTAAAACACATGGGACTGTCAACACATGCTGAAAATAAATATGAACATAAACAAACCAACAACACACAAAAATACACACAGATTTTTGGTCAACTTATACCTAGGCAAAACCCCTTCAATCTTCTACGGGGAAAACCTGTTAGAGAGCTCTTCAAATTTATTTATCTTTTAAGTTCAGGAAGAATACGTTTGCAGACAAAACAAAACAACAAAATACAACTTATCTCTTCAGCCAAAAACTCCTTGAAAACCGTGCCCACTTGAAGCTGAAAATATGTATTGTACAGATACATACTTGTACTGGATGAATTCCGTACGGATTGTATGGATTTCCGTACCGTTGTACGAACTGTGCAAAATTTTCAAAAAAAAATCTCAAAAACTTCTCTCGAACGACATGCAGCTCACAGCGTTAAATGTTGTTCGTACTTTACCTTTTGTTGTCTTCTATACCTTGATTTTCGTGCCCAACTTTGCCCAGAAATCACTCCTTTAGCTTGCTGCAACAAATTTCTCCTTCAGAACTTTTCTCCAACTCTTAGCCTCCTTTCTCCAGTCTGCTCATGAAAAATGAATGCAGTCTCTCTTTTCTTTTCCCCCGTTTGTTTCCCTAAATGACTTTTGGGCAAGCCTAAGATATAATGGCCCAAATTCATTTAAATCAAGGGATGAGAATAAATGTGCATTTAATTCTCACTTTCTATTTTTTAACTCACCCATTAAATAAAGTACCCACATTGTACTTTATATCTAAAGTCACTTTTCACTTTATAATTTAACATTGACTTTACCACTTATAAAGTCACTTTCACCTTATAAAGTCACACTTAGGAAAAGAATTATTTTGGACCCTTTTCCCTAGGTAGAGACTAACCCATGGGGAACCACTTGTCCAAGGTACATTAAAAATCAACAAAATTTAAGCTAAAAAAATAAATTTGAAAACCTAACTTCTAAACATTAAAGTCAAAAAAATAAAAAATAAATTTTGAAACCTAAACCATATCGCAACCTCAACCTATCGACTAAACTAAACCTCTTGCATACACACTAAACTAAACCTACCGCATACTACACAACAACGGCAAAGGTAAACACTATTATAGAGACATGACGACAAAGGTAAACACAACTTGAGAAGGTTGCAGGTAAACATTGAGCTTGAGCGAAAGTTGCAGGTAAACACAGGTTGTGAGGGTTGCAGTTAAGAGTCGATCGAAGTCTAATACAGTGGGTGAAGGTAAACGTTGAGCAAAGAACTCCATTCATGGCAGCAAAGGTAAACAGAACTAAGAGAACTTGAGCAAAGGTTGCATGTGAGGTAAGAGTCAAGCAACAGGGTGAAGTCTGAGACTCTTAATTTGGGATTTATTGTTAAATTTTAATGACGTATTCATTTTTATAACTTATAGTCACTATACTCCATGAATTAATTTGCCTTCAATTTGAACTTGTCTCTTTCTCCATTTTGGTGACAAACCTTTTCTTGGCATGAATCATTGAAATTTCCCTATGCCAAAATCACCACAACTTTAATACTATGTTAAATATATGCAAGGGACAAGTAGGAGAGATATGATGATATATCAATGTGCTACTAAATTACTAGTGGTGTTGTCTATATACGTAGCAAGTTCCATTATTCATTTTAAGAACCAATCAACTAATTTCCTGAATACATTAACATAAACATCATCTATTATATATAATGTTTTCACTTTATGACATTATTACTTTTGTACATAACATTCGTTACTCCTGAAATAAGCATCATAATGGCTAACTCATCTTTAACACTTAATGTTATAAGGTAAATAGATGGAATGGTAATACTCTTTGTGCTCTATAAATAATAGTGATTCTGAATGATTGTGATATACATTAAATTAATGACAGGTATCGCAAGTTTCTTAATTTCTAGACTCTTAATTTGAGATTTATAATTAAATTTTAATGACTTGTTCACGTTTACAGTTTTATTAAAGTTTACATTTAGTCTTTAAAGTTTAGCTGCTATTTAAATTTTGTAATGATTCATCATGCATCGTAGAATGATTATGTAGACAGTAGTAGAATGTAGGCTATAGCAGACTAATAACACTTCTTAAGTCCTTGACAATGGGCACTGATGACGAAATTTGTTTTTGTGATGCGAAATGATGATTAGATAGTATTAAACTTTAGTATTTTATTTTGTAATTTGAATTTCAAATAGTAATAGTTTTAATTTTTATATTTTAATTTATCATTCATGTTTATGCTGAATTACTAAATTTTATTTTAATTTTAATTTTTTAATAAATATAAAAATTAGTTGTCACACTCGCCATCCCCAACCTGCTGCCCCTGAAAATTTGGGGGTACACTCTAGCTGTCCCGGAAACTCGTCCCACCGTACCCCCATCCCCCGTCCCCACAGCCAGTGCAACATAACAGAATACCATGGGTTAATACCACGGATCTTTTTCTTCTTTTATTAAAGTGACTTATAATATTATTTTTCCTTGGTAACCTTTTAATTAATTAAATCCTAGATATGACATCATTGCTTTTTATCATATGGCCTGTGGAAATTGCTAGACTACTGAGTTACTTTCTGTTCCCAATGCTCAAAAAAGGGAACATTATAGAGGAGTAGACGGATGGTGCTGATGAAATACGATGTAGCCTACCCTCTAAGCCACAGACTTCATATTGCAGTACTTCCAGCCTCCTCCCTTTCCCATTTTTCTTACAAGCATTTAGATGTTTTTTCATAGAAGAAATACAAGAGGATCTTATTCCAATATTGATGTATACTCTGAAGCAACTCTCATATATTTTAAATTTTGTCACCTTTTCTGCATCTTTCCCTGCTTACAAGTATAGCTGAGGCAGCCTCTACTTTGTACATTTAACAAAGAAGCTTGTTAGTTGAGAAAATACATTTTGAGCATGTGCACTATCTTATTTATTAACTCTATATAATTAATCTGATGTCAGTTCTGTAAAAATAATGTGCATTTGTAAGCTCAGGCCCTTGTATTTCAGTGATCCTTGACAGACCAAGAAAATATCAGATTGTCTTCAAAAGAAAATAACACAATAATGAATCTATCCCACAGAGAGTCAGTACTAACCATTTTACCAAGAAGAAATGCAGCTGTTGCACCAGCAGTAGATCCCATAGAGTCTGCAACAAATCCAAGAGGCAGCCCAAACAGGTAACCACCTCCTATCTGCAACACATATGCAGCATCAAATATAGTAAAAAACCAAAACTGTAAAGCATGAACCTCTAAATACAAAACCCACTAACTTTTCAGCTTAGGAAAATCACCTCATGCATAAATTCCTAGAATATATAAATAGAAACAAATAGACCATACCATCCAATGGTTGTGGACGCCAGTAAAAGTTTAACCAGTCCTCCTTATTGAGAAATTATTATGAATAGATTAGGCATTAAAAATGAATAATCACTTTATTGCTACTTATCATGTGATCGGTGTGACATTGGAATTCATTAGAACAGCTCTTATTCATTTTTGGACTGTTGTTTGCTAGTATGTGTAAATTTTATTAGTATCATTAAAATAAACACTTCAAAATTTAAAGGCATAAAATTGAAAGCAGAACTGACTCACTCAAAGTGTCTAAGAATGTGAGCATAATTCCTTCATTGATAATTAAAAAAGGCATAATTTATATACATATCCTCAGATGAGAAGATGCAGTGAACAGGAATCGTGGAAAGAAATAGAAGCAGTGCACGAGGTAAAGTATCTAAGATATCTCCAATCCAAATTCAATTGGTTTAGAGCCTCTAGCATTAAGAAGAGACCCTTCTTGAAGTTTGAACCCTTTCATGATGAACGTAGTGCTTAAGGTTATGAATAGTGCTGTTAGAGCATAGAACAATGCAGAGAGCAGGAGTCTAGGAGTGGTCCTTCCCAAAAATGTTCATGAAGAAAACCATTCCAGTGGCCATTCCATACACACACATATATACTAGATTTAAGCATCAACCAATTAGCACAAATCTCAAGACTTTATACCAAGCACTTAAACATCTAGAAATTACAAAGTCATATAAACATCACTCCTGATTCAGAAAAACGGTTAAAAATTTAGGCATACATATTTAACCTGTGTGGGGAGTGTACAGGGCAGTGCCATGAAGCACATCTGCCTAGATCAATGTTGAAAACTTGGAATCGGCAAAAAATAGGTGACTATCCAAAAAACATCGTTTTGGAAAAATTGGCGAAGAAATCGTAAAAAAATGGCAAACATAAAAAAATACATAATATATTCATTTTTTTTAATTTAAAACATGTAAAGCAACAGCAAAATCAGATAAACACATTGGCACATAAATATGGAAAAAGCGCTGATCTATATAAATATATATATAATCTATGTTGAAACACAAATTAGATAAACACACTGGCACATATATCAGTGCTTTTTCCATATTTATGTGCCAATGTGTTTATCTAATTTGTGTTTCAACATCGATTTTATATATATAATCGATGTTGAAACTGTAGCTTGAAAGGTGATACTGTATTGGTTAGGTGCCATGGCATGTAGTCAATCACCTAAATTAACTTCTACAGCTAAATTTAAATATTTCCTAAGCCTGAACCTTAGGTTAATGCCAATAATTTAATATTGACTTTACTGGCCAACTTTTAGGTCAATGACAGATTAAGTCGTGACTATTGACCTCAAGAGTGGAGAAGCAATCTCAGTCCTCTATCACTTTGGAGATTAGGTCAACCGCTATATGATGAGGAAATCGAGCTATTGAGGGTGCACTTGACTTGGCACAAAAGCAATTGGGCCTTCAGCAGAAAATCAGAGGGTCGAACTGACAACAAAAGAGGAACAGCACACAAGTTGACTTCAATAGCAGCTAACAGGATGAAAATATCAGGTTGTACAGCCACGAATTTGCAGGGTTGAATAGGCCGAATTTGTTGGGTCATACAGCAATTTCTCTAAGCCAAATAAGGAAAAGACTGAGTTTTCTGTTGTTGTAATTTTCTGGGAAAATTCCCTTGCTGTAATCATCATTTTCAGAGGTTGAATAGAGCAAAAGTTTGTTGGTTTCTCCACAACGGGGTTTCTAGGGTAAAATTATGTCATATTGTTAATGTGGTTGGTTTTATTGTTGTTTTTTCTTTTGTTGTGCATGTTAAGTTAGGAACCCAGTGTGTTTGGTATATAAAAAACCAGATCTGAATTTTAATTTTTGTTCTGAAAATATTTTATTGGGCACTAAATCTGTAATATCCCCAATTTTTGGATTGCCTTGTGGTGAGATTAGGAGGGATTTCCAGAGCTTATGTCAGCCAGGTCACAAGAGTAGGATTACATTATTAGTGGCAGTGTGTTTGGTGTATAAAAAATCAGATCTGAATTTTATTTTTGTTCTGAAACTATTTTATTGGGCACTAAATCTGTAATATCCCCAATTTTTGGATTGCCTTGTGGTGAGATTAGGAGGGATTTCCAAAGCTTATGTCAACCAGGTCACAAGAGTAGGATTACATTATTAGTGGGCCCGGAGGGTTTTCAGAAGTTTTATGGCTAAGTTACCGGAAACACCTGAAGAAATTGCAGATTGTTCGAAACACCGTAAAAACGTTTTTGTGCCGTTTCAAAAAATCAGAAACTTCAGATTCAGAATTGGATACATTTCCAAGTGTTTTTAATTTTTTTGGATCTGTTTCCAGATTTAAATCGTGATCGGAATCCACCCTTAAAATGTTAAAACACATGAAAATTTGTTCAAAAATTTATACAAACAGAAAAAGATAGATGTTCAAAAATACAAACAGAAGGGTTTGATTAATGTCTTCATAAAGAGATTTATTTGAGCGATAATTTTCAGTTTGGTTAAGGTTTTGTTAATTGTCATTGATTTTGCTCTTGATTTCATAAATCCCTCCAATATAACAAATCTTCTCTAGCCAATCTTTTGCCTGCATATAGTCAAGAGACCAAGTTGACATTGAGAAGATTGAAATGTTCAAATAGGTCTTGACAGAATATCCCAATGATCCCATGGGCCTTTTAATTGTCATGCAAGGAAGATAGATACCATCTGCCATGCATGACACGTTCTTTGAAGGAGTTGGACCCGAAAGCACAAAGGTTGTAGCATTTCTGATTACATTACTAATGATGATGATAATATGTTGAATGTTATAATAAACGCTAATGATGATGACAATGTTTATGCTGAATTGATGATTATGATTTGTTTATGCTGAATTGATGATTATGATTTGTTTATGTTGAATTCATGATGATGATTATGTATTTTTAGATATAGAATCTAGATTCTAAAAGATGAATGGTAATATATATATATATATGCCGTTTCCTTGCCATATCGTATCCGGATTTTTTGAAAATTTGTCATATCCGTTTCAAACCCCGTATCTGTATCTGTTCCTGTATCCCTTTCAGTGCAACTTAGTTTTATGGGGGACAATTGGGATTGATTACCATTTTTCATCATTAGCATCAGTTTTTCATAGTTTGATCTCCGTTCCACTGCATTCCGACAATTTCTAATAAACGGAGTTATTAACATGCATATTTTAATTAATTACGCTTAAGGTGTTGTTTCAGGATAATTAATTACACTTAAGAGCTCCCATGACAGTTAATACTATAGTTGTTGAATCATCAAATACAAGTCAATGAAAATCTCGAGGAACTACTGATAGAGGAAGAAGCGCGAGAGGAAGAAGCACAAGAGGACGGAGCTCATTTTCTAGAAACTTACAATCTGACTCAAGGGGATCATCCTAGGTTAATTGTTGGGGATGTGGAGGACCGCATTTTCAGCGTGATTAAGCCTCGTCAATTGTAACACATAGAGCAGGAAAAGGGTCATCATCAAATACCCAAGGCAATCATAGAATCCATGCAGTAGTCAACAACAACCAGGGAGAACATCAGTCCACTGTAGTGGAATCCTAAGGTACTATTAACGGCATAAAACTCAAAATATTTTTTACTATTGGTGCTACTGATAGTTTCATTTCATCATATGCATTAAATAAGTGTGGGTTGGCTGCCTACAAGCAAAACGAATTCAGACAAGTGGAAATTGTTTCAGGAGAACTTCAATTCATAGATTTAAGTGTTGAGGAATGCAAAGTTGATCTATGGATTTGTTCGACTAAGTTAAAAGTATATGTCACAACCCTAGGAATTTATGACCTCGTCATAGGGATGGATTGGTCAGAAACTCATCAAGCTTGGGTAGACTGTTACGGGAAAACAATTCTCTACATAAACGACAAAGGAGAGACAATCCAAATCCAAGGTATTAAGAGGAAGGTATCTTTACACTTCACATCGGTAATGCAAACAAAGCGTTTCCTAAGAAAAGGATGTTGGGTATATGCCATTCAGGAAGTAAGCAAGGAGAAAGCACTGTCCTTAGAGCAATATCCGATGCTATCTGAATTTCCGAATGTTTTTCCAAAGGAACTACCAGGATTACCACCTGAATGGGAGCTTGATCTTATAATAGAAATGAAACCTGGTACAGAGCCAATCTCTAAAACACCCTATAGAATGATGGCCCCTAAACTTCAAGAGTTACAAATCCAGCTAAAAGAACTATTGGATATAGGATCTATCCGACCTAGTACCTCGCCTTTGGGTGCACTTGTAATTTTTGTCAAGAAGAAGGATGGTTCCTTGCAGCTATGCATAGACTATCGAGACTTAAATCGAGCTACAATAAAGAATCGGTATCCAATGCCTTGAATTGATGACCTCTTCGACCAAATGAAAGGAGCTTTTGTATTTTCAAAATTCGATCTACGATCAAGTTATCATCATTTAAGAATTAAGGAAAGCGATACCTTCAAGACTGTGGTTTGAACACACTTCGAGCATTATGACTTCACAGTGGTACCATTTGGGTTGACCAATGCACCAGCAGTATTCATGAACCTTGTGAATAGTGTTTTCCACAAATATCTCGACCAATTTGTACAAGTCTTCTTAGATGATATTCTCATTTACTCCAAAAATGAAAAGGAGCATGAAGAACATTTGTGGATAATATTATCTTGTCTCAGGGAACACCAGTTATATGGAAAGTTATCCAAGTGTTCCTTCTTTCAAAAGAAGATTCATTACCTAAGACATATTATATATGGTGAAGGGATCTCAATAGATCTTGAGAAGGTAAAAGCGTGTTGAAATTTCTAAGTCTGACACATTAGAAATCCCTACTGCATTATCTGGTTTATTTCACCTACTTGTTTATTCCATTAACAAGTTATTTATACATATAAATACTGAAAATCAACACAAATGCAGCCTTAACTCATATACAGATCAGCAACTGAAATACTAGACAAACACACAAGGGACACTGTTATTTTTGGACAATCGTCCCCGGAAAAACCCAATGAGGGAAAACCGGTGTAGCAGTTCTGAGGGTTTTATTATTAAGCAGATTCTGAATACAACTTGGGTGCCAGAAATGGCTCACCCTTAAGAGAATATCCTTGGCAGCAATACCTCTATCCAGAGATAGATATTCCAGCAAATCAGCAATCGGATGAACAATCCTACAGTGACTACAGCATTTCCTTGTGTTGGACAACAAAAGTTGCTCCACACATTCCTCTGGAACTGTGTCACCCTCTCCCGGCTAATCTGCTCTCAGTTTGCCCCACATACTTCCTCAACGCAGCCTCTGAAGCTCTCTGCGTCAATTATGTCAGCCTCTATGGCCTCTGCGTCGGCTTCTTTGGCCCTTTGCGTCCTTTGCGTTGGCTTGCTTAGCCTCTGCATTAACCCTTGTTGCCTCTGCGTCAGCCTTCCTGGGTTCTGTGTTGACTCTTCCGGCACTCTGCTGCCTCTCTGATATGTATTCCTCGACCTCCTGCCGAGCTGCCCCTCATTGCAACAGATCACTAGTTCAAATTTTCTCAGCAAGCCTCACTCCTGGAAATCGAACTAACTGATCAATCTTGGTGTATCTCCAACTGACCCTCAAGCCTCCTCTTATACTTTCCATGTTGAGTCTTCAACGGTCGAGATTAAGTCTCTAATCAACGGCTAAGATTAGATTTGGCTTAATCCATGTCATTTAGAACATTCTCACCCAGTTTTATATTAATACCCATTAATATTTTGATTTTCCTAAGTTTAGACTTAGGAACTCCATTAAAAATATTAATTATTTTAATATCTCTCTAACCGGGTAGAATTTTCCCAAACCATTTTTGGGTCTTGGAGATCTCATGTGCTTTAGCCTCTCCACCAATTTTCATGGCTAGAGCACATCTGATGCTATCACAAATCAACACTCCCTCTTAGCGAGGAATGTGCTCTAGTAATGCTCCACAACTGAACATCACATTGATCCTTCCGCACTGGTACCTGTGTTGATGTTTGGCCTACTGCCCAACATCCACTGCTCTGTTGCTTCCTGTACTGTTGCCCATGACCCTACCACTGCCACTGCCACATCTGTATTGCATCTCCCTCTCAACATGTTGCATCATGCAGCCCATAGCACTGCCAATGCTAACTGCTACACTGCAACTCAGTTACCGAGAGGTAAGTAACTAATCTACCCAAATTCTGACATCCTTATCAATCTGGAAGCCTTTTGATGTTGAAGCTACCTCTACTGCTATCCTGTGCTCCCTTTGTTGCATCTGTGCTGCTGCAACCACCTATGTGCCTCTCACACAGCTGCAAACACCTTTGTGCCTCTTGCACTGCTGCAACCACCTCTGTGCCTCTCGCACTGCTGCAACCCCCACTGCACTACTACAGATCTTTGCACTCTAGCACTGCCTTCTCGCTCCATCACATCTTGCTTCTACCCGACATTCATCATCTTGCTACTGTCGTTACGGGCTCCCATAGCTAGATATGATCCAAGAGTTTGGGCACCTCAATGATCCTGCCCTCAGTATGTAGTCCTCCTGACTACAACTCGATGTCTCCCCACCTCTTCTCTAGATGTGCATGAGCACTCATGGCACAGTCATCATTAGTGTCGACTTCTTTCTCCGCCTTAGTCGGAGCTGCCTTGGAGTCAGAAGCCTCTCCCTTGTTCTTCTTCCTGGGACACTGGGATGCATAATGACCCAGCTCCCCACAATGGAAGCACTTCACCTTAGAGATATCCTTCTTCTTCCTCTTCCCCTGTTGTCCCACAGATGCTAGAGCTGCATCCTCCTCCTCCTCTTTCTTGATTCGACCTCCTTTGCCACTACTCCCCGCCTTGGTCAACCGTCTGATCTCTTCTTGGCGAAGAGCTGCCCACATCTCTTCCCATCCTGGAAGATTAGCTCTGCCCAAAATGCCTTGGAAAAATGTCTCCCACTCCTTGGAGACTGCATTCAGGGCGGTCCTCACCATGAACTCCTGATCCGGCGTGGCCCCTATGGAAGTAAGTTGGTCACAAATCTCCTGCAATCTGAGGAGGTATAGATATATCTGTTCCCCCCTCTGCATCTGATACGACCATAGTTGATTCTCCAATAGCATCTTCCGCTGCACAGAAGTGCCTTGATACAATGTCGTCAAAGTATCCCACATCTCCTTTGTTGTGTTCTTTTCAGCAATATGTGGTACGACATGATCCTTGACCCCATCAAGGATTATGCCCTTTGCCCTCACCATCGCATCCTCATACTTTTCATTATCAGCTGGGTCGACTGGGATAGCCACAGTTCTCAAGGCGAAGCCCTTGATGCAATGTCTATCCAGAACTTCCAAGATCCTGGCCTTCCAGATGACAAAGTTGGAAACCCCATCCAACCTATCCTGATCCCTTAGTCTGTTCACTGCCATCTCCGCTCTACTTGAGGACTCCCTATTAGTTTCGACTTCCCTCCTGGAAATCTCCCTCTAAGACCTGATTTCCCTGTTGGAAATCTTCCTGCCAACCATCGAACTGCTCCTCTCCAATCCTCTTTGCAACTGCAACTCGAATCTGGATTTCTTGGCTAGAAATCCGTCAAGGTAGCAACTCCCTCTACCTTGGTTCTGTCTTGTAGGTGTTGATATGGGATAGCATCGGATGTGCTCTAGCCACGAAATTTGGTGGAGAGGTTGAGGCATGTGAGATCTCCAAATCAGGAAATATTAAAATAATTAATATTTTTAATGGAGTCCCTAAGTCTAAACTTAGGGAAAATAAAATATTAATGTGTATTAATATGAATCTATGTTAGAATGGTCCAAAAGACATGGATCAAGCCAGATCTAATCTTAGCCATTGATTAGGGACTTAATCTCAGTTGTTGATATGTCAACAGGAAAAGTATAAGAGGAGGCTTGAGGGTCACTTGGAGAATACACCAAAGTGATCAATGATTCTATTCTCTAGAGCGGAGTCAAGGATCATGTCGTCACCCATAATGACCCAGCTCCCCACAATGGAAGCACTTCACCTTGGAGATATCCTTCTTCTTCCTCTTCCCCTTTGTCCCGTAGATGCTAGAGCTGCATCCTCCTCCTCCTCTTTCTTGATTCAACCTCCTTTGCCACTACCCTCCACCTTGGTTAACCATCTGATCTCTTCTTGGCGAAGAGATGCCCACATCTCTTCCCATCCTGAAGATTAGCTCTACCCAAAATGCATTGGACAAATGTCTCCCACTCCTCGAACACTGCATTCAGGGCAGTCTTTACCATGAAGACCTGATCCGACGTGGCCCCTATGGAAGTAAGTTGGTCATAAATCTCCTGCAATCTGAGGAGGTATAGATTTATCCGTTCCCCCTTCTGAATCTCATACGACTGCAGTTGATTCTCCAATAGCATCTTCCGCTGCACGGAAGTGCCCTAATACAATGTCGTCAAAGTATCCCACATCTCCTTTGTTGTGTTATTTTCAGCAATATGTGGTACGACATGATCCTTGACCCCATCAAGGATTATGCACTTTGCCCTCGCCATCGCATCCTCATACTTTTCCTTATCAGCTAGGTCGACTGGGATAGCCATGGTTCTCAAGGCAAAGCCCTTGATGCAATGTCTGTCCAGGACTTCCAGGATCCTGGCCTTCCAGATGACAAAGTTGGAAGCCCCGTCCAACCTGTCCTGATCCCTCAGTTCGTTCACTGCCATCTCTGCTCTTCTTCTAGACTCCCTATGAGTTTTGACTTCCCTCTAAGACCTGATTTCCCTGTTGGAAATCTTCCTTCCAACCGTCAAACTGCTCCTCTACAATCCTCTTTGCAACTGCAACCCAGATCTGGATTTCTTGGCTAGAAATCCGTCAAGGCAGCGACTCCCTCTACCTTGGTTCTGTCCTGTTAAGTATTGTTCTGCTTCGACAAAAACAGCACCCCACCAGCTTCCCAATCCACAATCTACCCACAACTCCCTAGGCCCCGACAACTGAAGAAACTGAGCCTTCTAGCTGTGCGCAATCCTGACAAAGGCTGAATCGCTCCTCTAGCCAATTGTGTCAAGCCTACCTGGCTAAGTAGGATGAAGTGGTTCTTCGTCAGCCTCTTCTGCCTCTCTCTGCCTCTGCACTGGCCATCTCTCTGGCTCGAAATGATGACGCAGGCCCTCTGCGTCACTCCTTTGTTGCCTTCTTCTTAAGAGCAGCTCTGTCTCTCAGGACACCTGCTATTGCTGCAAATTTCCGATATTGTTTGATGCTTTTAGTCCTCCTGTGATTTGCAACACTCTGATACCATGTTGAAATTTCTAAGTCTAACACATTAGAAATCCCTACTCCATTATCTGGTGTATTTCACCTCCTTGTTTATTCCATTAACAAGTTATTTATACATATAAATACTAAAAATCAACACAAATGCAGCCTTAACTCATATACAGATCAGCAACTGAAATACTAGACAAACACACAAGGGACACCGTTATTTTTGGACAAACGTCCCCAAAAAAACCCAATGCGGGAAAATCGATGCAGCAGTTTTGAGGGTTTTATTATTAAGCAGATTTTGAATACAACTAGGGTGCCAGAAATGGCTCACCCTTCAGAGAATATCCTTGGCAGCAATACCTCTATCCAGAGACAGATATTCCGACAAATCAGCAGCCGGATGAACAATCCTACAATGACTGTGGCTGTTCCTTGTGCTGGACAGCGAAAGCTGCTCCACACACTCCTCTGGAACTGCGTCACCCTCTTCAGAACTGCATCACCCTCTCCCGGCTAATCTACTCTCAGTCTGCCCCACAGACTTCCTCAGCGCAACCTCTGAAGCTCTCTGCATCAACTGCGTCAGCCTCTATGGCCTCTGCGTCAGCTTCTTTGGCCCTCTGCGTCCTTTGCACTAACTTCCTTAGCCTCTGCGTCAACCTTGTTGCCTCTACATCAGCCTTCCTAAGCTCTGCGCTACCTCTTCCGACACTCTGCTGCCTCTCTGATATGTATTCCTCGGCCTTCTACGGAGCTGCCCCTCACTGCAACAGATCACTTGTTTGAATTTTCTCAGCAAGCCCCGCTCCAGAAAATCGAAATGAATGATCAATCTTGGTGTATCTCCAATTGACCCTCAAGCCTCCCCTTATACTTTTCCTATTGAGTCTTCAACAGTCGAGATTAAGTCTCTAATCAACAGCGAAGATTAGATTTGGCTTGATCCATGTCTTTTAGAACATTCTCACCCAGTTTTATATTAATACCCATTAATATTTTGATTTTCCTAAGTTTAAACTTAGGAACTCCATTAAAAATATTAATTATTTTAATATCTCTCTAACCGGGTGGAATTTCCCCAAACTATTTCTGGGTCTTGGAGATCTCATGTGCTTTAGCCTCTCCACCAATTTTCATGGCTAGAAGCACATCCGATACTACCACAAATCAACAAAGCGATCATGGATTGGTCGATACCAAAAAAAGCGCATGAAGTACGAAGTTTTATGGGTTTAGTTGGATACTATCAAAAATTTGTAGAAGGGTTCTCAAAAATTGCAAAGCCTATCACAACCCTCCAGCGTAAAGAAGTTAGATATGAATGGATTGAAGAATGTCACATGGCATTCTCTGAACTTAAAAGATTGTGAACCAGTGCACTAATCTTGCGAGTACTTGATATGGACAATAACTTTATTGTATGTACAGATGCATTCAAGCAAGGATTAGGTGCAATATTAATGCAAGATAGAGAAGTAATAGTGTATGCCTCAAGGAAATTAAAGCCTCGTGAAGAACTCTACGCGACGCGTGATTTAGAATTAGTCGTCGTACTGTTAGCTTTAAGATATTGAGACACTACTTGATAGGGAGAAACTTTATGCTCAAAAATGACCATCAAAACCTACAATATTTGTTTACCCAAAGGTACTTGAATGCTAGACAAAGAGGATGGAGTGAATTCCTAAGTGAGTATGACTTTGGAATTTCATACATTAAAGGGAAAGAGAATGTAGTAGCAAATGAAGACCAAGGACCTTTTCCCTCATACCTATCAAGGTAGACTTGAGGAAGCAAGTACTAGAACATCTCTTGAGAGACAATTGGTATTTAAAAGTGAGATCCGGGCTTGATAGTAAAAATCCAAAAGAACCTAAGTTTGAGGGATATGAACTAGAAGATGATGGAATTTTGCAATTCCATGGAAGGATGTACATACCTAATAGTGGGGATCTCTGAAACACCATCCTTAAGGAAGCCCACAGAGCATTGTATTGTGCACATCTTGGTGTAAAGAAAATGCATGTTGATATAAAGAAACACTTATTTTGGGTAGGCATGAAACACGATATTGTCCAATTCGTTACAAAATGCCTTGAATGTCAACAAATGAAGGTTGACCATCGTCACCCAACAGGTCTCCTTCAACCTCATGACATTCCCATGACCAAATGGGAGGTGATTTCTATTGTGGGATTACCTTTTACTCCAGAAAGGCATAATGCATTTCTAGTTGTGATGGATAAATTAACAAAAAGCGCTCATTTTATTCCCGTAAGAGATACTTATGAAGTTGTTGATGTAGCTCGAGTATTTATAAATGAAATCATTAGATTTCATGGAGTTCCTAAGAAAATCATATCAGTTAGGGACTCACAATTCACTTCAAGATTATGGACTTGTATGCAGTCAACCTTAGGAACTCAATTAAATTTAAGTACAGCTTATCATCCTAACACTGATGGAAAAACAGAAAGGGTGAACTAAGTACAAAAAGATATGTTGAGAATGTACATCATGGACCAGCAAATAGTGTGGGAAAAGTACTTACCCTTGGTTGAATTTGCATACAATAACAACTACCACAATTCAATCGGAATGCCTCCATTTGAAGCATTATATGGAGGACCTTGCAGAACACCCTTAAGTTGGAATAGATAAGAGGGAAGAGTAATAGTGGGACCATAATTAATTCAAGAGATGGAAGAACAGGTAAAACAAATTAACCAACGGTTAAAAGAGACACAGGATAAACAAAAGCATTATGTTGATGCTCACACAATAAATAGGAATTATGAAGTAGGGGATCCAGTTTTCATCCGCATTAGACCAAATAAAAGTACCATCCAGTTTGGAAAAGGAACAAAGTTGTCACCCTAATTTATTGGGCCATTCAAAATTCTTGAAAAAATTCGACATGTCACCTATCGTCTTGCACTGCCACCCCACTTGCATAAAGTTCATAATGTATTTCATTTATATGTATTAAGACATTACATAGCTGACAAATCTCATACCTTTCAATGGAAGGAACTACAAGTATCGGACGAGGGAACCATTTCGGTCGAGCCATTACATATACTGGAACGTAGGGTTCGACAACTGAAGAATCGTCTGGTAGACCAAGTTAACGTCTAATGGGACAAGTATAGCCCTAGATCGGCTACTTGAGAAGATACAGAGACCATATGTTGAAAATACCCTAACTTGTGTTGATTTTGAAAAACTTGAAACCTTATTTTATATATGTTTATTTTAGATTTAAGACTATTATTTTGAACTATCCATGTCAAAAGGAACTTTTATTTTGTTGGTACATGGATACCAATAAGAAATATGTTATTTGTTTAACTCTGCTGGTACATGGTATATGTTATTTGTTGAACTCTATTGGTACGAGGCTATGTTGCAGGAAGCGTGGGGTAGGAGGGTGTTTCTGTACGGAAACGAGTACGAAACGCTGAAACGTGTTTGGTACGGCCCTGAAACACGTTTCAGGTCGTACTGCCACGTTTCACGAAACTGAAACGTGGCCAGTACGGCCTGAAACGCATTTTAGGGCCGTGCGACCCATGTTTCAGCATTTACTTGTGTTTTTTTTAATTTTATTTGTTTTCTAATCTATTCTTACGTTAGCCTAGTGACTTCTAGTTGCTTCCAGATGCCTGTCTAAAGTTATAAAAGTGAACTTTTGCCCTAGTGTTGATATGCAGTTCATGGTAATGTTAAATTCTTAAAGTAAAAGTGATATTCTCCTTTATTTTTCATTTTCATCCTTTTACTTAAATTTTTAACATTACCATGAAATGACTCAGGATGTTTGAGAGTGGTTTCGCCCTCATTGGATTTCATATGGAGAAAATAGAATTTTAGATCTCACTCAAAATCCAGCAGACTTCTCTGTTTTTCAAGATTTCAGGATTTGGAGGATTGCAATGTTTCCATTGGATTTTATCATGTACTAGGGTATGGAACTTGTATTTAATCGAGAGAACAAAGCCCTTTATGCAGGGGAGACTCCCAATAATCAAGAGAATGTAGGGTACTAGGGTATGAAACTTGTATTTAATCAAGAGCACTAAGGTCATTCGACTATGTAGGAGGAGACTCCCAATCAAGCACGAGACAAAAAATTAGAAATTTCTCGTGGCTGATTTTGGATATTTCTATTTTCATTATGTGATTATTCATGAGTAAATGTGATGTAAATTTAAATACTTATAGTTTATGCATTGACAATTGACAATTTTATCATAATGTAATAAATTAGAATGTGTCATATATGCTTTATGATTTCACATATTTCTTGAATGTCCTAATATATATATATATATATATTCGCGTTTCCCCGTTTCGTGCAACCTTGGTACGAGGATGCCAATTTCAAATATGTTATTTAATTAACATTGCTGGAATATGGATACCAATATGAAGTTTAGTATTTGATTAACCTTGCTATGAAATCTAAATTATGAATTACATTATGGATGAGATATCTATAATTTTATTTTATTTTGTATATCGACATGATTGATGAGATGGAAATAAAAGAATGACTACATTTTAATATGAAAGCTAACTTATAGATATATGGGTTGGACATGGCCAAGTACGTTATGTAAATGCAAAGATCAATATCATAGACAACAACATATGTGAATTACACAAAAATTGTTATTTAAATACAATTTGCTTTGAATATATTGATGCATATGTGTGGACAAGTGTTTACATTGCAGATAACATCGTTACCAAACCGAACACGTGATGACAAAACTCCAAGAACAATTGAGGCTCAATGAGATTCCATGATAGGGTGATAACCTAGTCCTACTAGGAGGGGTGGAGATGTTGCCCACCGTTATCCTCCAAAACCTGGAGTCATGGGAGGATCGTGTGAGTCACACTTCCCTAGACGTGTGATGATAGCTGTCAGATGCCTATTGGGAAATCAAGTCAATAAAGTCGACGCTATTACCATTGGGGTCTATGAATGGTTAGGTCAATATAACTGATACTATGGCATATTCTAGTAGAGGATGGATAGGATGGGAGCAGAAGAGATTAGGAAAGAGAGGATGATTCTAGAATAGTTTGGGAACCTGGCTGGGGCAAGGCATGACTATTATAGTTGTAAAATTATAAATGTTCAGAACACAAATTTTAAGTGCCTTCATGTTAAACAAAAAAAAATCAATTACAAAACAAAATTCTTATGTGATTATAATAATCACTAAATAATTACTGACATACTATATAAACTCTAACTTCGGGAATATTAGCATGCATACGAGGCATGCATATGATAGCTACATATGCACGCATCGCATGCACTGCACTAGCATACGTGTTAACTAATTATGAAAAGTCCAATGAATGAATTATTGAGATACTGAGTAAATACCAAACTCAACAGAATATAATGTATATATTAAGATGGGTTACTTACTATGTAAACCAGCACGGTAATATATAAGTAACATATTATCCAGAATAAAAAGTAAATACAATGTATTATACAAACTAATAGGGTAACTATAATATTATGAATTATATTAGTTTGTATAATACTTTGTATTTACTTTTTATTCTGGATAATATGTTAATTATATATTACCGTGGTGGTTTACATAGTAAGTAACCCATCTTAATATATACATTATATTCTATCGAGTTTGGTATTTACTCAGTATCTCAATAATTCATTCATTGGACTTTTCATAATTAGTTAACACGTATGCTAGTGTAGTGCATGTGATACATGTATATGTAGCTATCATATGCATGTTAATATTCACAATATGTATGTAATTGTAGGTGGGTCATTACAGCGTGTATGGGCATTCGTGCATTTGATCTTTCCTTTGGAGTTGGATGGCAAAAGATTCTGAGTTGGTACCCGGTGGAGTGGGCTAGACCTATGGAGATAATTGTAATCCAAAGTGAAGCTCAGTGGGAGCTTAAAGGCATTGGGATGTTGGGGGCCCAAGTTGGCATTGTGATCCAAGTGGGGCTTCCTATCATATGTTAGAGATGTAGGATGCCTATACCATTGGTGGAATAGTTGACCCAACAATTGAGCACACACATTCTCTAGGGGAGTTCCAGTCGGCACTAATAGCCAGCCAATTTGAGAGCAGACTCCATGGGTTGTTTGGGCATGATGATTGTGCATGCGGTCGCGAGATGATTAGCATACTCTGGTAGTAGCTTGTCGAAGGAGGCAGCAGGGGTAGGCCACCAGACAAGGCATTGAATGGAGACAATGCTATCCCATTGATGTATTGGGCGCAATAGTCATCGAGAATCGACATAGTAGTGATATACCCTCTAGTAGGTGTGGAGTTAGATCGCTCGAGTCTACCAGGATAGATGACGAGATATGACGTGCATCATGGTGGGTTCACTAGTAGAGTGGCAGACACTTTGACACATCTGGAATACCATATGATACAGGATAGTATGAAAGTAGGTAATGGTACCCAAGGGTGCACAGAGATATGTCGCAAAGTCCAGTGTTATGCAAAGGGATGTGACTTGATGCATACAAATCTGATTTTTTACCCTAGCATCCAATGGTGTATATGGGTATGCAGTGATGAGCAGTGACTTGCAAAGGAGCATGGAGGTATATGGTGGTGTGTCATGGTGTATGGATTTGCACTGTGTAGTAGGTGGAGAGACTCACACCACATTGCGTTTGGAGATGGAATGACGAATGCAACAATACATACGGGACGGCATAGGATACGAGGTGACACAGCAGTGGGCAGTGGCATTTGGTGGTATACAATGGTATGTCAAAAGGCACGATGGTGCGCATGAGTATATAGGGGCACATGTGTGAAAATTCCTAAAACTGGAATCCTATTGCAGCAACTAGTATTATCTCTTCTAACTGATAAATTAACTATTCAATTTATTGTTACGACAACATCGAAATAAACACACTGCAACCTTCACAAATAAAACTGTGGAGATAAAATAGCGCTAGAACTGAGAAAATACTAGCACACGCACAAAAATTAACACCGTTGTTTTTGGACAAAAGTCCCTGAAAAAACCCAATGAGGGAAAACCGGTGCAGCAGATGAGGGTTTTGTTTTATTATGTAGCAATGAAATCTGAGTACAATATATGGATGCCCAACTGGCAATCCAATCAACAATCAATCAATCCTAGCACTGGCTTCTATAGAAAATTGGTCGTCCAAACCCCAGCATAAGCCCTTCTGCATTGCCTTTGCGCTGCCTCACACGTGTGGCTCAAATCTGCCTCTGAGCAAGCTGTCTAGCCTGCCTCTGCTACTGGAAGTGACTCTTCAGCACTCTGGAAGACTTTCTTGGCCTCTAGAAACTAAATCGACCTCCTCCTGAACTAAATCGAACTACTTTGCTTCAACTATTGCGTAGTCCCTGCACTGCTTCGGCGTGGATAACTTTTGTCACTTGTTGTTGTCTCTCCAGATCTGGAAAACTTCCTCCAGATCATTGTCCCTGCCCCTCACTAACGCTACTACAATCTCTGGCTCTTCAACAAATGTTGTTGCTCTCTGGAAATTGATCTGTCAAGGAAATCGAACTGCATAAGTGTGTTCTCCAAGTGCCCATCGACTTCTTCTTATAATCCTCTATTGGGACTCCAAAAACCAAGATTAAGTCTTAATCAAGAGCTAGGATCATCTTGAAGTCGATTCGTGTGAGTTTCTAGACTATTCTCACCTTATCTCAATTAATATTGATTAATTAACCATATCCCCTAAGTTTAGACTTGGGAGATATTTATAAAAAAACGGCTAATAATCTAATTGAGACACTTCTAGGTGGAATTTCCATAAATGATTTATGGGTTTTGGAGAACTCGTGTATTCTAGCCTCTCCACCAAATTTCATGGCTATAACACATTTGATGCTACATAAATTAACAACATGGTTGTGTGCAGCGACGTGTTGTGTTGTGCAGCAAGATCTTGGAGAGTTGCCTCTAAGGGGGACTCCTGATAGGGATGTCAAGCATACCATCGGCTTTGGCTTACCCAGAATCGATGAGTGGATGGATGATCATTTGGGTACATCGGGTTCAACAAGGACAGGTCTTTGATTGAGTCATAGCCAGATCCGTGGCGGAGAGAGGGACATCCATAGAATTACCTTTGAGTATCCATATGGGCTCTTGATCCTACCCTTGGGGACCTATACACCTATTGTTGAAGTTTCTAACTTTACTTAGTTTAGAAATCCTTCATGCATTTTTTCTGATTTATTCCTACCTACTTGTTATTTTTCTTAAACAAGTTATTTACAAAGTAAATACTGAAAATAAACACCAGTGCACGCTCAACATATTACAGATCGGCAACTAAAAGAAACAAGAACAAACACACCACATGACACCATTATTTTTGGACCAATGTCCCCAAAAAACCCAATGCGAGAAAACCAGTGCAACTATCTGAGGGTTTTCTTATTAAGCAATATCAGAGTACGATTTGGGTGCCGAAACTGGCCTACCCAACAGAGAATTTCCTTAGCAGCAATACCTCACAGTTTGAGAGAAAACTCCTGGCTGAAGCCCCGGAAATTCCTTCTGACAGCTCTTCAGCACAAAACTGCTCCTGCAACCCCAGCATCTGCCCAATTTGGACTATGTCAACCTCTCTCTATCTCACGTTGGCCCTGCGTCAGCCTTTCTTGGCCTGCGTCAACCCCAGGAGACCCTGCGTCAACTCTGGGAGCCTCTGCATCAGCTGCACTAGCCCCTCTGGTGCTCTGCGCAGCACTTGGCTACCTCTGCATGGCCCTGCGTGAGCCCTTGATGGCTCTACGTCACCCTCCTTGGCTGTTGCACTGCTCTCCTGGCACAATCTCTGCCTTCTTTGTTTCTCTGTACTCAATGCCCCTTAGCTGCTCACCCGATCACTAATTCTATCTCTCTTAGCAAACCCCGCTCTACAGAATAGAATGACCGATCATCTGGTATGCTCTCCAAGTGACCCTCAAGCCTCCTCTTATACTTTTCCTGTTGACATCTCAACGGTCGAGACTAAGTCCCTAATCAACAGCTAAGATTAGATCTGGCTTGATCCATGTCTTTTCGACCATTCTAACACAGATTCATATTAATACACATTAATATTTTATTTTCCCTAAGTCTAGACTTAGGGACTCCATTAAAAATATTAATTATTTTAATATCTCATGATCTGTTTAGAATTTGCCCAAACGCTTTCTGGGTATTGTAGATCTCATGTGCCCCAACCTCTCCACCAAATTTCATGGCTAGAGCACATTCGATGCTACCCCAAATCAACACTCCCTCTTAGCGAGGACTGTGCTCTAGCAATACTCCTCACTGAGTATTACTCTGATCATCTGGCATTGGTACTTGTGCTGATGCTAGGCCTTCCTGCCCAACATCCTCTGCACTGCTACCTCCTGTACTGTTGCCCATGGTTCTGCCACTGCCACTGCTGCATCCGTATGATAGCTCCCTCTGCATCCGTGTTGCTGCTGGTCCTTTCTCCCAGCACTGCATCTGCTTTGCACCTCCTCTCATCATGTTGCATCGTGCTGCCCACTAATACACTGTAACTCAATTACTGAGAAGTAAATAACTGATCCCCCAACTGACCTCCATGTTGGGCTAGAAACACCCACTGATCCTGAAGCTCCCTCTGTCGCTGACAAGTGCTCCCTCTCTCTGACCTCTGCGCTGCTGCAACAAGTTAACAACTCCTTGCATCTCGCATCGTTGCACACCTCTCTGTGTCGTCCTGCACTGGTGCAACACTCTTGTGCCTCTCGCACTGCTGCAAGCTACTAGCTTAACGCTATCTCAAGACTCCTGCACTGTAGCTCTCTCTACCGCTCCATCCACATTTGTCTCTACCCAACTCAGCCAGTCCTGCTACTCCTCTTTGGGGCTCCCGTAGCAAGGTCTAATCTAAGAAGCTAGGTACTTCAAGGATCCTGCCCCTCATCACATGTAGTCCATCTGGCTACAGCTCGATGTCTCCCCACTTCTTCTCAAGTGGTGCATGTGCACTCATGGCACAGTCATCGTCTGTCAAAACTTCCTTCTCTGCCCGTGCTGGCACTGCCTTAGTCTCGGAAGACTCTCCCTTACTCTTCTTCCTTGGGCACTGGGTCGCATAATGACCCATCTCCCCACAGTAGAAGCACTTGATCTTAGAGAGATCTTTCTTCTTCCGCTTCTCCTACTTTCACTTAGATGCTAAGGCCACTTCCTCCTCCTCCTGCTTGACCTTGATCCCTTTGTTGCTGCAACCTATCTTCGACTGTCATCTGATCTATTCCTGGCGAAGAGATGCCCACATCTCTTTCCAAGGTAGGAGAGTCCCTCTACCTAGGATACTCTAGACAAACACTTCCCAATCTTCTGAGACAACATTTAGCGTTGCCCTCACCATAAGTTCCTGATCCGGTGTCGCTCCTATAACAATCAACTGGTCTCGGATCTCATTCAGTCCTCTGAGGAAGGTGTCAATCGATTGACTCTTCTTCATCTAATACAACCTCATCTAGTTCTCGAGCAACATTCTTCTCTGCACAGAAGTATGCTTGTACAGGTTCTTGAGAGCCTCCCACGTCTCAATTGCCGTTTCCTACTCGGCTATATGTGGTACCACATGATCCTTGACCCCGTCAAGGATAATGCACTTGGCCCTCGTCATCGCCTCTTCGTACCTTTCATTTTCATTGGGGTCGACTGGGACAGCTATAACCTTCAAGGCAAAGTTCTTGACACGATTCATGTCAAGCACTGATAAGATTTTGGCCTTATAGACTGCGAAGTTCGATGCTCCGTCCAGTCTATCCTGGTCTCTTACCCCATGTAGTGCCATGACGCTCCTCTACTTCCTTCCTGGAAGTTCTCTGTTCGACTCCTCTAAGTCTCTACTTCCCGTCTGAAAGTTCTCTTCTGGACTCCCTCTAAGTCCTGATTTCCCTCCTAAAAATCCTTCTACCGCTTGTCGAGATGTCCCCTACTCTGATCGTCTTGTGCAACTGCACTGCTGATCTAGGTTCCTCGGCTAGAAACCCTCAGTAACAACTCCTCTAGCCCTTCTCTGTCAGGTATTGTTCTGACTACAGTACCTCACCAGCTCCACTCTGCAATATTTTTGCAGCCTTCTAGACTCCAGCAACTGCCTCTCTGTGAACTACATCAGCCCCTTTGCCTCACGCTGGCTCTGCGTCACCCCGGATGGGTCTGCGTCAGCCCTAAGATGTCCTGCGTCAGCCCTCTAGCCCTCTGCGTCAACAACACTGGCCTCTCTGAGGCTCTGCGCAGCTCCCGACTTCTTCTGCGTGGCTCTGGTTGGCTCTTCGTCACATTTCTTGGCTTCTGCACTGCTAGAAATAGCTTTTGTCACCTCGGGATAGTTGTTTTCTGCCGCTATTGCTCCGCTTGGCTGATGTCTTTTAGTCCTCCTGTGATCTGCAATCACGCTTTGATACTGTTGACCACTACCGGTCAACTACCCATGCAGTACACCACCCTTTTCTTGGCAAAAAGGGGCAGCACCTGATCAGCGTGTCTGTGCCATCCAGCAGTCATCAGCAGCTTGATCAATCTAATATGTAAACCCAGTCTGCATGTATTAATTGTAAATAATCTTAGCAGATGCGAGTCGTGTATGTAAAAGTGCCTAGGTGGACCTAACTTTCTAGTGGTAATCTACGTCCCGGAAGGTTTTTTGTCTCACCGATCCATGGATAGGCAAAGTTTTCCTTCAAACCTGACCCCAAAGCCGGGATGGATTTTGTCATTAAAACTTTAGGAGAATCCTAGTGTGTTGATCTGCTAGATTATAGTTGTGTCGCAGAACTGGGTGTTTTGTGAGGGTCTGTATTAAGTGGGTTTGTCCCCTTGAGATGTAAATTGTAAAAAGTCATCATGAAATGTGCCTTGAGGGTTGAAAATGTTTTAAATCCCCTCGTGAGTCCTAAGTCCTAGGTCCTAGGTGATGTTTCCAAAGGCTTAGTTCGATGATCCATTTAAAAAAATGAAATAAAATAATAAATAATAAAAAATTTAAAAAATTTAAAAAATAAAATAAAATAATAAAAATTTAAAAATTTAATGAAAAATAATAAAAAATTTAAAAATTTTTAAAAATGAAATAAATAAAAAATAATAAAAAATTTAAAAATTTAAAAAAAAAAATAATAATATTTTAAGTGAATCGACGGATGAGATCAAGAGATGTCTTGATCCTCATCAACGGTCGAGATCATTTCTACATGGATCATTCGAACTAGCCGTTGGGATCATTTCCTTTATATAGGGTCTTAGGTGGTCATTTCAGATCAATTCGATCTGAGTCAGATACTGAAGAAGCTCTCTTGTAAATCTGTTTCTGGTTAATAAAGGAAGACTTTGGGGTCCATATCTTGCTGGTGTTACTCTCTTAAAATGCTGTGAGATTGTTTCATTTTCTGCATATGTTACTTTCCGCCGTTAATAATAGCTTTTTGTAGAGTATTGTGAGCACAGGTATCTTGTTCACTTGCTAGGGTTTGGGTGCTGTTAAGGTTTCTGAAGTAATGGCAGGTATCTCCATTACTTCCTGAGATCTAGCAGCATTTTTGCCCTCTTTATTGACAGTTGTTTTGAGCTGTGCAGAAAACATCATTGAAGGAAATTTTGTGGGCGTTCGGGGAAGTTCTCGGCTGAACCAGCCAACTCCCGCAAGCATTTTTTGCTGAGCCCAGTTGGATTTGATCCTGGGTCTATCATTCGGTTTTATTTTTCTGATCTGCATGAGATTTTCTGAAGTTTTTCACAGTGACAATCTGAAATTTCTTTTCTTTAAAATACTTCTGTGTTTACTGATAAATCTGGCTGTTAAGGGGCCACATTTGTAAATTAATCAGCTGTCTTAGGGTTTCAACTTTCTGATCTAGGGTTTTAATTTTTTTTTGCTTTATGCAATTTTGATTAGGGTTTTGTCTTTTCTGCAATTGCAGGACCACCGTCTGCTATCAACATGTCCGGGTGAAGGGTTACGATGCGCCATTCGCCGTTTACGTGATAGATCTGCTACATATGTTCGAAATGTCCAGGCTCATCATTTCACACGCAAACTCTTCAATTTTCTCGGCCTGTGAAGAAACGCATTTTCCATTTAGAAGTTTATGCGCAGGGAGTGGCATCTAAAGTATTCTTCAAAATCAAGCCTGCAAGTTTACGGCTCTCAACACGCTTTTCATTGTTAGCTAATTCACCAGATAGGGATACGAGAAAGGCCGGCAGATTATGATCTTGGAACTGCCTCAGATTCTCTTCTGCATGCTTCCAAACAGCGCCATCAACAGACTGTGCATCAAGAAGGATTCGTGTGACTTCCAGGGATATATTTCATCTGCCTGGTTATATTGATGAATACAGACCTGTCAAACTTTTAAATTCTGATTCGGCAAAAGAAAAAAATCGAAAATAACATCCACGGCCAGCTAAAGCTCTGCATTCAAAAGCATTGACCGAAACTCCTTTATCTGCCAAACACCAGGTAATTCTCAATACGATTTTAAGTTTTATTCTCTGCTGATAGTGCGTGGTTGTGATTTCGATTGCACCAGTGTTTCAAAATCGACCCGCAAGCCTCTCAAAACCCCCGCCGTCAAATTCTGTTGCTATGAAACGTGCCCATTTCTCAAAGACGGAACAGGTAATGTGTCTTGTTTTTATGCAGTGACTAAATTGTATGAGTAGTAATGCGGCAGTAGAATTTCGATGCAGGATTTCCCTGAAATATTCATGCCCAGCTCCGTCTTTCAATTTTGTTTTGAGGCGTTTCGATTCCTTCTCTCATTTACGTAGCTTAATGTCTTTGTAATTTTAACTTTGGTTTTAACCTTAGCTTTTATTTAGATTTAACTCTTAGATTTGTTAGATTTTAATTTTTAGATTTAAATTTTCATAATAAATCGTTTGCATTTTGTTTAGGATTTTTTTTCTCATATAAAAAATTAAAAAAGTAGCATTCAGTTTTTTAATTCTAGGATTTTGATTTTATAATTTTAGATTAACATTAGACTTTAGATTTAGGATTTTAATATAATTTTAATTAGTTTTCATTTTGTTTTTATATTTTTAGATTCTAATATTTAGTCTTTAGATTTTTGTTAGATTTTAGTTTTAGATTTTTCACTTTTTTAGATTTTTATAATATATAAAAAAAAAAAAAACAAAAAAGACTTAGGCTTTGGATTTTAGTTAGAATTAGATTTTAAGTTAGAAAAAAAAAAACAAAAAAACAAAAAACAAAAAACAAAAAACAAAAAATTGAAAAAAATATAAAAAAAATTTGTGGAAAAATTATTTTTGCCAGTTTCAGTGGTTTTTCATGTTATATTTTTTCATGCTGAGATATAAATTTTCAAGTCGAGATACGAAATTGATATCTGGTTAATGATTTACGATTCTCGTGGTGTTTTAAGGCATTTATCTCTTCAAAATTTTCAGTTGCCAGATATCGTTTTGAGCATTATGATTTAGCTGATGATAGATGATTGTTGTTCATGGTTCATGTTTCTATATCATTTAACAAGTAATCGTTTTAACAACAATCTCTTAAGGCACTGGTCTGCTCAATTAATCAAATCCATCGAGTGTTTTTTATATCGTATCTCGTGTCTCCCAACCAACTGGTCGACAGTTGGCCTCATCATCTCACAGGGTCTACCCCCCTTAGCGGCGGGAGACAGGCTTAAACGGAGGGATCGGGGATCAGAGTGACAGCCCCCGGTCTGAGCGTTGTCGTGCCAATCCGCGCGACAACATTTTTTGGCGCCGTTGCCGGGGATAGAGTTTTTCTGTCCTTGGTTTTTCAACATCTTTTCATCATTCATCATTCATCTGCCTATCATTCGTTTGAGCCGGCAACGCCAACATTTTTTGGCGCCGTTGCCGGGGATACTTTTTCTCGATGTTTCAAACGACAAATCATTTTTCTCATTTCTTATCTCTTCATCTGGCCCGGCAACGCCAACATTTTTTGGCGCCGTTGCCGGGGACAGAGTTTTTCTGTTCCTGGAGTTTCATCGACATTCATCTTCTCATCTTTCTCATCTCTCATTTGAGCTGGCAGATTCAACCTTTGGGGTTATCATTTGGATCTTTCATTGCCTTATCAGTGTCTCTTCGGTGTGTTTCTTGTTTGGGTGGCGACTCCACTTTCTCATTTTTCCCAGACAAGAAGCTTCCCTCATATCTGCTTGTGATTACTTTTTGGATCCTAGAATCAGATTCATTGTTCAAGTGGCGACTCCACTTCTCTCATCTCTTAATTTTCTTGAGCAGAAATCTCTTTCTATCATCCATTTGATCCCTCATTGTTCATCATGGATTATTCATTTAAACCATGTCATTTTACTGATAATCTCCATGATCTTCCGAAAGAGGCCGTTGGTAAATTATTTAAGTTCTCGGGTGGTGATTCGGTCACTGTTAGACAGCATTTAAACATGTTTACTTGTGTAATGACCTTATATTGTAGATTTCCTCAATATAATCATGAAGATTTCAAGATGCGTCTATTTGTCCATTCTTTAGAGGGTGATGCCTTGAATTGGTTTAATAATTTTCCTCATGATTTTTTCACTTCTTTACAAGACATTCTCAATGCTTTTAAAGATAGATATGATAGTCCAAACAGCTTGCCTTCTACCTCTAAAATTGTGCAGCAGAATGAAAGTAATTTGATAGGAGGTCCAGCTGAAAGATCCCAAGACGATTCATCATGTCAGAATGTGTCATCCACCGGAAATATTGCAGATCAAGTTCATGATAGTGAAAAATCAGGGACAAATGACAATGAAAAAGAAGAGCAAAAGCAAATTATACGAGACCTAATGATGCTGGTAAGAAATATGGAGATCAATCAAACTAATTATGTCAATGATGTGAAAACTTTATGCACCCACCTGGAAAAACGTAATAAGGAGATTGAGGTCACGCAAAATCAGCATGTTAAAGAAATTGAGGCCATGAAAACTAAATATGAAACAGAAATTGGAAACATGCATAGCAAGATGTCAGTCTTAGAGCAAAATATGGTGACCATGAAAGCTGATCATGATAGGGAAATTGACTCTATGCAAAACAAGCTATTAACCATGGATGAGGAAATGACCATCATGACGTTCAATCATAATAATCAGTTGGCTGACATGCAAGCGAATCATAAAGAAGAAATAAATTTCATGCAGCATTGCTTGATGGACATAAAGGAAAAGAACAATAAAGTGATAAAAGACATGGAAGAACATCATGCCAGACAAATCAGCGCTATAAAGGTTGAACACTCTAGACAGATGGATGCCATTAAAATACAGGTTCAAAGGTTTCAGCAATTGGAAGATGAAAGAAACCAGGTGACATCAATAGATCAGGAGCCTTCTCATGTGCTGCAACAAGCTCCATCTTATTATGAGGAGGTTATTGATTCGATTGAAAGATGGTTAATTGAAGGTGATCCGGATAGACTTAAGAATGATAAAGATCAGATGCAGGATAAAGAAAGACATATCACGCATACTTCATCTGATAGTTTTGAAACAGAAAGTTCCAGGTCATCAGTAATTGAACCTGCCAGAAAGAAAAAGCGTAAGAGAAAGAAAAAGAGAAGAAGATTTGACGCATCAGACGGTCGTGAGCAGCTTGATTTTCGGATAGGAAAAAGTCCTACCTTATGCAGAATTGGACATGGTACATCCGACAAGCAGCCGACAGATTTGCCTGAAAGCAGGCAAATGCTCAGTATGCACTATATTGAACACATCTGATGCCGTAGGGCATCCTTTGTATCGTATTTCTAACCCTACTCCTTGTTTTTTCCGCATTTTTATTTCTGCTTTAGATAGTTAATAAATGAAGAGCTTTTATCTTTCCTGTGCTTAATGTATATGATGATTTTTGAATGGACGCTACTTATATTTTGTTGTGTGTTGTATGGATGCAGATTCTGGATTCTCACATTCCTACAGAGCAGCAACGTGTCCCCAAGTAGAGCCAGATGTTGACCACTACCGGTCAACTACCCATGCAGTACACCACCCTTTTCTTGGCAAAAAGGGGCAGCACCTGATCAGCGTGTCCGTGCCATCCAGCAGTCATCAGCAGCTTGATCAATCTAAATGTAAACCCAGTCTGCATGTATTAATTGTAAATAATCTTAGCAGATGCGAGTCGTGTATGTAAAAGTGCCTAGGTGGACCTAACTTTCTAGTGGTAATCTACGTCCCGGAAGGTTTTTTGTCTCACCGATCCATGGATCGGCAGAGTTTTCCTTCAAACCTGACCCCAAAGCCGGGATGGATTTTGTCATTAGAACTTTAGGAGAATCCTAGTGTGTTGATCTGCTAGATTATAGTTGTGTCGCAGAACTGGGTGTTTTATGAGGGTCTGTATTAAGTGGGTTTGTCCCCTTGAGATGTAAATTGTAAAAAGTCATCATGAAATGTGTCTTGAGGGTTGAAAATGTTTTAAATCCCCTCGTGAGTCCTAAGTCCTAGGTCCTAGGTGATGTTTCCAAAGGCTTAGTTCGATGATCCATTTAAAAAAATGAAATAAAATAATAAATAATAAAAAATTTAAAAAATTTAAAAATTTAAAAAATAAAATAAAATAATAAATAATAAAAATTTAAAAATTTAATAAAAAATAATGAAAAATTTAAAAAATTTTAAAAATGAAATAAATAAAAAATAATAAAAAATTTAAAAAAATAATAATAATATTTTAAGTGAATCGACGGATGAGATCAAGAGATGTCTTGATCCTCATCAACGGTCGAGATCATTTCTACATGGATCATTCGAACTAGCCGTTGGGATCATTTCCTTTATATAGGGTCTTAGGTGGTCATTTCAGATCAATTCGATCTGTGAGTCAGATACTGAAGAAGCTCTCTTGTAAATCTGTTTCTGGTTAATAAAGGAAGACTTTGGGGTCCATATCTTGCTGGTGTTACTCTCTTAAAATGTTGTGAGATTGTTTCATTTTCTGCATATGTTATTTTCCGCCGTTAATAATAGCTTTTTGTAGAGTATTGTGAGCACAGGTATCTTGTTCACTTGCTGGGGTTTGGGTGCTGTTAAGGTTTCTGAAGTAATGGCAGGTATCTTCATTACTTCCTGAGATCTAGCAGCATTTTTGCCCTCTTTATGGACAGTTGTTTTGAGTTGTGCAGAAAACATCATTGAAGGAAATTTTGTGGGCGTTCGAGGAAGTTCTCGGCTGAACCAGCCAACTCCCGCAAGCATTTTTTGCTGAGCCCAGTTGGATTTGATCCTGGGTCTATCATTCGGTTTTATTTTTTTGATCTGCATGAGAGATTTTCTGAAGTTTTTCACAGTGACAATCTGAAATTTCTTTTCTTTAAAATACTTCTGTGTTTACTGCTAAATCTGGCTGTTAAGGGGCCACATTTGTAAATTAATCAGCTGTCTTAGGGTTTCAACTTTCTGATCTAGGGTTTTAATTTTTTTGCTTTATGCAATTTTGATTAGGGTTTTGTCTTTTCTGCAATTGCAGGACCACCGTCTGCTATCAACATGTCCGGGTGAAGGGTTACGATGCGCCATTCGCCGTTTACGTGATAGATCTGCTGCATATGTTCGAAATCTCCAGGCTCATCATTTCACACGCAAACTCTTCAGTTTTCTCGGCCTGTGAAGAAACGCATTTTCCATTCAGAAGTTTATGCGCAGGGAGTGGCATCTAAAGTGTTCTTCAAAATCAAGCCTGCAAGTTTACGGCTCTCAACACGCTTTTCATTGTTAGCTAGTTCACCAGATAGGGATACGAGAAAGGCCGGCAGATTATGATCTTGGAACTGCCTCAGATTCTCTTCTGCATGCTTCCAAACAGCGCCATCAACAGACTGTGCATCAAGAAGGATTCGTGTGACTTCCAGGGATATATTTCATCTGCCTGGTTATATTGATGAATACAGACCTGTCAAACTTTTAAATTCTGATTCGGCAAAAGAAAAAAATCGAAAATAACATCCACGGCCAGCTAAAGCTCTGCATTCAAAAGCATTGACCGAAACTCCTTTATCTGCCAAACACCAGATAATTCTCAATACGATTTTAAGTTTTATTCTCTGCTGATAGTGCGTGGCTGTGACTTCGATTGCACCAGTGTTTCAAAATCGACCCGCAGGCCTCTCAAAACCCCCGCCGTCAAATTCCGTTGCTATGAAACGTGCCCATTTCTCAAAGACGGAACAGGTAATGCGTCTTGTTTTTATGCAATGACTAAATTGTATGAGTAGTAATGCGGCAGTAGAATTTCGATGCAGGATTTCCCTGAAATATTCATGCCCAGCTCCGTCTTTCAATTTTGTTTTGAGGCGTTTCGATTCCTTCTCTCATTTACGTAGCTTAATGTCTTTGTAATTTTAACTTTGGTTTTAACCTTAGCTTTTATTTAGATTTAACTCTTAGATTTGTTAGATTTTAATTTTTAGATTTAAATTTTCATAATAAATCGTTTGCCTTTTGTTTAGGATTTTTTTTCTCATATAAAAAATTAAAAAAGTAGCATTCAGTTTTTTAATTCTAGGATTTTGATTTTATAATTTTAGATTAACATTAGACTTTAGATTTAGGATTTTAATATAATTTTAATTAGTTTTCATTTTGTTTTTATATTTTTAGATTCTAATATTTAGTCTTTAGATTTTTGTTAGATTTTAGTTTTAGATTTTTCACTTTTTTAGATTTTTATAATATAAAAAAAATAAAAAAAAAGACTTAGGCTTTGGATTTTAGTTAGAATTAGATTTTAAGTTTTAGTAAAGTTTTATAAAAACAAAAAAAAAAAAATTGTGGAAAAATTATTTTTGCCAGTTTCAGTGGTTTTTCATGTTATATTTTTTCATGCTGAGATATAAATTTTCAAGTCGAGATACGAAATTGATATCTTGTTAATGATTTACGATTCTCGTGGCGTTTTAAGGCATTTATCTCTTCAAAATTTTCAGTTGCCAGATATCGTTTTGAGCATTATGATTTAGTTGATGATAGATGATTGTTGTTCATGGTTCATGTTTCTATATCATTTAACAAGTAATCGTTTTAATAACAATCTTTTAAGGCACTGGTCTCCTCAATTAATCAAATCCATCGAGTGTTTTTTTTTTATATCGTATCTCGTGTCTCCCAACCAACTGGTCGACAGTTGGCCTCATCATCTCACAGGGTCTACCCCCCTTAGCCGCGGGAGACAGGCTTAAACGGAGGGATCGGGGATCAGAGTGACAGCCCCCGGTCTGAGCGTTGTCGTGCCAATCTGCGCGACAACAGATACCATGTTGAAGTTTCTAATTTTACTTAGTTTAGAAACCCTTTATGCATTTTTTCTGATTTATTCCTACCTACTTGTTATTTTTTCTTTAACAAGTTATTTACAAAGTAAATACTGAAAATAAACACCAGTGCATGCTCAACATATTACAAAGCTCACACTTGGGAGATGATCGTGAGGGAGTTGCTTGATGCACTTTTGGCAAGACAAATTGAGGCAATATATGAGCACAAGGTATAGTGGATGGTAGACTTTGACTACAGGAGAGTGTCTAGACTCCAAGTAGTGTCCAAGTGCATCATCAAGTGTTGGAATAATAGAGTTCGTTGTGTGGTCTGGCAGGAGTAGAGTAGTTTGGAATGTACGGGACTGATTCTTGATGATTAGTGGCCATTTGATTACATATAAGAGTCAAAGACGAGGCACAAATGGGTCCTAGCAGATAGCAGGGCTTCACAGTCGCAACTAGTGAGGAATGGGAGTTGTGAACTTGTAGTGTGTCTATGGGACCCAGGGATCCATTTGGTTGATGGATCGTTCCACTTGGTGGTGAGTATGCCCACTATAACAAGCGATTCAATTCATTCTTCAGTTGACACATGGGGGATTGTTGCGGTCTTCATCATATGGCAAGGCAGGTTGCTGCTCAAGATCGAGGCTAGCCATGGAGTGGTAGACTGGCATTACCAAGTTGCCCTTGCAAGTTGGGCATAGCTTCGATCATGACAGATATTGCGGTAGAGCATTACAGGAGAGGAGGCTCTAGTACGAGCATGTTGGACAATCAGCCATGACCCGGGTGTTGCGGTGTGAGCAAGGGAGTCTCACACTATGATGGGCATGGGATCCTAGCAATCACAAGATTCGAGAGTTCAGCGACCCTTAGGAATGAGATGGTTCTTATAGGGAAAGATCATTCAGATCTTCCATTAGGTTTCAGTGGTTTGTTGTTGGTGTGGGGAACTTCACCAGCATGGCACAAGGAGATCAAGGGGAGCTCATGCGACGAATATTCATCTCCACGAGGGTTGGATTGTATCTCTAGGAGTCCACGCTTCAAGTGCATGAGATGGGAGACTCAGTACAACAGTTGCATGAGGAGTCAGTAAGGACTTTAAATTATCATGATGCTCTACTTACAAACGCTATGCAGAGGGCTTCAGCTGCCTGTACCAGGCAGTGAGTGGAGCAAGGGGTGCTTCACATTGGTTAGGATGGCTCGGAACCATGGTGTCAAGGAATTCCTTTATGACGGGATAGTGTTGGGGAGAGGGATGACTCAATGGTATATTTGGGACCCCAAGGTCAATTGCAGTAGACATTTATGTCGGTTGATTGAGAGGGTGCTTGTTCAAGCATTGCTAGAGGACAAGCAATTTTTGGCGGGGAGGATTGTCATGTCCCCAATAAATAATTTTGCCAAGTAAAATCCTCATTTTTGCAATTTTGGCGTTAGGGAATATTTTGGCATATAAAACTTGGGAAAAGTGGGTTATGGATGCCCCACTTAATCATTGTAAAAAGGAGAAATAAATATTAGAGGAAAAGGAAATATTTTTTCTTATGTGAAATATGGGGACCACCAAAGAGGGAAATTCGACCCCCTTGAGAAATCCGCACTAGGAGAAGGAAAGAGAAAAGGGGAGTTTGAACTTGTGGAGAGAGGGAATCACTAAGGGAAAAAGGACTAGCATCTATAAATAGCACATTGGGGCTCTTGCATCTTTTGCTCATTACTTTTTGAAGATCGAACTCTCTCTTGGAGGTTGTTCAGCAAAAGAGAAGCAGAGTTGTTTAGCTCAAGAGTTTCAGCGAAACTTTCCCACATTTCAGAGAACTTCGAGTATCTCCCTAGTGAGGAGGCTTTGGGGGAGTTTATTTAAGGACTTCCATTGGAGTTTATTGTAGAGTATTCACTTGGAAATTTGTTATTTCGAGGCATAGAAGACAAACCCCGAAGGTTATTTGGAGCATCATCTTTCTATTGCAGGTTTCGGGTATTTACAGGAGATTTTCTACTGGTTATAGGAGTTTGGCACCATTTTTCAGAGTTGTTCTTGTATCTTTTAGTTGGGCCGAATTTTCTCTTATAGAGCCTGTGCAGGGGTTGGCGAATAGAGCTTTTGTTGGCATTTGTCAGGAGATTTCAGTTGGGAGCGATAGTTATTTACTGAAGGATACTATGCACAAATTTCTCAGCCATTTACAGGAGAGTTTTATCATTTCTTAGCAGTTTTTCTCTGGTTAGGCGCAAAATTGTGTAGCTAGGAAATTTGCATTATTTTGGGCAGTTCTGGTGAGCTAGCATTAGCCCAATTGATTTCTAGGTTTTGTTGGTTTGGGTGTCAGGAGCCTATAGCTAATTTTATAAAAAAATTGGGCTGTATTCGGGCCAGAATCATACATTCTTATAGCAAGGCATATTGTTGGTTAACTAGGCAGTTTGCATCACATTATGGGTTCGAGTTTGGCTTGGATTTAGGCTAAACGATTTCTGTATATTTCTAGGTTATAGGAGAGGAGTTTGTGGCTGCAATTTCAGATCGATCCAGGCATTATTGAGATCAAAATTTCAGTTTCCTTCTAGCAGTAGTTAGCAAAAATTTTGGGCGATGCGCAAATTTTGTGAGAGCCATTTCCAGTAGTTGGATTAGTGATATCTCACCTAGGGTTTCCCTATCTTGCATAACAGGACCAGGTTTTATCATTCCTTTCCATTTATGTACTCATATTTATCTAATAATAAAATGGCTCAGTTTTTTGGAGCAGTTTCTTGTGTATTTCAATGTGCATGTTTGGAATTTGTTTATTCTTGTTGCTTCCTCGTAAATGCCTTTGTTATTTGTTGTAAATTTCAATTTGGAACATTACAAGTACTAAGCTACCTAGGATTGTTACATAGCTTTATTCATCATACTAGCATCATTTTTACAATATCCTCGCAGGGTTGCGGAATCTGAGAAACAAAATGAAGAGAAGAAGAATAAAGGGACTTAAAAACCTTGATGAACTCTGGAACTTTGAATGATTTGATGGTGTTGGAATGCTCTAAGTGTACATTGATCATGGAATCTTTGATAAATCTTCAAATGCAACTCTAGTGGTCAACAAGAGTTACATGCCTCTCTGCATCCCGCAAAGTGTCACGAAGCCATGCGAGTCTCTTCTTGGTCCCTGCAATATCTCTAAGTGGGTCCACTAGCTCTACTAGCTCTACTGACTCCTCTGAAGGATGGACAATGGAACTAGAGGGACATGTACCCGCATCCTTCAGAGCCTCCTACTCCTCACTATCAATCTCCATATGTGACTCTCTAGACCTACTGAAGGCTACCTCCTCATCAAAAGTAACATTCCGATTAAAGTCAATCTGACGTTGCCCTGGAATGTAGATCTTGTAATCCTTCGAAATCTTGAAGTATCCCACAAAATACCCTTCTTCCCAAAAGGTTCTAATTTTTTCCTCTTCTCTTTGGGCACGGGGATGTATACTAGACAACCAAAGATCCTCAAATGAGTAACCTTTGGCTTCACTCCTGTGAATGCCTCGTCGTGAGTCTTGTCCTCTAATATTTGGTGAGGACTCTTGTTCTGAACATAAACAGTCGTGTTGGATGCCTTTGCCCATAAGAACATGGGTAAATCTTGATCATGAATCATTGCCTTGACAGCCTCCACAATGGACCTATTCTTCCTTTCTGCAACCCCATTCTGCTAAGGGTTGTAAGGAACTATCCACTCCCTCTTAATCCCTGCCTCCTTGCAGAAATCACTGAAGTCTCTAGAAGTATACTCTCCTCCATTATCTAACCTCAAAACCTTGATCTTCTTCCCTGTCAAATTCTCTACCTAAGCCCTAAACTCCTAGAACCTATTAAAGACTTCATCCTTGGTCTTCATGAAGTAGATCCATGTCTTCCAAGAGAAATCATCAATGAATGTCACATAGTACAAGAAACCACCCAAAGATGACATTGTCATCGGTTTGCATACATCTTAATGCACTAGATCCAAGATCCCCTTGGACCTACTATCACTGCTTGGAAAAGATCCCTTGGCATTCTTTCCAAGTGCACAACCCCTGCAAACACCCTCATGCTCTGCCTGGAGCTTTGGAAGACCTATAACCATCCTCCTCAATGCTAGCAAAGTCTTGTAACACATGTTAGAAAATATCCAATGCCATAACTCACATAAACTGATATTGTCATGTACCAATACCTAGGTTGGACACCCTAACAATTTGTATAGTCCTCCCTCTTGAATGCCAACCACTCATGGTGAGACTATGCTCGAGCCCTAGGCCATACAAGAGCCCGACCATCTATAAATGCAACTCTCTAACTTCTATCCTCCAAAGCTGAAATATAGAGCAAGTACTTCTTTAATCCTGGTACAAACAATACATCTCTCATGTGTAAAGAATCTCCAGACTCTAGCTGAAATGATGTTGTCCCAACTCCTTTCACTGCATACTTGGCATTATCTCCAAGTTCCACCTGCAATGTTGAATCCCTCTCTATCAAATCTGAGAGAATCTCGTGAACCTGTCATGTGCCTAGAAGCACCACTATCCACCAACCAAATATCATTATTGTTTGTAATAGTGCCTATAAGAGCAGAGACAAAGAAATATTCTTTTTGAAGTTCATCTACAATCTCATCAAGTTTAGATTCCTTTGACTTCTATGGTAGATGCTCATCATCATCATCATCATCATCATCATCATCAACATCAGTTGTTGATGCATGCTGCTTTCCCTTCCTTTTCTTCTGAAAACACTAGGAGGCATAGTGACAAAATGTATGAAATTTGAAGCACCTGACCTTTGAAAGATCCTTCTTCTTCTAATTTTGAACTCGAGTTGATCTTTCACCAGTATTCTTATTAACAAAATTTCTTCTTCCATTTCCTTTCCTTGCATGAGCTGCAAAGACTTAGATTCCGTGATCCTAAGGTCTCTGCAAGTTGTTCTTCGACAATAATATGGCCTCCTCTTGGACATAATCATTCCAAAGCTTATCGACCTTGGGCATCTGAGCTCGTGCACAAATACCTTGTACAAATGGATCCCATGAAGAAGGAAATCCATTAAGAGTCACTGTAACAAGCTCTACATCATCAATGGTATCTCCAATGGCTTTAAGTTGATCTCTCAACTGGGAGACTCTCATGAGATAAGTGGCAAATCTGATCTAGACATCATGATACTACGGAGCTGATGCCTTGAGGCTAACTTTCTGCTAGTATTCTTACTCTTGAACAATCCCACCAAGGCATCATACATCTCTTTGGCAGTCTTCAACTCAGCAACATGTGGAATCAAGTGGTCCTTTATGGAATCTATCAAGATCCTCTTAGCCTTTGCTTCATTCTTCTTATGCTTGGCTTTCTCCTCAACATCTTGTGGTTCTGAGACATTTTCCTTCACATAATTCTGAATCTCATTTTCATCCAAGACAAGGAATATCTTGGTCTTCCAAGAACTGAAATTTGTAGCACCATCCAACCTGTCTTCTACTTTGAGACTAGGTACTATCTTGGGAGAAATCAAAAATTTGAATAAGTTGTTGAAAACTGAAGTCTAAGGATTGTTCAATAGCTAATCTTCAACAAAGCTCTGATACCATATTGAAATTCTATGACAAGTGTAGTAGAATACAATTTTCTACCTGATAATTACTTCTTAATGATTTTCAAACAGTATTTTTTTATGCCACTGCTATCATTGAATAATTATACTCAGAAAATCTCAATAGTAAATGCAGCAGAAACAATAAAGATCATAGAAAGATAGCCATGAACAATAGACACAAAAAATTTCACTTGGCAAACCCAACCTTGGGAGAAATTTGAAAACCCAGCAATATTTTCTTGAGGAGAAATTGCCCTTCGACAAGGTTTACAAATCAGCAATTTGTCTAAAAATGTGTATAGAAGTCAAACTTGATCAAACAATTGCTATTCAAACCAATCAAAAATCAGAAGTCAATGTGTTGAAGTCTCTAAGTTTACTTAGTTTAGAAACCCTTCATGCATTTTTTCTGATTTATTCCTACCTACTTGTTATTTTTCTTTAACAAGTTATTTGCAAAGTAAATACTGAAAATAAACACCAGTGCATGCTCAACATATTACAGATTAGCAACTAAAAGAAACAAGAACAAACACACCACATGACACCATTCTTTTTGGAACAATGTCCTCGAAAAAACCCAATGCGGGAAAACCGGTGCAGCTATCTGAGGTTTTTCTTATTAAGCAATATCAAAGTACAATCTGGGTGCCGAAACTGGCCTACCCAACAAAGAATTTCCTTAGCAGCTATACCTCACAGTTTGAGAGAAATCTCCTGGATGAAACCCCTAAAAATCCTTATGGAAGCTCCTCAACACAAAACTGCTCTGCAACCCCAGCGTCTGCCTAATCTAGACTGCTCTAGCCCCTCTCTGTCTCACGTTGGCCCTGTGTTAGCCCCAGGAGGCCCTGTGTCAGCTTTCTGGGCCTTTGCATTAGACACGATGGCCTCTCTAGTCCTCTGCACAGCACTTGGTTGCCTCTACGTGGCCCTGCGTGAGCCCTTGCTGGCTCTGCGTCCCTCTCCTTAGGTGTTGCGCTACTCTCCCGGTACAATCTTTGCCTTCTCTGTTTCTCTATACTCAATGCCCCTCAGTTGCTCTCCCGATCACTGATTCTATCTCTCTTAGCAAACCCCACTCTAGAGAATAGAATGACCGATCACTCTGGTGTATTCTCCAAGTGACCTTCAAGCCTCCTCTTATACCTTTCATGTTGACATCTCAACGGCCAAGATTAAATCCCTAATCAACGGCTAAAATTAGATCTGGCTTGATCCATGTCTTTTGGACCACTCTAACAAAGATTCATATTAATACACATTAATATTTTATTTTCACTAAGTTTAGACTTAGGGACTCCATTAAAAATATAAACTATTTTAATATCTCCTGATCTGTTTAGAATCTGCCCAAACCCTTTCTGGGTATTGGAGATCTCATGTGCCCCAACCTCTCCACCAAATTTCGTGGCTAGAGCACATCTGATGATACCCCAAATCAACACTCCCTCTTAGCAAGGACTGTGCTCTAGCAATACTCCTCACTGAGAATTACTCTGATCATCCGGCATCGATACCTGTGCTAATACTAGGCCTTCTTGCCCAACATCCTCTGCACTGCTGCCTCCCGTACTGCTGCCCATGGTTCTGCCACTGCTGCATCTGTACGACAGCTCCCTCTGCATCCATGTTGTTGCTGGTCCTTTCTCCCAACACTGCATCCACACTGCACCTCCTCTCATCATGTTGCATCGTGCCGCCCACTGCTACACTGCAACTCAGTTACTGAGAAGTAACTAATCTCCCAACCGACCTCCTTGTTGGACTAGAGACACCTACTGATGCTGAAGCTCCCTCTGCCGCTGACAAGTGCTCCCTCTCTGACCTCTACGTTGCTGCAACACCTCCCTGCATCTCGCACTGTTGCACACCTCTCTGTGCCTTCCTGCACTTATGCAACACTCCTGTGCCTCTCGCATTGCTGCAGCCTGCTAGCTCCGTGCTGTCTCGAGACTCCTGCATTGTAGCTCTCTCTTCCGCTCCATCCGCATCCGTCTCTACCCACTCAAGCCAGTCCTGCTACTCCTCGTCTAGGCTCACGTAGCAAGGTCTAATCCAAGAGGCTGGGTACCTCAAGGATCCTACCCCTCATCGCCTGTAGTCCGTCTGACTACAGCTCGATGTCTCCCCACTTTCGCTCAAGTGGTGTGTGTGCACTCATGGCACAATCATCATCTGTCAAAACTTTCTTCTTTGCCCGTGCTAGCGCAGCCTTAGTCTCGGAAGACTCTCCCTTACTCTTCTTCCTTGGGCACTGGGTCGCATAATGACCCATCTCCCCACAGTGGAAGCACTTGATCTTGGAGAGATCTTTCTTCTTCTGCTTCTCCTACTTTCCCTCAAATGTTAGGGCCACATCCTCTTCCTCTTGCTTGACATTGATCCCTTTGTTGCTGCTAGTTGTCTTTGACTGCCGTCTGATCTCTTACTGGAGAAGAGCTGCCCACATCTCGTCCCAAGGTGGGAGAGTCCCTCTGCCCAGGATACTCTGGACAAACACTTCCCAATCTTTTGAGACAACACTCAGGGTTGTCCTCACCATAAGATCCTTATCTGTTGTTGCTCCTATAGCAGTCAACTGGTCTCGGATCTCATTCAGTCCTCCGCGGAAGGTGTCAATCGATTGACCCTTCTTCATCTGATACGACCTCATTTGGTTCTCGAGCAGCGTTCTTCTCTGCACAGAAGTATGCTGGTACAGGTTCTTGAGAGCCTCCCACATCTCAACTGTCGTTTCCTTCTCAGCTATATGTGGTACCACATGATCCTTGACCCTGTCAAGGATAATGCACTTAGCCCTCGCCATCGCCTCCTCGTACTTGTCGTTATCATTGGGGTCAACTGGGATAGCTATAACCTTCAAGGCGAAGTTCTTGACACGATTTCTGTCAAGCACTGATAAGATTTTGGCCTTCCAGACTGCGAAGTTCGATGCTCCATCCAGTCTATACTAGTCTCTTACCTCGTGTAGTGCCATGACGCTCCTCTACTTCCCTCCTGGAAGTTCTCTGTTCGACTCCTCTAAGTCTCTACTTCCCGTCTAGAAGTTCTCTTCTGGACTCCCTCTGAGTCCTGATTTCCCTCCTGGAAATCCTTCTGCTGCTTGTCGAGATGCCCCCTACTCTGATCGTCTTGTGCAACTGCACTGTTGATCCAGGTTCCTCGGCTAGAAACCCTCGGTAACAACTCCTCTGGCCCTGCTCTATCAGGTACTGTTCTGACTATAGTACCTCACCAGCTCCACTTTGCAATATTTTTGCAGCCTTCTAGACTCCAGCAACTGCCTCTATGTGAACTGTGTCAGCCCCTCTCTGCCTCGCGCTGGCATTGCATCACCCCAGATGGGTCTGCGTCAGCCCTGGGATGCCCTGCGTCAGCCCTCTGGCCCTTTGCGTTAGCAATGATGGCCTCCTTGAGGCTCTGCACAGCTCCTGGCTTCTTCTGCGTGGCTCTGGCTGGATCTACATCACACTTCTTGGCTTCTGCGCTGCTATAAATAGCTTCTGTCACCTCGGGACAGTGGTTTTCTGTTGCTATTGCTCTGCTCGGCTGATGTCATTTAGTCCTCCTGTGATCTGCAATCACGCTCTGATACCATGTTGAAGTTTCTAAGTCTACTTAGTTTAGAAACCCTTCATGCACTTTTTCTAATTTATTCCTACCTACTTGTTATTTTTCTTTAACAAGTTATTGACAAAGTAAATACTGAAAATAAACACTAGTGCATGCTCAACATATTACAGATCAACAACTAAGAGAAACAAGAACAAACACACCACATGACACCATTATTTTTGGACCAATGTCCCCGGAAAAACCCAATGCGGGAAAACAGGTGCAGCTATCTAAGGGTTTTCTTATTAAGAAATATCAGAGTACAATCTGGGTGCCCAAACTAGCCTACCCAACAAAGAATTTCCTTAGCAACTATACCTCACAGTTTGAGAGAAATCTCCTAGCTAAAACCCCGGAAAATCCTTACGGCAACTCCTCAGCACAACACTGCTCTGCAACCCCAGCGTTTGCCCAATTTGGACTGCGTCAGCCCCTCTCTGTTTCGCGTTGGCCCTGCGTCAGCCTTTCTTGGCCTGCGTCAACCACAGGAAGCCCTGCGTCAGCACTGGGAGACTCTGCGTCAGCTGCACTGGCCCCTCTAGTGCTCTGCACAACACTTGGTTGCCTCTGTGTGGCCCTGCGTGAGCCCTTGTTGGCTCTACGTCACCCTCCTTGGCTACTGCGTTGCTCTCCCAGCACAATCTCTACCTTCTCTATTTCTCTGTACTCAATGCCCCTCAGCTGCTCTCCCGATCACTGATTCTCTCTCTCTTAGCAAACCCCGCTCTAGAGAATAGAAGCACTGATCATCGGGTATGCTCTCCAAGTGACCCTCAAGCCTCCTATTATACTTTTCCTGTTAACATCTCAATAGCCGAGATTAAGTCCCTAATCAACGGCTAAGATTAGATCTGGCTTGATCCATGCCTTTTGGACCACTCTAACACAGATTCATATTAATAATTTAATACACATTAATATTTTATTAATTATTTTAATTAAAAATATTAATTATTTTAATATCTCCTAATCTGTTTAGAATCTGCCCAAACCTTTTTTAAGTATTGGAAATCTCATGTGCCCCAACCTCTCCACCAAATTTTGTGGCTAGAGCACATCCGATGCTACCCCAAATCAACACAATGTTGGCCAATGGCCTAGTCAAACTGCCCCACGATCAACTCTCGACCCTAATCAAAGTCTGCTATACATGCATTAGTGGTCAACTTGTATGTGCAGTCAAATCTGGTCAAACTAAGTTGTATGGATAACACGTGCGGTTGGTCAAAACTTGATCAAGCTGTAGTCAACTCGATTGGTCAAATAGGTCAACCTCCTCATACGTGCGGCTTCCAAAAGAGAGAGAGAATGATGAAGAAAAGATAAAGATGATCTTCCAACAACAGATTTCTCCTTGGCCGAAAATCTCCTCCACTAGAAAAGATTCAATGAGCTTGTTATGTTGATACTTTGCCTCTCAAATGTCTGCCTATTTATATAGAGCTCTAATGTTGAGTGAAGACTCATCAAAGTGACTCCTCATCACAAGAAACCCCATCACTAATGAAGCCTTCATCACAACTCAACAATAGACTAGAATTGTTTACTCCATTGTTGGGTGATAAACCCCCATCAATAAACAATTCAAACCCACTCTATAAAAAATAGATCACTCCATGTTGGAGCACAATGTGAGCATCACTGGCGAATCTCCCCTAGCCAAATCATCATGGCCCAGTGAGAGAAACACTGCCCCTAGGCCATTCACCCCTAGCCAAACCAGCTTGGCCCCATGAGTGAATGTATCATTCCCCCACTAGTCAAATCAACATGACCCTGTGGGAGAATGTCTGCCCGATGCCGCAAAAACATCAACATAGGCTCCTGAGTTAGTCTTTGTTCCTAGTGCTTGGCAACAGGAACATTACAATGTAGTGGCTAAATCAGATAAGAATAGTGTCTATATATAATTTGGAATGAAACTCATCTAAAAGGTCCTGTTTTATGTGACTCCATGCTCCACACCAGCCGCTTTGAATCAAAAAAATTATGAAAGTAGATAACTTTAATTTTCTCAGCAAGACAAAAATGAAGAATAGCTTTGAAAACAAAATCAAGATATCACAATAACACAAAAAATCATTAAATGCAGAGTTATACAGCCATGCAAAGTAAGAATGGTCTTGTCTGCACATGAATGATGAAACCTTATCATTATCTTATCTTAGCCATTTAACTGTCTTAAGATTATTTCAGACACTTGATCGGATACTGTTCATACTAATTAAGCATTGAGAGTTTTTACAACATTTTATACAGGCCTATTCAAAATGAAGTTGTGATTAAGGTGTGCCTGTTTTCAGTCTTCTCTTATTGTACGTTCAAAGGTATAGAAAAACATCTTCTCTAACAAATAATAATTGTTGCTAAGTTGGAGTCGGCATGCATCCTTCTGCAAATACTTAAACAGAACACCCTACATAAAGCAAATAATCAAATACATAAAATGCAAAATTTGTAAGTACAAAGGAGAAAAATAATACAGCAACTAGAAATTATAAGCCCAGCATATGTTCATTCTGGTGCGCATACTAGCCAAGTCTAACTGATTGTTAAAGAATATATTTTTTGCATTTTTTTTAAAACAAGGAAAAAGTACAAGAATTAATTCTATGCTTACTGTTAGTATAGAAGCTGGGACTGCCAGAACTGTCAAAGGGATATAAGCCAGAGCCCTGCACATTTTCTCAACCAAATCAAACAGAAGTTATTATGGGTAGGATCTAAATTCTCAAATAATATCATCCAAATTTCAGTTTTTTCCTAAACTTGTCTAATGTTCTTCACCCGAGGAGACTACCGAGAGGCTTTTGTTTATCTATTGACATGGATTTAGATAGATATGACATCAAAAATTTCCACATCAGATTTCTGCTGATAAAAGATCAAAAACATCTATTTTCAATTGTATAACAAGCAGTAATGATAGTGCATCAATCTCACAAATGAGGAGAAAATCCAGCCAGGTTAGGTGGGATGCAGATCCACGGGATGGAGACACTAAGACCCTAGGATCTTTTAGATGACTATTTGTCTTTTCCAACATTGATGTCTACCCATTGTGGACTTAAATTTGGACTGTAGCAATGACTTTGTATTCCATGTTTTTTTGTTAATTTTAGATAACAATGGTATGTTCTATGCTTTAGCACAATTTACTTAAATGTTCCTTATCAGCCCAATGACAATTTCCAATTATCTTCAATAGCAATCACATTAACTTATACACATTGATAGTAAATGCAAATAGAACATAAAAACATATGCAGAAGACAAGCCAAGACAAGAGGACACAAGATGTGGCGGATGCCAGGGACAAACCCCAATGTGGGGAAACCCTTTGATCAAATCTTCTTATTATTCTTCAATAGTTCAGCAGAGAGAGAGAGAGTACAAATATCAGAAATACATGCCCAAAACAGTTCTGCCAAATCAGCAGTCAATGCAGCCCTAACCAGAAAGTCAATGGTGGTCAAAGCTGCCCCAAAACGTCCTCCAAGCAGCTTGGTCAACAGCAGAAGAATGCAGCCTGCCAAGGGAGTCAAAGTCAACCCAAAACCAGCTCGATCAACCCAGTCAAAGTCTGCTGTAATTCTGCGGTCAAACCAGAAAGTCAACGCAGCAGTCAACTTGGTCAAACAGTCCCCAATCACCTTGAAATTTGTGCCAAAGAATGTGGCCTGCAGAAATTGAAATTCTGCCCACAAAACAGAAGTCAACGCTGGTCAAATACTCCAAGTCAACGCTGGTCAACGCATGCCCTAATCCCTGAAATTTTCGGCCTCCAAAACCAGTCCAGAAATCTTCCTTCTTCCACACGTGCGAAGTAGAGAGCCTCCAAGTTGTACGAACCAATCAAGAGAGGAGAGAGAAGAAGATGTGATGAGATGAGTGATGTCCAAATGAGAGAAGGGTCACTTCTATTTATACACTTCGTTGAGGGTGAGGAGACACATCCATTGAGCTTCTTGAGCCTACATTTGACTGAGGCTGACTTTGACAATTTGTTGATGAGAAAGAATAAATTCAAACTTCTATTTCTGCTTGTCCGAATGAAATGATCTTATATCAAAATTGTACCTCTCGAAAAGAGGAATCCAATACAATAATCATCTCCATCATATGAGCTGTCCTAAGGTGGAAGTTGACCCTAGTTGCCAATTTTAACATCATCCTGAATTTTGCTCCCTGTCATGAATATGTTTTGCATTGGGCCAGTTTTGTTTGCATTTAATGACCCAGCAGACAAGTGGTTTAGGATATTAACAATAAGGTTGGCCCCTATAATTGGCTAGGATGTGATTACCCCATTCGTGTCAAGAGGGAGCTAAAGGCTTTGAAGATGTATTGGATAAACCTCTCAGACAGTGAAAGTCGCATTTTCAAGAAAAATTAATATTGCATTTCCCAGGGAATATAACATTATCCCCTCTAACCCACCCTAATAGCTACCATCTATAATTAGAGCCTGGCTCCTTAAGTCAGCAAAAATTGGGGCCCATATGAGTTGCGATGGGAAAATTATTTATGTATGGAGTATTTTACTCTCTCAAACACAAAACTTCGATTCTATATGCAATTCTTCTCATGATTCGATTGAAGAGATCTCCCTTCACTTCTTAATTGTGATGGAAACATTTATTCCTCTAGTTTATGTTAGCTTTTCGGGTTATTTGGACTATTTATACCATGCCTGAGGGTGCTTCACGTGATGAGGACTACATGGTGTGTAAATTACCATTGATTATACTGTGATGAACATACCAATGTTACTAAAACTGGCATTCGAATAAAATCGGCAAGGGTCCAGAAATGCAAAAATCGTAAAAATCAGGAAAATATCGGTAAAAATCAGCAAACATCAGCAAAATTCAAAATAATACAAAAATTTAAGCTAGAAGATCTTTTAAAAACCTGGATGAAAGGACGTCTTATAAAACCTGGATGCAAGAACATGGATCAATTTCAAAAATGAAAGTGTTCACACCTCATCCCTCGATCTTTTAAAACAGGAAGATCTTTTAAAACCAGGATGAAAGAACATGGATCTGATATCAGAAATGAAAGAGTTCACACCTCAGCCCTTGCAGAACATAAAGTCAAAACAAAGCATCATGTCTGCCTGGAGGACACTCAGATCCTCACCCAAGAGAATCACTACTACCAATAATGCATCAAGGAAACCTTGGAAATTGTGAAGACCATATAAAACATGAAGAAAGATAAAGAACTCAGAAAACATGAAGAAATACATACAGTGGCTTGGAGATTAGTAGAAGCAGGCATCCACTATTCAACCAATTAAGAACACTCAACAATCAAGTCTGACTCTGACTATCTCCCTTCCCATATTTCCTTTTGTTTTCTCTTATTTTCCCCCTCCCTGGTCTCTACCTGGTTTGGTTCCTCCTCTTTGTTCACCTTACCCTAATCTATTCCTTTTAATTTCTTATATTTCTTATTTTATACTATTGTTACTTATATCTCTAGTTATTTATATTAATATTAATATTAACATAATTATTAATATTATATTAATAATTATGTTAATACTAATATAATTATTGGCATATATTAATAATTATATTAATACCAGTATAGATCCATCTTAAGTACGAATCTAACATGAGCCGAGAGGGATCAAAAATTTTCACGTGCAAACTTCTTTAGAGTGCAAAATACAATGTGTTATTTTTCATTGTTTAAATTGTATTTTTGAATGCTAAAAAAAGTATATATAAGACCAAATAAATGTTTTAACCATAAAAACTTAATTTTTTCATGATATATACATAAAAAAATTTAAATGATATATAATATATACTTAATTTACATTAAAATATTTTACATCACATGTACATCGAGACACTTTATCACACAAATTAAAATGGTTTTTTATTATTAATATATTTTTAAGTATATGTCAATATTAATTCTTATTAAAATATTTTATTAATAACCCACATTGAATATTTTTTTATATAGAAAGTTGACATCGACATAAATTAGTTAATATAGATCTTCAAATAGTTTATTTAAATCTCTTGTTGAAATATTTTTGAAAAGTATAAGATTTAAACATCTTACTCGTACATTTTTTTATTTCTATTCATTTTTTTATTATAGCCGACATTATTTTTCTATTTAGAACATAATTTTTGTTTTTTATTTTTATTTTTAAAGGGGAACAAACAGACGGGCAAACTTACACATCCCCTCATATTGGGTTGTAGAATGAGTCTCTTGGCTCAATTAATATAATTAATAATATATTAATATTAATAGATATTCGTATACTTCTAATACTATACTATTAGTATTAATACACCCTTATCTATTCTTAATATATTTCTATTATACTTTTAACATTTGCTTTGTATTATTTATTTTAGGGTTTCCTTTTTCATGGTTACTTTTAGTTTCTAAGTTTCTTGCATATCCAACCTTCTCCCTCTCCTTTTTTCTTCTTCCCCCTTCCGGTGTCATGCATCATAAATGATAATCTCTTCCTCTTTCTTACTCAACATTTTGGTCCAAAAGATGAATCCAGTGGAGTATTCGAAACATCAACCATTCCACAAGATGAACACTATGGCAAATTCCCTGAGAAACCTACAACAAAACAAGTCAAAAGAGGTCAAAAAAATTCACCTAAATCACCAATTATACATGGCCTGGCAATTTTTTCCCATTGAATCACAATCTTTTTGCAAGTTTTAAAAGATAAAATCACAATTTTTTCGCCCTCCAAAAAATTGCTAAAACTCAACCAAGCTAAAAAATCGCTTTCTCCTGACCTTTTCACAATAAAATCGCGATGTTTGCAACGTTGGGACATACACATTGAAGGTAGCTTATTCATGCGTGTGAAAATTTCTTGATTTACTTCAAATACTGATGATGTTGAGTTGGTTACAGAATCTTCGTTTGGATTTTTCAGCCTCTGAACTACAACATCAAAATATGCTTTTACTTTAACTGGCTTGTCATCTTCTTGAGTTGTGATATTCACTCAGTATTCGTTCCTTTTTCTTCAACTTCAATTTTTACATTTGAAGATTTCGATGCTTCCTTCTCGACAAGCTATTATACCTTGTTTTCCAATGACTTCTTGTCGTTCTTAAAGCTTCTTAATTTGCGTTAGAAATTTTTAACTATGGTCCTTGAGCCAAGAAACTTCTATGGTGATTTTATCGACTTCCTTTTACATATTTTATATCGTTTTTTTTTACTTTCTTGAAAAATTAATTTTGAGATATCATGTATGTCTTCTATTGTTACTGAATCTGATTTCAATGTGATGTCCTATAGTGCTATTTTTTTCTTCTTGTACGAAAATGTTGAAAAAAAATTATTCGTATTTAGGATGAAGAACCCTATAGTTTTCATTCACGGTGAACCCAAAATAATGTCACTTTGATCACTCCATAGGGATCGAACTAAGAATTGTGATATAAATGTATAATCCTCAATGTTTAATTGTAAATTGGTTGTCATATTGTTTTTTGTCAAAACAATCTAATTTTCCGATTATATTTGATTCAGGAATCACTAATTGGTTTGCGATTTTGGGTTTTATATTATTTTTATCTTCAGCGGGCGAGACAGAAATAGTAACATTTTTTCTTGCAATAGACCCTTTAATTCTAAATAGCACTGAAGCATAGTTCTATGAAGTTTCTACAAATCATCCTTCCTTTATTTTTTAATTAGACTCCATTCCTTACTCTTGAATGATTGACTGCATTTTGTGTTTGATCGAAACATTGTAATGTTTTACTTTTAATACTTTATTATATAGGGTATTGATTTTATAATGCCCCTCTTTACTTGTATAAGAAGTTTTTAATTGCACCTTTTATAATTTGAATTGCAATTTTCCCTTAGTTCTTCTTGCTTCAACTTCTTTTTTCTTTTCCAATTAAATAATCTTTCTATAAAACTTAAAGGATCTTTAACTTTAGCTAAAACACTTCTTTTTGTTTTCTTTTCTTTTTTAATAGTTTTACTCTACTAACTTCAAAAATAAAGCTTAATGATGTCGTAAAGCTCAACCCTTTTTAATTTATTTAGCTTGTACTCTATTAAAAGTAATGTCCCAGTAATTAAGAAAAAACTTTTTTACTTTTTATATATATTCATAAACACTATTAATTCTCTTAAGAGTCCCCTTTCATTCTTAAAGTTAACACTTCCCCTTTAACTTATAATTACTTTTGTTAATTTCTTTGTCTGCGCCTCTTCAATTTTGGTTAAATATATTATTTTATTGATTAGCTTGTCTTCATATAAATAGATAATAATAGATGACTGGCCGGTTTATTTGTAAGGTCATAACCTTCCACTGGAGTCTTCTCTTCTCACAATAAAAATGATGGTAGCGACCAAGACTTCACTTCTCAGAATAATAATGATGGTAGTGACTAAGAAGTAGATGATGATCATTGAAAAATCATTCTAAATCATTTTGTTGCTTTCGTTGGTTCCCATACAGTCCGTCTATCCATGTTCCAATTAGGAAAAATTGAATTCGTTGAGATTCAGTCAGCAAGGAGCAGAGGTAGTGGAACGTGGCTAGCGGCTTCTATAGTGACCCGCAGAGGCAAAGTAGGCAATTATAACGATGACGGTGACGGCAGGGAAGATCGCAGATAGCAGCCGCTAGAACAGTGCAATGAGAAGTTAGGCTACCGGATGTGGCGGCTGGTCGACGACTGTAGCAACCTGTCGGTTGCGCTAGCGCCGGTGCAGCTGTGTTTCTTTTCTAACTTTTTTTTGGTTTTGATATTTTCTCTCTTTTTCTTTTTCTTATTTTTTCAATTTTTTTCTTTTTTTCTCTCTAATATTATATATTCTTTTTTTAACTTTTTTTATTTATTTTTAATTTCATATATATATATATATATATATATATATATATATGTGTGTGTGTGTGTGTGTAATTTTTTTAAATATATATTTTTTCCTTTTTTTTAATACCAAAGGCCATATGGAAAAATGGAAAACCTCCTAACAACTTGTAGCTAAAAGCCTCAATCGAATGACAACGAAGTTGACGAAGAGTTGATGGCCAAAGGTTGAATCAGACTGGCTCTGTACAACAATTGAGAGGCTAGAGGATCGAAAAGTTGTGATGCTAATGTAACGAACAAAGCTCTGATACCCCAATGTAAGGAACAAGATTCGTACTTCACAATAATATTCAGAACACTTGGAAGACGAACACATCCATTGAGGATAGAAATATACGTGTATTGAATAATGAATAAAAGAATTAATATGATGAGATTGTTACAAATGAGGGCCCGCTTATATACCTAGGCAGGTGCCCCTTCATGAATGGTCATGTCCTTAGAGACATGCCTCTTCTATACTAATCACTAATTAATCATTATTATGATTGTTATTATTATTTTTATTTATATATTATTATATTCATAACACTTAGTGAAAATATTTGCCACCTACTCTCTGTGGAAATGTATTGTAATCTCATAGCACCTCTATGGACCCTATCTCTAATGAAGTGATATTTGATCTCGATGTGCTTGGACCGATCATGAAACACGAGATTCTCAGAGAGCTTAATGCAACTTTGGTTATCACAATGAATCACTATTGTCCCCAATCTCCTAAGCAAATAGTCATGCAAGCATCTTGCAAAGCCACATTGCCTCACAGGTTGCCATACTCATTGTCATGTACTCTGCCTCTACTAAACTAAGTGTGATTGCCTACTGCTTCCTATTGTACCATGAGATCATGGATGATCCCAAGCTGAAGCAACATCTAGAAGTGGGATTTCTATCCATAGCACTCCCTACACAATCAAAATTTGTGTATCCCTACAACTTCACTCCTCCAACTCTGACATATTTCAATCCAAAGTCTACCGTACCTCACAAGTACCTTAACACATGCTTCGTCGCAACCCAATGAACCTGTCTCAGCTCCACCATGAACTAGCAGAGTGTGTTCACAGCAAAACATATATCCAGCCTAGTGTTGACCAAATACATCAAGGACCCTATCAACTACTTGAACAGTGTGTGATCCACCAACTTGCCTTCAAAATCACTTAGCCTCTTCAAGTTAGTGATCATAGGTGTAGACATAGGCTTGCAATCCTCCATCTTGATCCTCCTCATGATCTCAGTTGCATACTTGCACTGTACAAGGAAAAAACTCACTTGATTGCTACCACAGCTCCAATACAAAAAAGTAGTGCATCAAGCCAATGTCCTTCGTCTTGAACTCTGAAGCAAGATCCTCCTTGCACATCGCTATGAGCTTCTCTGATCCTGTCAAGAAGAGACCATCCACATAAAGTACCAAGGTGAGCAGCTCACCTTCAACAAGTACATAATACAAATTGGAGTTTGCCTCACTCTTGGTGAAGCCCAAACTAAGAAGATATCCATGGATCTTGGCGTACCATGCACATGGAGCTTGCTTCAGCCCATAAAGGCCTTCTTCAACCCACATACATGAGACTCTCTAGTATGCCCTAAGGCTGATCAATATACATCTCCTCAATCACCTCGTTGAGGAAAGCAGTCTTCACATCTATCTGATATATCCTTCACCCCATGTCTGAAGCAATGGGCATTGTTCCCACCAAAAGTGGGTGACCCCATAGGAGAAATTTTTCTCCCATCATGCCTTCCAACTGGCCAACCAACAGCCCTTGACAACCACTACTAGTCGATGACGATTTTCCACTTATATCTCCGTTGCTTTCATCATGTTGGAAAATGCGAAGTGGCAACTTATTAATCTTATTTTCCTTAACCTTGATGTTTGCTTGAGAATCTTATTTATCTTCTTTATGTTCTTTAGTTAGATCTTTTCATCAAACAATATCGAGAACATTAATAGCAACAGTAGAGGACACAGATATTAGCCTCTCAGCCAAGGCAAAACCCCTCCAAGGGAAAAACCCGGAAAACTCTTCTCTTCTTAGAATTTGCTTTAAATGAGATACAAAGACCCAAACCCTATACCAAGTCCTTCTCCTAAGTACTAAGTCAGCCCTTCGTCAAGTCCTTCCTTGTTTCTGCACCAAACAGCTACACGCTGCAACTTCGACTTGCCAGTTTCAATACTGCTACTCGACCTGTAACTTCGGCCATGCAATTTCGGCTTTGCAACTTCTTTGGAAACCCTAATGCAACCTCCTCCTGAGACATGCTTAGAGAAAGATAACTCTCTGAAGGTCAACGAGATCAAGGCAAGGTTTTTCTTCCTTCCAACTACAAGATTCTGCACTTCGTCCTTCTGCAATTCAATCTTGCATCTTCAGCCTCTTTCTACAGCCCAGAAAACCTATAATTTCGCACATGAGAGATAGATAGAGCCCAAAAACAAGAAAATTTTGTCCTTCCTTCTCTTCTTTGGCCTTCACTCTCCTTTTTGCTCTTCCCAGCTACAGATCGAACTTCTTGTGATATCAAACTTATAGAGCGAGTGTATGCTAAATGTGGTCGAGTTGCTTCTTTATATAGCCTTCCCAAGGGGTCGAATTCCCTCCTTTAGGCCGACTTGTACTTTTGGAGCTTCCAAGAATTTCTAGACTCAAAAATAGTTCTTTTTACAAATATATTTTGCCTGGAAGGATCTTATAAACATGATGTTGACTACTTTGACTCGTGACAATAAATCCTAAGACCTAACAAACCCTAGAAGCACGAAGAACATGCTTTTACCTAGAAGACCATCAATAAAGAGAATGAAACCCATGCTTTGATAATAATGACTTTTCTTTTCTTTTCTTGTTTGTTACATAGGATACATATTGAAATGAGTACAACAATTGTGAAGACCGAAACTAGCTACATTTTCAACACATCAATCATATGTTTCCTCGCCCATTTGGCAAGAGCACATGTTAGAAGGTGGGCTTCCAATCAAAAGGTACTTTATTCATTTTGCAATCGGGTGTTTATGCTTGTTTGTATTTGGGTATTTAACATGCATTATGGGGTAACCTGGAAGAAAGAGGGGTTTTGACTATGATCTTGTTCCCTCACCTTAAATGGGCGGTTTATCTTTTATCCTAATTTAGTGGGACCTCCCCTAATGGCCAAAAGGGTATATGAGGGGCACTACTTGGGAAACCCTGATTAAAATAGTGTAGTCCAATCTCTCCCTATTCCATACTTACCACTTTCCAACTTACATTACAAGCCCTGTATTCCACCTCCCCTCTTCGGGTTCAACTGATCATTAATTCTTTGGGATCTGGAAACATATATCCCCATAACCAAGTAGGGCTCAAAATTTGGCCCTGGGAGGTTGATGCAACTAAGAGAACAAGAAAGAGAATTTGATGACCACAAGCAAAAACAAAAGAAGATCAAAATGCAAAAGATGGTCGAGACATACACATTAGCACATGAGCAAAATCCTAGCATTAGTTCTACCTCACACATTATGGCCATCACCTAGTTCCTTAGCACATGTTGCTCTTCATATTATGAGAAGGAACCCATGCATGTCCCAACCCCTGGTCGAGAATGAGTTGTCTCATCATTAAAGGGTAATAATGGTTATACATCATACAAAACAAGCTCTAACCCTTTGAGCTACAAGAAGTAATACAAAGAAAAATCAAGAAAAAAAAAAGGCGCACAAACGGGGTGGAAAAACAAAGGTTAAGTTGGTAACTCATGCATCCAGAATTGCTCCCTCCCCACATCTATATACTCAGGATGAGAAGCCCATCATAGTTGGTCCCTTTGACCATGGCACTTGGCCATGAAGTCTTCTCCCCTTCGTTCCATCGTTATTCACATGACACCTATCAATTGAAGGGTGGACCAAGGACATGTAATTTCCCCTTTGGGGCTGGAAACATCTAATAGGGTGGTCTATTAGCCACTCCTACCTGGGAGGTAACACCACTGCAGGTTCAAAGCCTTGATTTTGGAAGGGAAGTTGTATTTGAAGTGTCAAATTGCCCATTACTTTCAAGCTTGGTTCACTTATATGCAAGAATGATTAAATGTACCTAATGATGTAGTTGTTGGCACTGGATATTGTGTCACGTGTGTAATTGTGATGTGGTTTCACAGTCAGAACTCGACCAACTTAATTGAGGCCCTGTTGTCGCGCGGATTGACACGACAACGCTCAGACCGGGGGTTGTCACTCTGATCCCCGATCCCTCCGTTTAAGCCTGTCTCCCGCGGCTAAGGGGGGTAGTCCCTGTGAGATGATGAGACCAACTGTCGACCAGTTGGTTGGGAGACACGAGATACGCTATAAAAAGGACGCGATGGATTTGATTAATTGAGCAGACCAGTGCCTTAAGAGATTGATGGTTAAGATGATCACTTGTTGGATGATATAGAGAAATAAACCGTGAACAGCAATCATTTGTCATCAGCTAAATCACAATGCTCTTAAAATGACCAAAACGATATCCAGCAATTGAGAATTTTCAAAAAAAATGAATCATAACCATTAACCAGATATCAATTTCGCATCTCGACTTGAAAATTTAGATCTCAGAACTCGTCCAAAGCTTGGCAGTTTTGATGAGGAGCCTGCGATTTTAAGGAAACAAAACTCTATACCTGTAAACACAAAGAAAACAAAACCTTAATCTGAAATCTGTATATAAGCAAAATTTTGGAAACCCTAGATCAACTAATTTAATGTACAGATTTGGCCCCTTAACAGCCAGATTTCAGCAGTAAGCACAGAAATTATTTTAAAGAAAAGAAATTTCAGATTGTCACTGTGAAAAAACTTCAGAAAATCTCTCATGCAGATCAGAAAAATAAAACCGAATGATAGACCCAGGATCAAATCCAACTGGGCTCAACAAAAAATGCTTGCGGGAGTTGGCTGGTTCAGCCGAGAACTTCCCCGAACGCCCACAAAATTCCTTCAGAAAATATTGTCTGCACAGCTCAAAACAACCGTCAACAAAGAGGGCAAAAAATGCTGCTAGATCTCAGGGAGTAATGGAGATACCTGCCATTACTTCAGAAACCCTAACAGCACTCAAACCCCAGCAAGTGAACAAGATACCTGTGCTCACAATACTCTACAAAAAGCTATTATTAATGGCTGAAAATAACATATGCAGAAAATGAAATGATCTCACAGCATTCCAAGAGAGTAACACCAGCAAGATATGGACCCCAAAGTCTTCCTTTATTAACCAGAAACAGATTTACAAGAGAGCTTCTTCAATCTTAGACTCCCAGATCCCATGAATCTGAAATGACCACCTAAGACTCTATATAAAGGAAATGATCCCAACGGCTAGTTCGAATGATCCATGTAGAAATGATCTCGACCGTTGATGAGGATCAAGACATCTCTTGATCTCATCCGTCGATTTATTCACTTAAAATATTATTATTTTTTAAATTTTTAAATTTTAAATTTTTTATTATTTTTTATTTATTTCATTTTTAAATTTTTAAATTTTTTATTATTTTTTATTAAATTTTTAAATTTATTATTATTTTTTATTTATTTCATTTTTAAAATTTTTAAATTTTTTATTATTTTTTATTAAATTTTTAAATTTTTTATTATTTATTATTTTATTTTATTTTTTAAATTTTTAAAAAAATTTATTATTTATTATTTATTTCATTTTTTTAAATTTTTATAGTTTTAATTTTTTATTATTTTTTATTAAATTTTTAAATTTTTCTTTTATTATTTATTTTATTTTTTAAATTTTTAAATTTTTTTTTAAAAAAATATTTTTAAATTTTTTTAAATTTCTTAATTTTTATTTATTTTATTATTTTATTTCATTTTTTAAATGGATCATCGAACTAAGCCTTTGGAAACATCACCTAGGACCTAGGACTTAGGACTCACGAGGGGATTTAAAACATTTTCAACCCTCAAGACACATTTCATGATGACTTTTTACAATTTACATCTCAAGGGGACAAACCCACCTAATACAAACCCTCATAAATCACCCAGTTCTGCGACACAACTATAATCTAGCAGATTAACACACTAGGATTCTCCTAAAGTTCTAATGACAAAATCCATTCCGGCTTTGGGGTCAGGTTTGAAGGAAAACTCTGCCGATCCATGAATCGGTGAGACGAAAAACCTTCCGGGACATAGATTATCATAGAAAGTTAGGTCCACCTAGGCAATTTTACATACATGACTCTGATCTGCTTAGATTATTTACAATTCATACATGCAGACTGGGTTTACAATTGAAATGATCAAGCTGCTGATGACTGTAGGCTGGCACGGACACGTCGTTCAGGTGCTATCTCTTTCTGCCAAGAAAAGAGGGTGTACCGCATGGGAAGTTGACCAGTAGTGGTCAACAGGCCCAAGTCTTTTAGAGGAGCATACTAACACCCATAGGTGGAGCATTGCGAACCATGGGACTCCAAGCAGTAGCAAAGCATCCTACATATCCATGGGCACCTCCAACACCCATAGCATTCCAACTATTTGCCATAAATTGATGACTTTTATGGGACGATGCACCTGGACCCAACACACCCCCAACCAACTTAGCACTTCAAGAGGGGTTGGCAGTTGATCCAAGGCCCAGAGGAGGATGATCTCACACCTTGAGACATGGGAGGGCTAGCACTACCTTGAAAGCCCCCAACGTTAGCGCTGAGACAGGCATTTTGACCACCTGAAGACCCATGAGACCAGTTTTGTGCCCTAAAATGGAAATTGGCGTCCACAGAGGAGCATTGACAAAGACCTAAGGGCCAACCCTTACGAAGTGATTTTACAAGGCTTCTACTCACATCTTGGCACCAAGAACCCTCAACTCTAGCCCTAGAAGGGCTCAGGCATTCATGACTTCATCATTTCTCTCTCTTACGGCTCACACTTGTAGGCTAGAGTTATGTTTATTCATTAGCTACTAGGTCGGCTTGTGACCTAGCTTGTTAGTAGCACATTATTTTATGATTTTTAGGGGCATTAGGCTAAAATAGACCCTATGACTCCTCATGTAAATAAAGGAGAGATTATTTGTAACAAAACATCATCACATCACTTGGAATTTCAACCTTCTTTAGTAATTCGATTTCTTTTCTTGTGGAGAATTTGGAATCTACGAATGCATTTTGACATTTGGAGCTAAATCATTTGTCTTTGAAGCTATTCTTTGGATCAATGTAACGAACAAAGTTCATATACGCTCTGGTACCAATTGCTAGAATTAAGGAGATTAGTTGCTAAAATTGTTAGGATTAAGGAGATTAGTTGCCGAAATTGCTAAGATTAAGGATATTAGTTGCTAAAATTTGGGAAATTAGTTGCTAGGATTGAGGAGATTAGTTCTCTCTCTTAAAGCATAAATAGAATAAGAAGAGAGAAATTGACATGCACATAATTGTACACCAAGAAGACTCCAAAGATCAAGTGAGTTTAGTTGAACAGATTTAGATCACAAGTGAGGAGCCAAGATCGAGAAGCAGGCAGATCTTATTCTTGTCTATATCATACAGCTGTCAGTTTGACAGCATGTGGGGGTTTCCCTGTAAGCTTGGAATACTTAAATGAAAAGCTGATTTGAAGGTGTAATTATTAGTGTTCATGTTTATGCCTCCACTGTTCATTTCTAACTATATGTGTGATTGTTGCATGTTCAGAAATATTTATTTCTGTAATTAAATAATTTCAAATCTGATTTAATTAAATAATTAAGAGAAACATAGAACAGCAGTCATCTAGGGCTTAAAAATTTGCAATTAAGGTTCGAGGCACTCGAGTGGGGGGTGATCCAAGGGCCCAGATGTACTACCTAAAAATATCCTTCCAAATCACCTTGTTCAACTTCTACTTGGTAGGTAAAGGTTGACCAAGAGCAACTAAGGACTACCTAAAAGTGGATAAGCAACCAATAGAGATGCCAATAGATTGAAGTAGCCAGGAAACCTCAGAGAACCAACAAAAACTTCATCCCTAGGCGGCTACACAGGCAATCTCCTCCGAAGAGCAATGAGCTACTTAAGGTTACATCTCCCAGGATCTGGATCTTTTGGAGGAACGAGACAAATCTGAAGATAGTATTGACATGCAAGGATGGACTCCAAACTCTGCCTAGATCACCCTGAGGAACCATCTATTTGCAATAGATGATACATGGCAACAGGAGATTCTAGACTTTCTCGATCTATCCTATAGTTAGATGACAAGTGAGACCCTGAAATCTCAAATCAATAAAGTACAAAAGGTTTGATGATCATGTCCAACAACTGCATCTTGGATGACATGTCTTGAAAATGTAACTAAAAAGACAACCTCTCAAGCAAGGAAACTAAGCCATACCCTTTGCTGAGCCAAGGCTACAAAGTAGACTCATGAAAATAGGTGCAAAGAAGCAAAGGCAAGCTAATCACCAAACAGCCCATAGAAGGGGCAAGACCTAGCTTTGTGTGTTTTACAATACGTCGGGGAAAGGGAGGAATGTAAAAAACCACTTCATCAATTTGTTCAACGAAGGTTATATTCAACCATTTTCTAGAATCGAAATACTCAATCAGAACCCAAGCATTATTGATAGTTGAAGGTAAAAATCAAATTTAGGTTTCTTGCACCAATGAGCCTTCTTGAGAATGGAAGAGCTACAATATTTTTAAATTTAATTTTGCAGCATGGTAACTACAAACATTGCCCACCATGAATTCTGAGTTACATCTCTTATTCTTAATGCTAGTAAATCTTTTATGAAGTTGATGAATAACAATAACAACACAAGGACATATGAAAGTTTTGAACTATTTCCCAAAATGAAAAGGAAAATAAAAGTGGTAGGCACAAATGTTTTCAAGAAATGCAGAATGGAGTAGGAAAACAAGTGCTCGTGAGTTCTTACCAAAACAAATAGTATGTTCAGGTAACACAGATCAAGTAACTTGTGTAGACATGAAGATGATAGGATCAGTAAGAGAATGGAAACCACACACAAGTGCCCATGAGTGCGGGAGACTCTAATGATTGAGCAATCTACTAGAGAATTTATAATGAACTTCTCCAATAATGCAGCAATTCTAATCAATCACAAAAGAAGCCACGTGGATTAAAGTCCACAGAAAAACAAGCAAGCAAATTAATAGACCTATTTATGGTCATTCGTTGTACATTAAAAAAATTATTTAACTTCTTTTATAGAAATATGGAATAAATAACAAATTGGATCTTAGTTTTTCTAGATTCATCAAAACCATTCAAATTGTTAACTTGAGTTATTAGCCGACCCAGTTAAGCATATAATTCTGTAGGATGATGACGTGATAAGAAATTGGTCTTAAAAGTAGCACATCTGTTATAATGTATAAAAACTTACAAGGTTAAGACCTAGATTAAATCTACTAGATGCCACATATACATAATGGAGAGAGAGATTAACATTTCAAAAATAAATAGATTTACTGAAACAAGACTAGAATTTAAAACATCAGAAAGATTTCCCCACAATAGCCCTATAAAACAAATCCAACAATGTGACAGTACTTACAGGACAAGAGGTCCCCAACGACCTAAATTTGTGTCAATCCAAACGAGGAAAGCCTTTAATATCTGAAATATGTAAGAGAAAATTTTTAGTATAACTATACGCTGTTAAAAATTTGAAAAACAAAAAAAACATACATCAAACTTGATAATTGAGAAATGGTGTTTACAAACTAGATGACAGAAGACTGGATATCTTCTGCTTAAACCATCCAAATATGATTTTTCTTTTGGATCAAAAAAATGCTGAAAAGGACCAAGTTATATCAATTTTCATACAACAAACAGGACAATCTCCAAAACGTCAAATATTATTAATTAAATACACAACTATATGCAACAAGTTCCCTAATTAGAAGCTCCATTAGCTTTGTTAGCTTCTTTATCGAAATCACTTACCTCCTTAGAGTGTAAGCAATAAAGATCACAGCTTAAAATCGGTATGGCATCACTAATTAATGTGTGATCAACAAACTATACCCAATTTACTAATAGTCACACATCATTAGAGCAAGACAACCCAAGTACACAAGAATTTTCCAGGGGTACTATCACCTCCTAGGGAGGTACACTAGTATTTTTCATGACAACACCAATGTAAGACTAGAGAGATGCAAGTCTAAAACCTTGTAGGTCATATGATGATTATTGATATGGCATATTAGACCTATGATGGTCCAGTGTTGTAAACATCTTGATAACATTACCACATTGCAATTTTTCTTGGCACTGATTTTATCAGCCAAAAAAATTGCTGATTTTTAAGTCTGAAAAAATCATAATAACGAAAAAATCACAATTCAATCCAAAAAATGGCCTCAAGTCACTTCTTCTTCTTCTTCTTCTTCTTCTTCTTTTGGTATATTTAGATGTTGCTAATGTTTTCCAATTCTTACAGATGCTTTCCCAATTTTTCTCGATTTTTTCATGTTAGAAAAAGTGTACCAAGGACAAGTGTTTCCTAAGGCATGGTGTCTTGCCTAGGAAAAAATGTCGAACATGACCCCTTGATTTAACTTTATGAGAAGTTAAAATGACTTTATGAGCATTAAAGTCATAAGTGATCCTTTGGTCTAACTAATGAAAAGGTGATGAGGGAATAAAGTGACTTTATGAGTATTAAAGTCTAAGTGACTTAAGTGGGTCAATGAGAGATTATATCTCCACCCTTGATCTCAATGGCTAAGATCAAATCTCAGCCATTGAATCTTAGGGTTTCCTTATGAGAAGACAAAAGGTCAAGAAAGGGGAAGATACACCAATTTCATTTTTGCTTAATGATTTTTGGTGAAAGGAGGGAGAGCAAGAGGAACTGATCTGAAGAGGAGAATGGAGTAGAGGCATGAATTCCAAGGGAGAAAAGTACAGCAGCAAGGGCACAAATTTCAAAGGTGAAATTGTACAACATATGGCATGAATTCCAAGGGAGAAATGGTACAGCAGATACAGTACAACTTCCCAAGCATCTGCCATGAGTTTCCAGGCAACAGGTGTTGGAATTTCTAAGTCTAACACGTTAGAAACCCTCCATGCACTTTACTAATTTATTCTTACCTACTTGTTTTGTTACTTAACAAGTTATTTACCATGTAAATACTAAAAATAAATACAAGTGCATGCTCAACACGTTACAGATCATCCACTGAAGGAAACAAAAACAAGCACACAAATGACACCGTTATTTTTGGACTAATGTCCCCGAAAAAACCCAGTGCGGGAAAACCGGTGCAGCTATCTGAGGGTTTTCTTATTAAGCAATATCAGAGTACAATCTGGGTGTTGAAACTGGCCTACCCAACAGAGAATTTCCTTAGCAGTTATACCTCACAGTTTGAGAGAAATCTCCTGGCTGAAACCCCAGCATCTGCCCAATCTGGATTGTGTTAGCCCCTCTCTGTCTCACGTTGGCCCTGCGTCAGCCTTTCTAGGCATGCGTCAGCCCCAAGAGGCCCTGCGTCAGCTTTCTGGGCCTCTACGTCAGACACGTTGGCCTCTCTAGTGCTCTGCGCAGCACTTGGTTGCCTCTATGTGGCCCTACGTGAGCTCTTGTTGGCTCTGTGTCCCTCTCCTTGGCTATTGCACTGCTCTCACGACACAATCTCTGCCTTCTCTGTTTCTCTGTACTCAATGCCCCTCAGCTGCTCTCCCGATCACTGATTCTATCTCTCTTAGCAAACCCCGCTCTAGAGAATAGAAAGACTGATCACTCTGGTGTGTTCTCCAAGTGACCCTCAAGCCTCCTCTTATACATTTTTCGTTGACAAATCAACGACCGAGATTAAGTCCCTACTCGACAGCTAATATTAGATTTGGCTTGATCCATGTCTTTTGGACCATTCTAACACAGTTTGATATTAATTCACATTAATATTTTAATTTCCCTAAGTTTAGACTTAGGGGCTCCATTAAAAATATTAATTATTTTAATATCTCTTAAACTGTTTACAATCTACCCAAACCCTTTTTGAGTATTGGAGATCTCATTTGCCCTAACCTCTCCACCAAATTTCGTGGCTAGAGCACATCCGATGCTACCCCAAATCAACACTCCCTCTTAACGAAGACTGTGCTCTAGCAATACTCCTCACTGAGTATTACCCTGATCATCCGGCATCGGTCCCTGTGCTGATGCTAGGCCTATTGCCCAACATCCTCTGCACTGTTGCATCCTGTACTGCTACCCATAGCTCTGCCACTACCATTGCTGAATGTTATGAATATAATTCATAACAATTAAATAAATAAAATAAATATAAATATTAAATAATTAAATATTAATTAGGTTAAATAGTCATTAAGTTAGGTGAAAAGGCATGTCTAAAAGACATGCCCATTCATGAAAGGTCACCTACTAAGGTATAAAAGCAGGGCCTCATTGTAAACATTCAACATCTTATACAATTTTATATATTAATAAATTATTATTATTAAATACCTGTGTATTTTTACATTCAAGTCTACAAGTTATCCGTTTTCATTCTTCAGCCATAGTTTTTATGCTACAGTGGTATGAGAACCATGGCACACGATATAATGATGCGAGTCTTTAAACGTTGTTCGCCGCACAATGTGCCATTACGTTCACGTCTTGAATGTGTTGAGCAGAGTAGTAAAATTCAAGAAGCATTTCGGCATTTAGAAAAATCATTTGCAGAAGTTAAAGCATGTCAAAAGGAAATTGATAATAAGGAAGAGAATAGCGACAGTGAAGAAACAAAACAAGGTGAAGCAGAAGAAGTTTATGTAGATACCAGAAGTCAACTTAAAGCAGGAATCACTGAAAATGTTTTGATTCAGAACTCCCCACTGTGGAGACTGCTGAAGTTAATTTGGAATTTGCAACAAATGAAGATAATGTGGAAGAAGACTATCTTGAGAAACAAGAAGATGAACAATGTCATAATAATGAAGAAGACATTGATGATGATGAAGAGGAAGAAGTGGATTATGGGAAAGAGGACGAAGAAAACCATGATCAAAATGATGAGAATGTTGTAAGGTCTCAAATGGAACAAAGTACTGAATTGAAGGATTCAGACAATGAAATAATTGAACTACTTAAATGGTTGGTATCCTCTCAAACTGGAGATGACTTGGCTAGAACACGAGCATTATGGGGGTCACTGCCCATAAATACGAGTGGCAAAGTTCAAAAGGATTCAATAGTTTTAGGGGAGCAAAATCGTTCCCTGAATTTGGAGAATCCAATGCTAGCAGGAATTGTTAAGTCCAAAATATATGAGGAAGATCCATACTTCAAGCTAAGGATGGAAGGGCTCTTGAGATGTGGAAAAAGTTGCAGGCTGAGATGGACCAACTATTTAAGACCTAATATAAAACGTGGATAGTTTTCATTTGAGGAAGAGCAGACTATAATTGAACTCCATGTTGTTCTTGGAAACAAGTGGTCTACTATAGCTTGGCATCTGCCTGGGAGGACTGGCAATGAAATAAAAAATTACTGGAACACCCAATTGAAGAAACGCCTTCTTCATATGGGAATTGATCCTGTGACACACAGGCCAAGAACAGACCTGTTGGCTTGTCCTAATATCCAATCTTCAATTTTTAATACACCTGGTTTTGGTCATATGGCCCAATGGGGGAGCGCCAGACTTGAAGCAGAAGCTCGGCTGACAGGAGAGTATTTGAGGCAAGCCTTATTCATGGCAGGCAACGGATCAGCCATAGCTGATCTGTTCATGAGGCCGTGCAAATCCGAATTTGGCAATGATCAGTTCAATTTGACAAAAAATATGGGCAACCCACCAAGGATACAGCAGCCTGGAATGGCCTTAGACTATAAGGGTGTCATACCTCAGAGTTTGGAGCAGTTTTTACAGACAAATGTATGTCTTGCGTGAGACATTAATGGGGGTGGTTGTTTGAGCCATGAAGGTGGCTTCAATATTGCGAGGTTTGCATCTCCATGTTCAACTCTAGATGGAATTCAAATCAAAACAGAACCTCAGAGTCTGTGTGGTCACGGCTTGCGACTAAACAACAACCATTGCAGGGTTGCAGAACGTAGATACGCCAAATCACTAAACCACGCAACGATTGTCACATCGGCAGTCTGCGTCATTTTGTTCGGCGGAAGTTTGCGTCACTTTGTCCGGCAGAAGTCTGCATCGTTTTGCCTCTGCGGTGACCTGGGCTGCCGTTGTGGTGGTCTCTGCAGTGATATCCGCACTAAAGGTCGACCGTCAAACAGGTACGTGACCGGTTCAGTCAGCAACGTGACCTTTCGACGAGGAGAGGGGACGTGACTGTCCATCGAGTTAATTAATTAAGTTATAAAATACGCCTAGGTATATAACATATACATATATTTAATTAAATTATATAGAACTAAAACTATATAATTAAAAATTACATATATGTACGTAACATTAATTAATTAAAATAATATCTTTTAATTAATTAATAATAATAATGATAATAATAAAAGCTATAAAAAAATTATATTAAAAAAAAATTATTAAAATAAAATGGAAAGATTTTAGAGTTTAAAATATATATATATATATATATATATATATATATATAAATAAAAGAAAAAAAAGAGAGAGATGGGAACAAAAGAAGACAACTTTAGACTCAAAAATAGAGTTATTAGCAAATTATAGACGCTGAGCCACCAGAGACCTTCCGCCTCCCATATGTCGAGATGACAACCACCGCAAAGAGAATTGCCAGCAAAATAGCGTTGAGGACAAAGCTTCTGAAGGAAGGGGCTATGTTATGAATATAATTCATAACAATTAAATAAATAAAATAAATATAAATATTAAATAATTAAATATTAATTAGGTTAAATAGTCATTAAGTTAGGTGAAAAGGCATGACTAAAAGACATGCCCATTCACGAAAGGTCACCTGCTAAGGTATAAAAGCAAGGCCTCATTGTAAACATTCATCATCTTATACAATTTTATACATTAACAAATTATTATTATTATTAAATACCTGTGTGTATTTTTACATTCAAGTCTACAAGTTATCAGTTTTCATTCTTCAGCGATAGTTTTTATGCTACACTGCATCTGTACGACAGCTCCCTCTACATCCGTGCTGCTGCCCATAGCCCTGCCACTGCCACTGTTGCATCTACACTGCATCTCCTCTCATCATGCTGCATCGTGTTGCCCATAGCACTACCACTGCTAATTGTTGCACTGCAACTCAGTTACTGAGAAGTAAGTAACTGGTCTCCCAACTCTGACCTCTTTGTCAGGCTAGAGTACTCCTGACGCTGAAGCTCCCTCTGCCGCTGACAAGTGCTCCCTCTCTGACCTCTGCACTGCTGCAACAACTCCCTCCATCTTGCACCATTGCACACCTCTCTATACCATCCTACATTGGTGCAATACTCTTGTGCCTCTCGCACTGTTGCAACCTGCTAGCCTCGCGTTGTCCTGGGAATTCTGCATTGTAGCTCTCTCTACCAATTCATCTGCATCCGTCTCTACCCACATCTACCAGTCCTGTTACTCCTCTTCGGGGCTCTCGTAGCATGGTCTAATCCAAGAGGCTGAGTACCTCGAGGATCCTGCCCCTCATCGCCTGTAGTTTGTCTAACTATAGCTTGATGTCTCCCCACTTCCACTCAAGTGACGTGTGTGCACTCATGGAACAGTCATCGTCTGTCTCCACTTCCTTCTCTACCCTTACTAGCGTTGCCTTGGTCTCAAAGGCCTCTCCCTTACTCTTCTTCCTTGGACATTGGGTCGCATAATGACCCAGCTCCCCACAGTGGAAGCATTTGACCTTGGAGAGGTCCTTCTTCTTTTGTTTCTCTTGCTTTCCCTCAAATGCTAGGGCAACATCCTCCTCCTCCTTCTTGACTTTGATCCCCTTGTCGCTACTTCTCGCCTTGCTTAGCCTTTTGATCTCTTCTTGGCGAAGAGCTACCCACATTTCCTCCCAATGTGGAAGGGTCGCTCTGCCCATTATAATCTAGACAAATACCTCCCAGTCTTTTGAGACTGTGTTCAGGGTTGTTCTCACCATCAATTCCTAATCCGGCATGGCCCCTATGGAAGTCAGTTGATCCCAGATCTCATTCAATCGACCGAGGAAGGTGTCGATCGGTTCTCCCTTCTTCATCTGGTATGATTGCAATTGATTTTCTAGTAACATCCTTCTCTGCACAGAAGTATGTTGGTACAATTTCTTTAGGGCCTCCCAAATCTCATTTGTCGTTTCCTTCTCGGCAATGTGTGGTACTAGATGGTCCTTGACCCCATCAAGGATGATGCTCTTGGCCCTTGCCATTGCCTCCTCGTACTTGTCGTTATCAACTAGTTACTAGGTCAACTAGGATCGCTATCGTCCTCAGGACAAAGTGCTTGACACGATTTCTGTCAAGTACGAATAAGATTTTGGCCTTCCAGACTGCAAAGTTTGAAACTCTGTCCAGTCTGTCCTGGTCTCTTACTCCATGTAGTGCCATGTTGCTCTTCTACTTCCCTCCTAGAAGTTCTCGATGTGACTCCCTCTGAGCCTTGATTTCCCTCCTGGAAACCCTTCTGTCGATGTCGAGATGCCCCTTACTTTGATCGTCTATGCAACTGCGCCACTGATTCGGATTTCTCGGCTAGAAACCCTCAGTAGTAACTATATCCTCCTTAGCCTTGCCCTATTAGGTATTGTTCTAACTACAGTACCCTACCAACTCCACTCTGCAACTTACCCATAGCCTCCTAAACCCCAACAACCTGAAGGCGAGAGCTCCTAGGCTCTGCGCAGTCCCAGCACCGGTAAACTAGCTCCCTCAGCGAACTGCATCAGCCCTCCTAGCCTCTGTGTGGCTGTGCATGAGCCTGTATTTGCCTCCTTCAGACTCTGCGCAGCCTCTTCTTGGCTCGAACTTGATGACGCAGGCACTACGTCACCCCTTCTTTGTTGCTTTGCTGCTAGGAACAGCTTTTGTCACTCGAGACAGTTGTTTTTCTGCTCTGCTGATGTCCTCAGTTCTCTTGTGATCTACAACCACGCTCCGATACCATGTTGGAATTTCTAAGTCTGACATGTTAGAAACCCTCCATGCACTTTACTGATTTATTCTTACCTACTTGTTATGTTACTTAACAAGTTATTTACAATATAAATACTGAAAATAAATACAAGTGCATGTTCAACACATTACAGATCATCAACTAAAGGAAATAGAAACAAGCACACAAATGACACCGTTATTTTTGGACTAATGTCCCCGGAAAAACCCAGTCAGCCCTCCTAGCCTCTGCGTGGCTGTGCATGAGCCTGTCTTTGCCTCCTTCAGACTCTGCGCAGCCTCTTCTTGGCTCGAACTTGATGATGCAGGCACTACGTCACCCCTTCTTTGCTGCTAGGAACAGCTTTTGTCACTCGAGACAGTTGTTTTCTGCTCTGCTGATGTCCTCAGTTCTCTTGTGATCTGCAACCACGCTCCGATACCATGTTGGAATTTCTAAGTCTGACATGTTAGAAACCCTCCATGCACTTTACTGATTTATTCGTACCTACTTGTTATGTTACTTAACAAGTTATTTACCATATAAATACTGAAAATAAATACAAATGCATGTTCAACACATTACAGATCATCAACTGAAGAAAATAGAAACAAGCACACAAATGACACCGTTATTTTTGGACTAATGTCCCCGGAAAAACCCAGTGCGGGAAAACCGGTGCAGCTATCTGAAGGTTTTCTTATTAAGCAATATCAAAGTACAATCTGGGTGCCGAAACTGGCCTACCCAACAAAGAATTCCCTTAGCAACTATACCTCATAGTTTGAGAGAAATCTACTGGCTGAAACCCCGGAAAATCCTTCCGGCAGCTCTTCAACACAAAACTGCTCTGCAAACCCCAACATCTGCCCAATTTAGACTACGTCAACCCCTCTCAGTCTCACGTTGGCCCTGCGTCAGCCCCAGGAGGCCTTGCATCAGCTTTCTAGGCCTGTACGTCAGACACGCTGGCCTCTCTAGTGCTTTGCGCAGCACTTGGCTACCTCTGCGTGGCCCTGCGTGAGCCCTTGCTGGCTCTGCGTCCCTCTCCTTGGCTGTTGCACTGCTCTCCCAGCACAATCTCTACCTTCTCTGTTTCTCTATACTCAATGCCCCTCAGCTGCTATCCCGATCACTGATTCTATCTCTCTTAGCAAACCCCGCTCTAGAGAATAGAATCATTGGCCACTCTAGTGTGTTCTCCAAGTGACCCTCAAGCCTCCTCTTATACTTTTCTCATTGACAAATCAACAACCGAGATTAAGTCCCTACTCGACAGCTAAGATTAAATTTGGCTTGATCCATGTCTTTTGGACCATTCTAACACAGTTTTATATTAATTCACATTAATATTTTAATTTCTCTAAGTTTAGACTTTCGGACTCCATTAAAAATATTAATTTTTTTAATACATTCTACACTGTTTAGAATCTGCCCAAACCCTTTTTGAGTATTGGAGATATCCTGTGCCCTAATCTCTCCACCAAATTTCGTTGCTAGAGCACATGCGCTGCTAACCCAAATCAACAACAGGTATGAAAATCAAGGCAGGGTACAGTGCATTTATTGTGCTGTTCATACAGCAGAAAACAAACACAAATTTTGAGGGCCATGGCACGAATGAGGCAGGGAATTCACACAACAGCACAGAATTCCGAGGGGCTGTATGTACACATTTCAAAGCTGTTTTGGCATAAAAATCAAGGGAGAACAGTACAGCACAGTTTCCAAGGAGTTTGGCACACAAATTGAGATAAAAGTGTGATTTTGCTGGAAAAATTTACTACTGTAAATTATTCTCAGAACAAATAAAATTACTCCTTTCTCTCACTAGTTTTCCCTTGCGAATCTTTCCAAGGTCATTTTGACCAAAAACCACTGTGTCAATTTTGTGTGTGCGTGCTTGTATTTTATCTCAACAAAAGTGAAAAAGTAGAAGTAGATTCTATATGTTTCAATTTGTGAAAATATTCATGTTTATGGCAGTAGCATATTGAATGTGGGTTGGGCATTAAACTTGATGAGAAATCACTAAACTTGAAACTGGGGTTGGTCTACACACCAAACTTCTACATGGTATCAGAGCTAAGTGGAAGAAACTGTTGATACAATGAACAAAACAGCAAGAAAAAGCAGCAGTATATACAGAGATAGTGTTGAGAGGGAGCAGTGTTTACCTTTGGACAGATCTAAGTTTTTGTGTTGGGTTGTTGAGGCCAATGGCTACAGCTTTGAGGGATGAGGACAGGCTGATAATTTTAGCCCATGGAAGAAAAGGTTCGTGTTGGTGCTTCAGGAATTTGAACTATGGGAGATTGTTGAGAATGCAGTAGTTCCTCCCACTGATCCAACACAATTGGTTGATTTGAACAAGAGGAATGTTAAGACCAAGAGACTCCCGAGTCCGAGATGCTATCAAAGAACATTTTATTCCTCATGTTTTGCGGAAGACTTATGCCTTTGAGATGTGGGCAGCCTTAATTAAACTATTCCAAAACACTAATGAGAACAAAAGGATGGTGTTGTAGGAAAAGCTAAGACAAACTAAGATGACCACAACCAACACTTTATCCTCATACTTCACCAAGATCACTCAAGTGAGATGAGTTAGCAGTCGTGGGAGAAACCATCTCTGATGAGCACCTAGTTAAATCAGTCATGAGTGGCTTTTCAAAGAAGCGAGATGCTTTTATTGATGGGATAGTAGCCTGTGAGAAACTTCTAGGTTGGGGAAGAAAGTGGGATGATTTCCATCGAGAGGAGATAAGGTGAAATGCCAAGAGTGGAGGGCAGCATGGTGGGGAAGAAGAGGAGAATGTTTCTCTTGCAGCCAAGGGCAAGAAGAAGTCCAAGGGCTCCACGAGTGGGACCAAGCATAAGGGTAAACAAAAAGAGGACATGAGCAAAGTGAGATGCTTTTCTTATCAAAAGATGGGGCATTATTCAGTTATGTCTCCTAACAGGAAAGGAAAGAAAAAAGTTGCATCTTCAACAGTTCACCAAGTTTGAGAGGGATTTCTCCTTGTCAGTGAGTCTTGCAACTAGTGACACACCTTCTAGCATTTCGTACATTAACGATGGAGCTTCATAACATATGACAGGGTCAGGGAGTACTTTACAGATCTTACAAAGAGGGAGGTAGATCTAGAGGTGGTGCTTGGTGATGACTCTATTGTTATGAAACCAGCTCAAGAAAAGATAGAAAAGATAGATCAACGCCTTAGAATTCAGCCTCTTCGAGGGGGCAACCTCCTTTACATTACATAAATGAACAATTCTTCGATGATTCAAATGACAAAACCTCCTTTTTATATATAGGAGTCTAAGGAATCACAATATAATCCAGCCGACCTAACAATAATAATATAAAGCCACAAAAATAACAATAAAGGGATTCTATGGGCACATTAATAACAATATGGGGGCTATGGGGGCACAACAATATAAATAAGGGGTATAACTACAACAGTAATGGGGTAATCACTAGTATTATAGGGACCCAACATGCCCCTCGCCTTCAAAAAAGTGTTGTCCTCAACGCTTGAGTAGTTCTGGATACTTCTGCATAAAATTCTCATCCTCCCATGTGGAATCTTCAACGGATAAGTTCTTCCACTTGATAAGGTACTCTGAAATTGATCGATTTCGTAGCTGTCGAGTTCTTGTTTCTATAACTGCTTCCGGTTCCAATATAATTTTTCCTTCCTCGTCAAGTTTTGGCAATATTGTTTGAACTGGGAGCTTGTCGCCTATAACCTTCTTTAAGCATGAAACATAGAAAACTGGGTGCAATCGAGAAGCTACAGGAAGCTCCAATTTGTATGCCATAGTACCAATCTTTTGCAACACCTTGTACGGACCATAATACTTTGGTGATAATTTATTATCCTTCTTAGCTTGCTTGAGGGACATTTGCTTATATGGTTGTAGCCGTAGGAATACCCAATCACCTACATCAAAACTTCTTTCACTGCGATGTTGATCTGCCTGTTGTTTCATTCTATTTTGTGCCAACACGAGGTTATCCTTTAAGAGTTGGACGACTTGTTGTTGATGTTCGATGTGATGTTCCACTGCCTGAACCTTAGAATTTTCTCTTAAATATGATGTGATGGATGGTGGTTGATACCCATAAAGTGCCATAAATGGGGTCATTTTTGTTGTTGTATGAAAGGACTGTTATACCACCATTCAGCCAGAGGCAACCATTTGACCCATTGTGTCTGTTTATCAGATACAAAGCAACAAAGATATCCTTCCAAACATTTGTTTACTATCTCAGTTTGCCCATCAGATTGAGGATGATAAGATGAGCTATGAGCTAACTGAGTACCAAGACAAGAAAATAATTCTGTCCAAAAATTTCCAGTGAAAATGGGATCTCTGTCACTTACAATAATCTTTGGGTTTCCATGTAGCTTTTGAATTGTTTCTATAAATGCAGTAGAAACTGTACTGGCTTTAAATGGATGTGATAATGCACAAAAGTGTGCATACTTGGTAAGTCTGTCAACTACCACCATGATGACACTCTTTCCCTCAGACTTGGGTAAACCTGCGATAAAATCCATTGATACCTCCTCCCAACGATGGCTTGGAATGGATAAAGGTTGTAATAGACCCGGTGTCTTAATTGTTTCAACTTTATTTTGTTGGTAAACCAAACATTCTGCCACAAACTTTTGAATATCTGATTTAAGGCCATCCCAAAAAAATTCCTTCTTAACCCTGTGGTAAGTTTTTAAAAATCTTGAGTGCCCTCCTAAGGGAGAAGTGTGCAATTCCATAAGAATCTTTTGTTTTAGCTGGGAATTCTTACAGAGGTATAAGCGATCTTTGTACCATAACGAATCATTTTGCAAGCTAAATGTATCAGACGTACTGGAATCTTGTTGTAGCTTTCGAATAAGTGCCCACACTTCTTCGTCATTCTTCCATTCCTCCCTTGCTTCATTTATCCAATCTGGTTAGATGATAGAAATAGCGCACAACAATGCTTCCACATCCTCATCCTTTCTTGAGAGTGCATCTGCCACCACATTTTGCTTCCCTTTTTTGTAGATGATTTCAAAGTCATAACCCAACATCTTTGTGACCCACTTTTGTTGCTCTTCAGAGAATAATCTTTGTTCTAAAAAGTATTTAAGGCTATTATGATCCGTTTTTACCTTGAAGTGTCTTCCCATTAGGTAGGGACGCCATTTCTTAAGTGCATGGAGTATTGCCAACATTTACTTCTCATAAATAGCTTTGCTTAAAAACTTTCCCTTGATTGGACAACTTTCAAAGGCAATGGGTCTTTCATCTTGCATTAGAACAGCACCAATTCCATTTCCTGAAGCATCACATTCCACAATAAAGGTTTTTGTGAAGTCCGGTGTAGCTAAGACCGGTGCTTGGCACATTGCCTCTTTAAGATGTTCAAAGGCCTTTGTTGCTTTCGGAGTCCATGAAAATGCATCTTTCTTCAATAATGTCGCTAGAGGTGCTGCTATTCTCCCATAATTCTTAACAAACTTGCGATAATACCCTGTCAACGCAAGAAATCCGCGCAGATGCTTTATGGATGTGGGGATTTTCCATTCCTTAATGGCTTTAATTTTGCTAGGGTCTACCTTAACTCCTTCATGAGATACAATATGACCCAAATATTCCACCTCCTGGACTCCAAAGAAACATTTGGATCTTTTTGCATATAATTGTTTCTGCTCCAATAGTTGTAGCACCCTGTCAACATGTTCAACATGATCCTTCCAAGACTTGTTGTAGATAAGTATATCATCAAAAAATACTAACACAAATTTTCTAAGGAATGGTTTGAAAATTGAATTCATCAAACCTTGAAATGTTGAAGGTGCATTGGTAAGTACTAAGGCCAAAAGGCATGACCAAAAATTCATAATGACCCTCATGAGTTCTAAATGTCGTTTTCGGAATGTCTTCAATCTTTATTCTGATTTGATGATATCCTGAACGAAAGTCCAACTTGGTGAAGTAAATTGATCCATGCAATTCATCCAATAATTCATCAATGACAGGAATGGGGAACTTATCTTTAATAGTGAGCTTGTTGAGCTCCCTATAATCCTGACACATGCACCATGATCCACCCTTCTTGTGCACCAATACGACTGGAGCAGAGAAAGAACTTTGACTCGGTTGAATTATACCAGCCTCTAGCATTTCTGCAACCATACGTTCAATTTCACTTTTTTGGACATAGGGATATCTATACGGCCTGATGTTTGGAGGAACACTTCCTGGAATAGATGAATAGCATGATCATGATCACGCATAGGTGGGAGACCTTTGGGAGTCTCAAATACCTTGGAATGATTGTCCAAGACTTTTTGGAAATCTGGAGAAATAGATTATTCTAATGTGGAAACATCTAGCGAAGATAATTGTGCAATTACACCCCTTTGCTCCTTTTTTACAAGCTTTGTCATACCATTAGAGCTGATTATCTATCTTGGTTTCCCTGCAATACCCCTTAATTCAACTTCCTTTCCTTCCGTAGAAAATTTGATGAAAAGTTCATGAAAATTAAAAGCTATTGTACCCAAGGATTGTAGCCATTGGACTCCTAGTACAACATCAGCACCTCCCATTGGAATGGAAAGCATTGGGCTAGTCAATACATATTCTCCCATGGATAGCTTGATATTATGGCATTTCCAGAGCAATTTATTGTTCCTCCATTTGCAATCATCACTTAACACTCCAGTGCTAGATATAGGAAGCAATTCAATTCTTTTGCTACCCTACAGTGAATAAAATTGTGGGTGCTTCCTGAATCAATCAACACTATTACCTTTTTTCTTCTTGATTTGTCCTTCTATCTTGATGGTTTGAGGAGTGGTAATTCCCGCCAATGCATTACAAGATATGGTCGGATTTATTTGTTCTTCATCTAGGCTTTGTTCCTGGAACATATCCTCTTCTTTTGACCTTTCTTGCTCATTTTCTTCTTCCTCTTCACAATCTATGTAGAATAATTTCTTCTCAGCACACTTATGACCTTTAGTGTATTTGCTATCACAACTATAACAAAGCCCTTTTGCTCTTTTTTCTTCAATTGTTGTGGTGTCAACCTTATAGGTTGTGGAAGACTAGGGGCAACTGCACTTCCGTCTTTATAGTTGTGAGTGGTATGCTTCCTGGTTGCCATAATTTTTGCTTTCCATTTTTCATGCTAACCTGAATGCCTTCTCTAATGAATCAGGTTCCCAAAGGCGAACATCATGTTGGATATTATCCTTTAAAGACCCTATGAACACATCAATCCTATGCTCCTCTGGAATATCTTTTACCCTTATGTTCAATTTTTGGAACTCCTCAATGTGCTCCATTATTGAACCCTTTTGTTTGAGACTTATCAATTGGCTAAAAAAAGTGTTGCTTTTTGTATCCTCATAATGTGCTATCAATTCTTCCGTAAAAATTGCCCAAGTGATAAATTGTTTACGAGAGCAAATCCATTGATACCATACAAATTGATTTGGTTCCAAATATAAAGTTGCCATACATATCTTTTGTGTGTATTGCACATTATTGAGATCGAAGAACTGCTCCATCTGTAATATCCATGTGGCGGGATCCTTGCCATCAAACTTCCTCATATCGATTTTTGGAACATGGTGGGTCTTCGATCCAACATTAGATCTATGGAATCATGATTAATATTTCTTTTGTTCACATCGTGAGTTTCCTTTACAACCTTTTCACCATTAGTAAGTATCTCTTGTAGAAAATTTGTCAAATCTGTCTTCAAATCTGCCATGTCTGTCTTCAAATCTGTCCTCAAATCTGTCTTCAAATCATCCATCTTAGCTTCAATGCCCTTTATCTTAGATTCCACGCCATTTATCTTAGATTCCACGCCATTTATCTTAGCTTTTGTTAGCTTTTGTGAGCGTGACATTTGTTGCACTTGTTCTTGTAATTTTGATATATCATGTAACATTCTTCTCCTCTTCTTCATGAGTCATGCTACAGCTTTCAGGTTCCTTATTAGGTGTTTGCATTTTCTTTCCTCGGGCATCAGTTACCGATAATAATGCTTTACTATGCCTTTTGAATTCCTTCAAACCAAACTTCTGTAAAAATTTAAAAAAAAACTACACACCTTTTTTCACTATGTAGAAGCCTGATATTGAATCTGATGTATCTCTGTAATTTCGGATCATCCAGTTCTGAAATTTTGACTTGTAGTAGCCTTTTGAGTCCTCTTTCCAATGCCACAAGTCTGACCCAAATTGGTTTCTCCAAGGAAGAGTTATACGAAATCTCCCACAGTGACTTGCTTATAGACTAGTTCAGTAGAGCAAACTTGTACGACGTGCCACGAGTCATTGTTTCGACCTATGGATCTGAAAAATGCATACAAGAAACTACAGTCTGTCCTCTTTCTGTACCTTCTTATGAAATTTCAATCCGATCCTCAGAGAGAAAGTTATGACGATTTTCCCCAGGTCACCTATTTTGAATGTAATTCAGGAGTCTGCAAAAAGACCAACTTCCTCAGATCATATCTCCGAAAATATCGCGCGAAAAGATCTGAAATTCGGACCAAAGTTCAAAGTTCAGCGCGATTTCTTCTCAAATGGGTTTTTATTGCGACTTCTGAAAACGTCACAGAAAAAAAAGTTATAGCGAAAATGCCACAATGACCTGTTTGGAGCAGCGAAACCCTAGAACCCAAAGCTCTGATACCAAATGTTATGAAACTAGCTCAAGAAAATATAGATCAACGCCTTAGAATTCAGCCTCTTCGAGGGGGCAACCTCCTTTACATTACATAAATGAACAATTCTTCGATGATTCAAATGACAAAACCTCCTTTCTATATATAGGAGTCTAAGGAGTCACAATATAATCCAGTCGACCTAACAATAATAATATAAAGCCACAAAAATAACAATAGAGGGATTCTATGGGCACATTAATAACAATATGGGGGCAATGGGGGCACAACAATATAAATAAGGGGTATAACTACAATAGTAATGGGGTAATCACTAGTATTATAGGGACCCAACATCTCTGGTCAGGGCAGTGGGTATTGGGACCGTATCCTTTCAGAGGGAGTCATAGCCTCCCTTGAAAGTGACAGAGATCATATATGTTTCGAGGCTAAAAAAGAACTTGATATCACTGTTCACTATTTAGCACAAGGGATATGAGGTGGTGTTCCAAGATGGACAAATTCTCATGTATCCTAGGGGAGCCATTATCACTTCAGCCAAAGTGATTGGAGTCTGCCATGGGAAGCTATACAGGTTCATGATTCAACCTACTACAGCATTGGTTTCAAGTCTCGACCACCAGTAGTAGTAATTTGTGTGAGTTGTGGCACAAGAGGATGGCCCATTTGCACCATGGGGCTCTAAGGATACTAAGGGATATTGTTACTATTAGTTTTTGTAGCATCGGAGGTGTTCTAGTCTTGCAATTTGTGGAAAGGCTAAAACACATGAGATCTCCAAAACCCAGAGATCTTTTTGGGAACTTCCATCTAGAGATAGCTCAATTAGATTATTAGCCGATTTTTAAATATTTCCTAAGTCTAAACATAGGGAATATGGTTAATTAATTAGTATTAAATGAGATAAGGTGAGAATTCTCTAGAAACTCATCTCACACAGATCAAAAAGGAATTAGTCTAGGCCCTTGATTAAGTTCTAATCTTGTTCGTTGGTGCTCCAACAGAGGATTATAAGAAGAAGTCGATGGGTAGATGAGAATACACACAAAAAACACTTGTGAGAACTGTTGACCCTGCCACCTACACCTACCTACAGTTAGTGAAAAAAGTCTTTAGCCCCACAAGGTGTGGTTGGTGGCAAGGAACTAAGAGAAGAGGTTGTCACTTATTCCCAACTCTCTCTGTTTAAGCTATCTCCTAAGCTAGCTATGGGGAGTGGTCCCTAAAGGAAAACTAAGTTAAAGATGTGAGGTTTCTAGGAGAATGTTAAAGTGAAGTGGATTACTTTCTTAAGATTACAACCAAACATGATGTCAGCAATATGAAATGAAATAACTTTTGGCTTTTTTAAGGTTATGACGAGGGGAGCGATTCATGGTTGCTTAAGGTTTCTGGCCAACTCTGCAGCGACGGAATCACTCTGCACAACACAAGACTGCAACAACTCAGCCCCTCTAGCGACAACATTATTCAGCAAATAGGCCCATTGCTATGAATTCCCTTCTGGGGGAGGTACTCAGAGCCTCCCCCCAACGGCAGCAACGAGATTCGGACTCCCAATGTGATTGTAAGGGCTTATGAAACGGCTCAGACTGACATCACTGCAAAGCAGACTGACCCAGCAGATCAAGGAAAACAAAAATCACCACAGGATACAGAGGCAACGCCTCAGATTCAGCAGCAAGATTGTACACTGAATAGAGAGATCCCCAAAGCGACCTCTGCCACTTGCAAACCTATTGCAGCAGAGCGACCCAAGATAGAATTACCTGGTCACTGGATCAATACCCAAATCCAGTTTATGAAGGACCACGCTCTCATAGGGAAATTTATCGGCTTCTGGCCGACGGAGAAAGCCCTGCAGGGATGGATTGCGGCCAAATGGAAACCTAAAGGACATGTCACCCTACAGCTCGGACCAAAAGGTTTCTTTACGGCTATCTTCAACTGCATAGAAGATTGTAACAGAGTCCTAGATGGAGGCCCCTACTTCTTCAACTCCGCGAGCCTGTATTTGAGAGACTGGATCGAAAGATTCAACCCAGACAAAGAGGATTTCAGTTGGGCGTCGATCTAGATCCGAATGTATTCCCTTCCATTGGAATACTGGGATGAAGAATCGCTAAAAGACATAGGAAATGGTCTGGGAGACTTCATAAAGATAGCCGAAGAAACGAAACTTAGACGATACACCTCTTATTCTCGCATCTGTGTCTACATGCACCTAGACAAAGCACTCCTGGACTCTGTAAGTTTATATCATGATGATTTTGAATGGATTCAGCCTATAGATTATGAACATGTTCCATTTAGATGCAGAAAATGTCATGCACATGGTCATCTTTTCCGTGATTGCCCCCTAAATGCAACCCCCAAAACCAATGCCACCTCAGAAAAACCTGATTCGGAAGGATTTACCAAAGTCAATAACCAGAAAAAGGCTCTAGAAATCCCACAGCCAACTTCTCCATACCCTCTACTAGCAATAGCTTTGATATCTTGGCACAACCAGCAATGAATGACTCTAAGCCCCCCAACCAAACTACTGATATACCCAAGCTATCTTCTGTAATCCAACCCTCAGACACAAGAAATGCACTGAAGCCACCTCATGCCACTGTAAGCCCAACATCCAATCCCAATAAGGAATCTGAATGGAGGCCTAATGGAATGGAAATTGATATCTTTTTCCAAGAACCAATCCACTCAAATGACTTCGCAGCGAAAAGCAGTGAGTCCAAACATATGGAAAAGGAGCCTGAAAGTATTGGCATTGGGGATCTGGACATATTTAGCATTGAGCAAGCATGTAGGAAGAAAGATTTTGATAAAATCCCGGATAGAAGTTAGAAAGTTTGAAGGTAATCGTTTCTAGAGCACATCAGCAGTGAACTTTAGGGATCCAACCGGGTAGTCAATGGGATGGGAAAAACCTTCCCAAAGACACCAAGAAACGAGGGAGAAAGACAAATCTGCAAAGAACCATCATCACTGGGGAAATGTTGGTGGAGTCAGGAAAATATTCCAAGTTAACGAAGTATTACAGGCCGCTACCCAATATTGAACCATGAAGCTCACATCATGGAATTTAAGAGGGTTAAACAGCCCTGTGAAGTACAGAATGATCAAAAACATGATACAGCAGAAGAAACCTCAAATATTCTTCATGCAATAAACAAAATGTAACAGTAATACACTTGGCACCATTCTCTCAAAACCCTGGCCAAGAAGCCATTCAGTAGCAGTGGATGCCTCGGGAGCTTCAAGGGGACTTGCAATAGCATGGGATACACAAGCTATTTCGCTCACTGACATCCATGCGACTCATAATCTCATTCAAGCTACTTTTCATATCATAGGGACCAATGTTCATGGACATCTCACCAATGTCTATTTCCCCTAGGATGCCACGAACAAATTGGCATTGTTGAACACGATAGCATCGCTCAACTCTACCAGAGTCCATCCTCTTTGGATTACAGGTGGCGACTTTTATATGATTTCTAAACTTGAGGAAAAAAAATGGAGGTCGAGTCAAATTAGACATTGAAAGCAGCCACTTCAAAGATGTTATACAAAATAACTGGCTCATTGATCTGCCCTCTAACAATGGAATGTATACCTGGAACAATAGAAGATCGAATTCGCAGCAAATTGCTTCTCGATTGGATCGTTTCTTGTTATCTGACAATGCCATTCATTTAAGAGGAGACTTTACTGCCTCAATCTTGCCTCTACTCGGATCAGACCATTGGCCCATATCTCTTCAATGGCAAATCCCTGGCAACTCCACACAGAGACCCTTCCGTTTTGAAGCATTTTGGCTTACACATCTAGAATTCAACAATCTGGCCCTCTCAATCTGGAAAAGCTTCATTCCCCCTGAAGGAACAAAAATGCATCAACTTCAACAGCGGCTCAAATATCTCAAAATGCACATCAAGCAATGGAATCAAACGACCTTTGGAAATATCTTTCAAGCCCAAAAAGCTCTAGCACAAGAAATGATAGACCTTCAGCAGAAAATAATTAATGAAGGAAGGACAAAAGCACTGGTGGAAAAGGAACAGAACCTTCAGAATCAGTTGGACGAAAGAAGAAAGCAAGAGGAGATCCTCTGGAAGCAAAAATCCAGAGTAAAATGGCTAAAAGAGGGAGAGTGGAATACGAAATTATTTCACTGCACCACCATACAGAGAAGAATGCACAACAACATTACACAAATTCAGAATCAGCAGAGAAAAAGGCTAGAAGAACACGATGATATCGAAAGAGAGCTCCTCAAGCATTTCAAAAACGTTCATCAAGAACCACAAATTAACAGACAGCGAGCTATAAAACGGATTCTCCAGCACATCCCTAAAATCATAACGGAAGAACATAATTAATTACTCTTTCATCCAGTTACTCTACAGGAAGTTGAATCAGCAATGAATCAGCTCAAGGAGGGTAAAGCTCCTGGACTAGATGGTTTTACCTCCAACTTCTTTCATAAGTTCTGGGATCTCATCAAAGTGGACGTTTGGCAAGTTGTGGAAGAATCTAAGACTTTACATTGGTTGCTTCCATTTCTAAATTCCACCTTTATTGCACTCATACCTAAAGAAGAGCATTTTATTACTCCGGACAAATTTAGGCCAATAACTCTCTGCAATGTTATCTACAAAGTCATCGCTTCCCGTCTGAAACCGCTGCTTCCCTTGCTCATATCGCCAGAACAATCGAGATATGTAGAAGGACAGCAAATCATTGACAGCATCATCCTCACCCATGAGATCATACATTCACTAAAGCACAACAGAAAAGCAGGTAGCTTATCAAAATTGATCTCTATCAAAATTGATCTCATCATGCTTACAGATGGATTCTCTCCTCCATGGTAGATGGGTAATGGATCTTGTCTCCTTTACTTTTTTCTCCATATTGGTTAATCATTCCTTCTCTTCTCGTCCTTTCCACCCCTCTAGAGGCATTCGTCAAGGAGATCCCTCTCTCCCTTTCTTTTTGTGCTAATGGCCGAAGGGTTAGGTTGTATAATCAAAAACGTTCTTCAATCTCAGCAGCTTAGAGGCATTTCAGTCCATGACTCCCCAGCTATCACTCATCAACAATTTGTGGATGACAACATGTTGTTTGGGCACCCTTCAGTTCAAGAAGCATTAATGTTTAAATCCCTGCTTGATGACTATTCGGAAGCATCTGGAGCCAGCATTAACACTGCAAAATCCCAAATCTTCTTTTTTCACACTCCCTCCATTACTCAATCCTCTATAACCCGCATTCTTGGATTCTCTGTAGCTTCTCTACCCTCAAAGTATTTAGGCACCCCTTTGACTGATTCTGCACTAAAACATGCCTCATGGCAACTGCTCCTCGAAAAACTTGAAGCTCGCCTTTCCTCCTGGACCTACAAAGCCCTCAATATGGCTAGTCAGCTGGTGCTGGTTAAAGTCGTTTTACAATCGATGCCTTTATATTTTTTCTTTGTTTTGGCGGCACCAAAATGGGTGCTTAAGAGGATCAAAAATTTACAACGTAATTTTCTATGGAGATCCTCAAGCCAAAATCGTAAATGGGCATTGGTCAAATGCACGACAGTTTGCCTTCCAAAAAAACATGGAGGTATGGGTCTCTGAGATCCTCAACACAGCAATGCAGTGATGGGAGCAAGGATATGGTGGAAATGGCTCTCAGCTCCACACGCACTGTGGGCTATACTTTGGACTGCCAAATATGCAAATAACAGACTGCTAAAAAATTTAATCGGACTTATGTCCACTGAAAATGGCTCCTTAATATGGAATGCAGCCAGACAGCATAGCGCCATGATTCAGCAGCACAGTTTCTGGGAAATCAGAGATGGCAGCAATGCTCGTTTTTGGGCTGACTCTTGGCAACAAAGACCCAGGCTAAGCAATTTGTTCAGACCTCCACAAATAGATGATTGGGACACGCAACAAAAGGAAAAAGTCAATCAGCACTGGATTCCAGCCCTCAACCAGGGATATAGACAATGGCTAAAAGCGGCACAAATTATCAGACATGGAACAGAGCAAATCCACAATGAGATTGATATAGAACTCACGAATAGAAAAATCAGATTCTCAGACAAGAAGGATATTTTGAGATGGGGTACACACCACGTGGGATTTTTACCACTAAGGAAGCGTACAACCTTTTGATTAGCAATCAGGATTCCAAAGACCCTCTTTGAGACAAAATCTGGTCTCCCGAAATTTGGCCCAAGGTTTCGATGTTTCTCTAGCTACTATGTCAAAAAGAGATTCTCAATTGAGACAATCTAAGGAAAAAAATTCCACGGGCCTTCAAGATGTCCCAATTGCAATCAACAGGAAGAGACCATACAGCATCTTATGGACTCGTGCCATTTAGCCAATAAACTATGGGAAAAAACCAGCTTTAGATGTCAAAAAGGATGCAGAGTAACAGGGATATTACAAACACCATCCGTAACTGGGCAATTGATCCTTACAAGAGCAGGTTGCTAAACTCTCTGTGGAAAATTATTCCAGGCCTTCTCATCTGGACATTATGGAAAGAAAGAAACAGACACATTTTTAAAGATCAATATACACCTCTAGATAACATCTAGAGTAATTTCTGCAACAATCTTCAGGAAACCTTGGCGCTTCAAAAGTGGCATGAAGATGACTTTCCTACCCTTCCTCAGGAGTAGAACATCTAGGAGAATTGGCATCTTCGGATTACCCAAACACATGAGAACCCCAGCAACTCTTCTCAAAATCCCAACGCTCCAAGCAAATGGCAGCCTCCTCCCCAAGGAATGATACAATTAAATTTTGACGGAGCCTCCAAAGGCAACCCAGGCATGGCAGGTTATGGAGGCATCTTCAAGGATCACGGAGGCAAACCACTCCTGCTCTTCCTTGGCTCAATAGGATGGGACACGAACAATTCAGCTGAACTAGAAGGACTGTGGCAGGGACTTTGCTTAGCTCAGCAACATGGATTCTTTCCTATTGTAATTGAAGGAGACTCACAGATCCTCATCAACATGGCTAATCAAATTCTTCAAGGGACACCAGCTCACAAAGTAGCTTGCAGCTGGAGATTAGCAACTCGTTTAGAAATCATAGAACAATGGCTCTTAACCAATAGAGCAATCACATTCAAACATGTCAAAAGGGAAGGCAATAAAGTGGCAGATCTCCTAGCAAATTTGGGGGTGGACGGTCATCAAGTTCTAAACTCAGGCTCGCTTGACATTTTAAATGATAGCTCTCATGTACAGGAATGCACTGACCTGGTGCAGAATGATGCAAAACTCCCGGATGCGGGTTTTTAGGCACGCAGGTACTTGGGTTGGCAAGCGGCGAGGCCACCTGGCCACCCACGCTTCCACTCAGAAGCATATACAGCAAGCCACCGCCGTTAGTAATGGCACATTAATGAACTGCATTGGTCGAGGCTTCATCAATTTGGTTGTTAAGATGGCCTCTTCAGACCGTCTTCCCCCCGCTCCGCCTCCTCTGAATTACAATTGTCTCCCTGCTGTTGCAAAGCCAAACTCGCGCACGACAACGGGGAGACGCTGCCAAATTCTGTGCTGCATTGAGATGGTGGATGGTGCACATTTCTCGTAGTCTTTTATGCTGCCTACGGACTGGTTCTTCGGTCTTGAATCTCTGCTCTGAACCGCTAATTATAGGTCATTTGTTCCCATTGACCACTCATTCTTTGGCACTGCTCCTTCTCGTCCCTGTCCGCTCAATTTTGCCCAGGTGAGCATGCCTCATCTACGTCATCGAATGCGCTATAGAAGGGGCAGTAGCAGAGGAAGATTGCCCCCCTCCTTGTCCCTCTCTGACTCGTCCCCATCTGACTCATTCTCCCCTTCGAAGGCTCATTTATCTGGACGCTACCCAGCCACTCGCAACGGTCGAAAGCGAGCTCAGATTGCAGGTCCTCAGCCCGTTGACGCCGCTCCCCAGCCTCCTGCTGCCTCTGTGTCATCTCTGCAGCCCAATCATTCTGCACAATTTCAATTTCGTTGCTCGTTGGAACGTCCCTGCATAATAGCGACTATCTCGGTGGCATTTAGAGAGGAGCCACAAAACTCTGAAGACCCAACCTGCAATACTTCGGCGCGGAACACCACCAGCAAGAGAAAAGCCCTTGGAAGCAGCTCAGGGACGTACAGAAGCAGTGAAGCAGCTCATGGACACACCAATCCAGGTCGCTTCAAAAACATGGAAGAAACTCCGAGAGATAAACAGGATGCAGAAGATGACATGAAAGCATACAGGTGTCTGATAATGGAAGAACCTCCTCCTCCCAACGACACCTAGCTAGTCAATGTTTTTCAGGTTTTGGGTACCCTGCTCCCAATACTATGGGTCTATTCTGGTGTTTTTTCTATGCAATGTTGTTAGTTTTGATGATTGTTCAAAAAACTGTTCCACTCTGGCATTACAAGCTGTTACCCCTATGTGGGCAGCAAACTCTTATAGTTTTGGACTGGTTTCCCCGGTGTAGGCAATCTCTTTCTAGTCTTTTGTTGGTAAACATAGCATAATTTGGGGCTTGCTCTGCAGAGGCATGTGCCTCCTTGTATTATTTTTGTCACATTAATAGAATTAGTCTAATTTAGAAGAAAAAAATATGAAATCAAATAACCATTAACAACCATCAATACATGAGATAAGCATAAGCATATGAGAGACCAATGCCTTTTAAAGTATTGCTCAAAAATGAAAGATATTTGTTTAATATAAATGAAATGATTTCAAGCACAAGTAACCCTGAAAGTGAAACAAGAAAATGTTAGCACAATAAAATAATCAATACAAGATATAAGGATGCTTTCAAATATATATGATCAATTGCTAAATGAAAGCATACAAGGATATCTTGCAGAAGGAAAACAATTAGTAGTCTATTTGCAAAAAACGTAGATGAAATAATGTTTGCCAAAACAAAGTATTCAATTCAACTTTCATTCATAATGACAAGTATAATGACCTATTGAAAGAAAACCATAAGATGTGTCAAAATGAAATGCACCTATACTAGATTTGGATGCAATTATCTTGGCTATTTTTAATGTAAAATGTCTAATCTAGGTGAGAAGTCCCCTCTTGAGATTTTACCAAAGGGTAAAAATTAGGGTAACTATAAGAAAGAAGGGGCAAGGGAACAGAGGTGTCATTAACAATACCCATCACCTGAGTCTTATGAACCAGCATGTGTCTTCATTCCTATAATGGGACAAGCCACCTTCATAACTGCAAGGTCACAACGCTTTTATCTTACTTCATACCAAATGGAATAACTTTCCAAGAAAGTATTTTTTTCCCTACGATTTCTATCAACCAAGCTTATGCTTGGAAGTTGATTTTAAATGTGCAACTAAGTTAAGACGCCTACTATGATGTGCAAGTAAATTTGCAAGTGCTATGTAAAAAATAGAGATGCTTTAAACACAAGATTGCATAAGCTTTATAACATGTAAAATTGAGAAATGAAAGTATTTCTTTGACTTGTGATAAATTGATGATCCACCAAAAGCAAACTTGAAACTTATGAGCAATTGTTTTGCATGTAAAATAAATGGCAATGCTTGTGAAAAGTAAACTCAAGATTGTACTCAAAATAGGCTTGCAAGATTTTCAAGGGCTCGGTGCGAAATTTTAGGGAGGAGGAATTTTGGGATTCCGTCTAGACAAAATTCTTCATTTGTGTCTCCTCTACGCATCCTCCAGTTTTGAAAGAATTCCGACAGTGCAATTTCAAATAAATTGAGGCCCTAGCTACCACACCAAGTGGGAACCCTTGAAGGTCCTTTTGACTAGGGGATTTTTGAAGGTTTGCACTTTGTAGCTCATCATTCAAAACCTTTTCTCTTAACTATAGTTGACCATTAGATGAACCTTTACCTCGGTATATCTCTCAACCCTAGGTCTCTTACAGTATCTCTCTCAAGGGGTTTTTCGTGGAAAGTCATCCTAGCTTCTCCCAAAGCTCGCACTTTCATTGAATCTTTCCATTGAATGAGCCATCCTTGCCTCACTTTGGACCCTGGTATAGACATATTAATCGCAAGTGAGGAATATTAGAAGTCTTGATCTTAGGCACTCATCATTATTGATCATTCCTGAGCCCGAGCTCTAGTCATCCTTCATAGGTCCTTCTTGGGAGTCTTTCAGCTTCCTTTTGAAGCATTTTGAACCATTAATTGAACCTCTCCTTGAATGGGCCTTGGAAATCATTTCATATCTCATGATTAATCCCATCATCCTAAGTGATTTCCTCCATACTGGAACTCCTCTCATCAGTGAAAATCCGAGAAGAGAAGGGGACTTACGTTGTGGTGACAATGGGCCTTTGTCGCAAACTGTTGTTGTGCCTTTGACCTCTAGCTTTCAAACTAGGCCTGCTAGTTTGTGCAGCAACAAGGCTCTAGTATTGAACATGCTAAGATAATTGAGATTCATGACGAGGCATTATATAGACTTCTTACACCTCTCCCTCAAGCCCTAATACACTTAGATGTTAGCCCTTCTGAACTATGGCATAGAAGGTATGGACACCTTCACTACAAGATATTGCCATCTTTGAATCCCTAAATTAAAGGAAGATCATGAAGGAGATTGTAAGGGATGTGCTCTAGGCAAGAATGTTAAGAAACCCTTTGCAAGAAGTGATACCAAATCAAAGGAAATATTATATCTCATACACATATGTGTGTAGTCCTATGGCAATAAAATATCTTGGAGGCCATCAATATTAAGTGACATTCATTGATGATTTCTCCAAGAAAACATGGTTATACCTCCTCAAGAACAAAGATGAGGTATTTGAGAAGTTTCAAGAATTCAAGAACGAAGTAGAGAATCTAATAGAAAGAAAGATCAAGACTCTAAGGTCTGATAATGGTGGAGAATGTACCTCCAAAGAGCTTATAGCATTTTGTAAGGAAGCAGGGACTAAGGGGGAGCTAATTGTTCCTTATAATCCTGAGCAGAATGGTGTGGCTAAAAGAAAGAATATAACTATTGAAGAATGTGTAAAATCCATGCTAGAAGATCAAGATCTTCCTCAATTCTTATGGGGAGAAGCATCGGTAACAACTATCTACTTGCAAAATTGAAGATCTCATAAGATTCTCAACAATGACTCTAGGAGAAGCATTTACAAGAAGGAAGCCTAGTGTGGATCATCTTCGAATATTGAATGCCCAATTTACATACGCATTCCAAAAGATAAAAGGAAGAAGTTGGATCCTACCAGTACAAAAGGCATCTCTGTTGGTTATGTGCTTCATCAAAAGCGTATAGAATCTACATTAAAGAGGATCGTCATATTGAAGCAGGATGTCATCTTTGATGAAAATATAGCTTACAAGAGATCCAAATATATTCCTATTGATTCTGATGAAGAAGAAATTCCCATATTTGAAGAAATCTCTAAGGATGACAATGTTCAAGATCCTACATCAATTGAAGAAGATGTTGAAATACCTAGTGAACCTATGCAACATGTTATTATTCCTGAAACTCGTAAGAGACCTGCTTGGTTGAGGATGAATCTACAATAGGCAGAGGGACATGCAGCAACAATGTAATATCCCTAATCAAGGGTATCCTCAAACACAAGCAAACTCCAACCAGAAAAATAACAGTAGTGCAACATACAATAATGTATACATGAATATAAGCAGATACTCAAGAAATACAGAGAGAAATGCTAACCCATTTTATTATACTGAGTAATGGAAAGAGTACAAGAGGTGATCAGAAGGATAGCACCTCGACTTGCACAAGGCAAATGAAGAAATACACTCAGAATAGTAACGAAATGGCCTCTCTCTAAACTGCGTCCAAGCTACCGGAGAACTGTTGTGTTGCTGCTACTGTTGGAATCAAGTGAGGATTTGGGGCTGTTCCCCTCCTCAGAAAATGGTGAAACTCTGGAATCAACCTCTACTCAATAAACCCAGAAAAGCCCAGAAAGCTTTTCCAAAATCGCTGACCCTCGGAAATCACCCCCTGAGGATCTACGTTATCCCTCAAGGCTCTGCACTGCCCCTGAAGAGAATCCTCCAAAAACTCTACCCGAGACTCTACCAAAATCCTCCAATATGCAAGGGTCGATCCCTTGCTCAATCTCCAAGCTCAAATCCTCCACATAAACCTAATCCGGAGCTGCTACCCAAAAGAGACTACGTCCTCCCCTCTCAAGACTGCGCAGTCATCAAAATGCTCAATTCCTCCTCAACTCCAGAGATCACTCCTCCTACAAAATACTGATGAAACTACCTTGCCCGAGCAGGCACTCGAAGTCCTCTGAGGCTAAGGGTGAGATCTCCGAACGGAGACACTCGATGCACTAAACAGTGCTACAGACAGGCTAAACAGCGAGCGTGCTCTAAGTCGAAGTGACTAGCTCGAATGCAACATAGTCTGATGCCAAAATGAGGAGGCTCCTCTCTCCTTTATAGCGTTGGCCTCTCTCAAAACCTTAAGGCCCACCTCCTCCAACGTAGCCTCTCTCTTGCCACGTGCTCCTTCTCCATCTGCGCAGTCCCTCCAAGTGTCTACGTGGTCCTTTGGCCCCCTTGGCTCCCCTTTTAAGTTACAATGTTGTGCTACTAGGGAGTGACTTTATTCAAAAAGTGAGTTATGTCCCCCTTTCCTCACCTTTTTATTTATAAATAACTATAGAAGGCAAAATTGAGCAAAATCGAATATTCCAATTAGCCATGGCTAATTAGGAATATTACAGTCTCCCCCGGCAAAATGTTGCTTGTCCTCAAGCAACTTAAGTGATGGATGTTGCAAAACTTTCTCGCTGTCCCAAGTGGCATCCTCATCCGGTAAATTCTTCCACCTCACCAAGAATTCCCGAACCGTCCTGCTCCGTAGCTGCCTCTCCCTGGTATCAATAATAGCCTCTAGATGCAACACCAAATGCCCCTCATCATCCGTGGGTGGTAACTCATCTGTCACTGTCACCTGCTGCCCCAATGCCTTCTTCAGGCATGATACATGAAAAACGTTATGAATCTTACTGCCTTGGGGCAACTCCAATTCATACGCAACATGTCCAATCCTGCGTATCACCCTGTATGGCCCGTAAAAGCAGGCCTTAAGCTTATCAGCTCCCTTCTGCTTCAGTGACGACTGTCGGTATGGCTGTAATCGTAGGTAGACCAAATCCCCTACCTCAAACTGTCTCTCCACCCACCCCTGTCAGCATACAGCTTCTGCTGGTTCTGTGCTATAGCCATATTATCCTTGAGAGCTTGGAGGATATCCTAACTCTCTTGGATCCAAATCTTGGCTCTCGAAGCCTTGCTAGCACCAAACATCACGTCAGCAAAAGATAAAGGATGATATCCATACAAAGCATAGAATGTGACATACCAATCGACATGTGATGTGTAGTGTTGTAGCAGTACTCCCCCATATGCAACCACTTCATCCATGCT
>CM062810.1:926465061-926505902 GCA_031772625.1 Pinus tabuliformis | reverse complement strand
CTTCCATTGCTCGAAAGGATTCTAATATAGTGAGGCGATAGCATCCCACATTTCTTTGGCCGCAACTGTGAGACTATATGATCTCAAACTCCATCGAGAATCAATCACCTTTCCTAGCCATCTCCTTATTGTAATTGGCTAGTTGGTCTGCATCTGTAGCATTGCTACAACTCATTTCTACGTACGTCTTTTAGACCATATTCATCTATCAGGAATGTCATCTTAGCCTTCCAGATACAATATTGTGATGCACCCTCTAATTTGCTCTGATCTCGAAGTCATGTTGAGGACATCGTTGCAAAAACTCGACCTGGGATGGAAATCTCCCTCTTTCACGTGCTGGCGGCTAGCACTATTATTCCCACTCCTTCCTGGAGTGAGAAAAACTGCCTGCTACTACTAGGAATTCGGGATTTCTAAAACTAGAAACCCTCTAAGAGAAACTCCCTCTGTATGTGCAATTTGTCTTCCATCTAGCGTTGATTCTGCTACTGCAAACTGCTACAAAACCCTATTGCGCCCAACAAGAAATTTGTTCTGCTCTGCCAAAGATACTGTGTTGCTCACCTCGGCCTACTGGAATCACTTTCCTTGGACAAATCAAACTTTCCTGCCACCTACAACTGGAAAATCAAATCTTGTCCACCAATTTGCACTGCCTAGCTAAGCATTGCACAGCCCCTGGAAAAATCGTATCGTTGCTCCCTTTGAACAGTGAATTTCTCCCTCTTTGTCTTTGAGCCTCCTGGCTGTCAAATGTGCTCTGATACCATGTGAAAATTTCAACTATTGCAACAACTGGAAATTATTCTTCTAACTAATTTATTATTAAGCAGTTTATTTGCTACAGCAAATAACAAATAAAATCACAACTGTAATTTTTTTTATAAAAACATTGTGGAAAATAAAATGTTGGAAACTGATATATGCTAGCACACACACAAAAAAAATTGACACCGTTATTTTTGGACAATTGTCCCTGAAAAAACCCCAATGCGGGAAAATCAATGCAGCAGATGAGGGTTTTATTATTATTATTGTTATTATTATTATTATTATGCAGTAGAAATTCTGAGTACAATAAAATGGATGCCAAACTGGCATTTATATCTAAGAGAAACGCTGGCAAAAATATCTAAGGGAATTTACCCTCCTCAAGCAATCCTAGCTCAGTCTAGCCTCAGAAACTAACTCCCAGAATGATCTACATCCACCCTTGAGTAAGCCCTGTGCAGTCCCTTGTACAGTCAACCCCGTACTCCCTCTGAATCGGACCCACTGCCAATCTCAGCCCCTAGAAGTGAGTCGCTTGGCCTACTAGGAATTTTCCCGGCCACCAGCAACTAAATTGACCTCTTCCTCAACTGAATCGATCTACCCAATTGAGGTTCCTATGCAACCCCTACATAGCCTCCTAGAGAAATAGTACAGCCTCCTCTCCTGACTCTTCCGAAACTGGAAACTCTTCTGAAAATCTGCTACTTTGCCCCTCTGCCACCTGCTACTCGATCTCTCCTACTGAATCCCCTGCACTAGAAAATCGAACTATCTAATGCACTGGTGTGTTCTCCATTTACCCATCGACCTCTTCTTATAATCTCCAGTTGAGACTTCAACGATTAAAACTTAATCAATGGTTGAGATCATTTCCAAGTCAGTCCATGTGAGTTTCTAAAGAATTTCACCTTTCTTAATTAATTACTATTAATTAACTAGTTTTCCTAAGTTAGACTTCGGAAAAATTTAAATGATGGTCAATTAATTTAATTGAGCTATCTCTATGTGGAATTTCTAAAAACGATTTCTGAGTTTTGGAGTTCTCCCTGTGTTTTAGCCTCTCCACAAAGTTTGAGACTAAAACACCATCCAATGCTACAATATCTAACACGATTTTTGAAATTGGTGCCCAGTCCTTCTTCTCCTCCAATCAACTCTTGTACTCAAAGCTCATAAGGAGCTCGAAGAGGAGAGGTAGAAATTAGTCTTTTTTTATCAGGGATCCTTAGTCCCTTGGATGAGGGCCTTTCATTTTGGTTTTAGTGTATGGATCACTGTGTCATTCCATTGTTTTCTGGAAATGAACTTCAATTTTTTGGTAACTCACTGTTGTGAGTTTTCAAAAGGAGATTTTTATAAAAGCTCTTTGAGATTTGTTGGTGACTCAGCGTAGTAACTAGCGGAATAGCGAGGTCTTTGGCTTTTGGCTACTGAATAAATTATTGGCTCTTTAGAGCTTTTATATCAGCTCTTTATTGAGAGTTTTGTTGTTAGGGGCATTGCCCTATATTATTGATGAAGCATTTAGAGTATATAAGTTTGAAAAATTGTCATGCTCTCTAGAGCCAAATCTATTGTAACAGCTTTTCAGAGCAATTATTTGATCAATGAATTACTCGACTTTTTCTTTGGAAAAAATAAAAGAATAAAAAAATTGCATGTACCATGATGATGGGTTGCTGATTAGCTGGACATGGCTCCCACTTATCATAAGTACAATACTTTAAAAAATGAGCCACCTTCAAGTAACTTAGAGCCTCGATGAGCTAACTAAAAGGAGAAATAAGTTATATCATATTACTTAGTCAACCCCAAGTGGTGGCAGATAGCGTGTCAGTTCCAACACTCTACCTATATTAATCCATGGCATAAACCTTTTAGCTAATCGACATGTTTTTTTTCATAATAACGAGCCCCAGCTAGAAGGACCCAAAATGTTGACTGTAATAGCATCCATTCTTGTTGTCGATGAAATCAAATGGCTTGTTAAATCCTCAACAAGGCATCTTGAGTTCCATTCTCAGTGAGCAAAACTGGGTCCACTATTATCATAATCCAATGTATTGAATCCTTCTCATCTACTGTTATCTAACATCCTGAGCTGTAATGTCCAAACTATGTATTATTAACTTTCGAAAAACCTTGAATCAGATCACCATACAAAGTTTAATCTATGACCCTCATCTCATATAATGCATTCTAGTAATATGTAGGTCATTGATGAATATGCTTAAGATATATTCCATGTACAAATAAGTAGCCGTTCACAAACAAAAACTTATGCTTCCCACAATTAAAAGATGCTTCAATTAAATGGATAATGATTGCCATTATTGAAAAATAGCTTTTTTTATGAAAATGGTCCCACTCATGAAAATGTTATTAATTTGTTTTGGAATTTTCATAAAAATAACCTATATGGCACCTCTAGAGGTTGAGCATATGTCCTTGCATAGCACTAGTTTGGAGTCTTTCTGGTATTGGAGAGAATCTCTTCAAATATAGATATTTAGGAGCTAGTGCACTTAGAAAATGTGATACATAGCACAATTGCATTGTTCCTATTTGATAGGATCAAAGATTGCATGTACTTTTTAAATTTTTGGTTTGGAATGCCAAATATTGGCCTACTCTTTGGAATAATACATGAATGAGGTTACCAACAAACATTCTCCATAGTAAAACCTTCCAAAGAACCGAGAAATATAGTGTCAGGAGTATGCTATGCCAAGACGTTCCAATGAAAACGATTCACTGTGAGCACATTTTGCAACAAAATGGCTCAATCAAATATTGTGGTGCCTTGAGTTTACAAGCAACATGATGAAATTTTTCATTGTGTATTTTTTAGAAGATTATTCACAATTGTAGGTAAAAGTATTTCTATGGTCAATGTAATGATGTAAATTTTATCACCTTAAGAAGCTGTATATTTCTATTTAAGTTACATGAAGGTAGAAAATATGTATAAACTGGAAAAGAAAATCGATAGAAGTCAAAGGAGAACATGTTTTTATTAAGTAGCTGACAAATAGCATGGTGCTAATCAATAGCGATGCTTCCTCAACAGAGAAGGGGTCCACCAGTCTTTTCAAACAATTACTATAATTATCTCCTAAGGGAAACCAATGCTCTAGTGGGTAAGCACTTATATTGATTCTACTAAGTGATTAGGGAAAACCCTCTTTACCATCGTGGGGTGTGAAAATTTTTGAATCTAACACATCAAAAACACCTTTGGGCCTCTCACATTGTTGCAACCTCTGCTACGCTGCTACAGATTTCTGCACTCGAGCACTGCATTGTTGCTCCATCACACCTTGCTCCACCTGACATCTGTCATCATGCTACTGTCGTTAAGGGCTCCTGTAGCCAGATGTGATCCAAGAGTTTGGGTACCTCAAGGATCCTACCCTTGCATGTAGTCCTCTCGACTACAACTCTATGTCTCCCCACCTCTTCTCTAGAGGCACATGAGCACTCATGGCACAATCATCATCAGTCTCGACATCCTTCTCCGCCTTTGCTGGAGCAGCCTTTGAGTCGGAAGCTTCTCCCTTGCCTTTCTTCCTAGGGCACTGAGATGCATAATGTCCCAACTCCCCACAGTTGAAGCACTTGACCTTGGAGATATCTTTCTTCTTCCTCTTTTGAACCCCTTATATCCCGCAGATGCTAGAGCTGCATCTTCCTCCTCCTCTTTCTTGACTCGAACTCCCTTACCGCTACTCCCCGCCTTGGTCAACCTCCTGATCTCTTCCTGTCGAAGAGTTGCCCACATCTCCTCCCAACTGGGGAGAGTCGCTCTGCCCAAAATGCTTTGGACAAATGTCTCCCAGTCCTCAGAGACTGCATTCAGAGCAGTCCTGACCATAAACTTTGGATCTAGTGTAGACTCGACAGAAGTAAGTTGGTCATGAATTTCTTGCAACTTGAGAAGGAAAGGATCTATTATTCTCTCCTTTCTGCATCTGATATGACCTCAGTTGATTCTCTAATAACATCTTCCACTGCACGGAAGAGCCCTGGTACAAGGCGTTGGCATCTGCCACATCTCCCTTGCTGTTTTCTTCTCATCAAAATGTGTTATGACATGATCTTTGACCCCGTCTAAGATCATGCATTTTGTCTTCGCTTGGCCTCCTCATACTTCTCATTTGCATTAAGGTCAACTGGGACAGCAATTGTTTTCAAGGCATAGTCCTTGATGCGATGTTTATCCAGGATTGCGTTCAATCTGTCCTGATCCCTCAATCTGTTTACTGCCATCTCCGCTCCTCTTCTAGACACCCTCTGAGTCTCGACTTCCCTCTCGGAAATCCTCCTACCAATTGTCGAATCACTCCTCTCCAATCCCCCTTTGTTGCTGCCACTCGGATCTAGATTTCTTGGCTAGAAATCCGTCGCGGTAGTACTTCCCTCTACCTTGGTTCCATCTCCTTAGACATTGTTCTACACTGACAGAAATAGCGTCCCACCAGCTCCTCAAATCACAATCTGCACAGCGCCCTTAGCCCCGACAACTGAAGAATTGGAGCCCTTCTGGCTCTGCACAATCACAGTGAGAGTTGGATCAGCTCCTCCTGGCCACTACGTCAATCCTTCTTTGCTAAGAAAGATGACTGTACACCGTGTAGGCCTGATCTGCCCCTCCCTGCCTCTGCACTGGCCTGGACTACTGACGCGGCTACTGCATGGGATCCTCCCAGCTACTGCGTCTTCCTCCCTTGGCTCAAAATGTTGACGCAGGCACTGCGTGAGCCTCTGCGTCACCTTCTTTGCACTGCGTCACCCTTCCTTCTGCGTCTCTAGATCTGGAACAACGTTGTCTCTCGGGACAGTTGCTTCTCTATAGCAAATTCTCATATTTTCTCGGCTGGTGTCTTCAATCACCTATGATCTGCAATTGCTCTGATACCATGTAAAAATTTCTGAATCTAACACATCAGAAAACCCTATTGCAAGATCTGGTTTACTATCTCCTGCTTGTTTTTTACATTAACAAGTTATTTAACTGCATAAACATCGAACTAAACACAATTGCAGCCTTCACAAATATACAGATCAACAATTGAAATAAACTGAGACAACAAAAGGGACACCGTTATTTTTGGACAACTGTCCTCAGAAAAACATAATTCGAGAAAACCAATGCAGCATATATGAGAGTTTTATTATTAAACAATGCTTTGAATACAACTAGGGTGCCAAAAATGGCTCACCCTTCCAATAATATCCTTGGCAGTGGTACCTCTCTCCAGAGACAGATATTTCGGTAAATCAACAACCAGATGAACAATCCCATAATGACTCCGGTTGTTCCTTGTGTTGGACAGCGAAAGCTGCTCCAAGCACTCCTCTAGAACTGCGTCACCCTTCCTCGGCTCTGCGTCAGCTAATCAGCTTTCAATGTGCCCCACAGACTCTCTCAGTGCTGCCTCTAAAGCCCTCTTCGGCTTATGCGTCAGTCTCCTCGGCTTCTACGTCAGCCTCTACGGCCCTCTATGTCCTCTGCGCTGGCCTCCTTAGCCTCTACGTCAGCCCTCCTAGGCTCTGCGTTGCCACTTCCACCACTTTGTTGCCTCTCTAATATGTATTCTTCAGTCTTGGATCAAAATCCCTTGCTGAATTGTCCCTCGCTGCAACTGATCACTAACTCGATTTCCTTAGCAAACCCAACTCTAAAAAATCGAATTTTTCATCTCTCTTGGTATCTTGGTGTATCTCCAACTGACCCTCAAGCCTCCTCTTATACGTTTCTTGTTAACGATTCAACAACCGAGATTAAGTCCCTAATCAACAGCTAAGATTAGATCTGGATTGATCCTTGTTATTTATAACTTTTTCACCCATAATATATTAATACACATTAATATTTTAATTTTCCTAAGTTTAGACTTAGGGTCTCATTAAAAATATTAATTATTTTAATATTTCTTCATCCGAGTGGAATTCCTCCAAACGATTTTTGGGACTTGGAGATCTCATGTGCCTTAGCCTCTCCACCAATTTTCATGGCTAGAGCACATCTGATGCTACCAAAAATCAACATGGGGGACAAATGTGAAAGCTTAAATACCATTCCAACCACACTTTATAGTTTACTTGTCATACAAGGATTCCAATTAATTTTCTCTTTAAATGAAAACAACGAACAGATTTTCCAACATGTATGCGAGTTTAATTTCCCAATGCTGCAGATCTGTTTGTATCAGCCCTAGTGGCATTTGGGGACAATGCAAAAAATGGATAACATCAAAGCACCCTCTGGAGAAAAGAAATACCCTTCCCCTTATCACAGAGCCAATCAGCAGCTTATTTGTCTGATTTTATGTAATTGCAGCATGAATAATACTTTGTGTACTCAGAGACTGGTAAGGGTCTCTAAAGCCACTGTGAGAATGTCGATGCCTGATAATCACAGAGTATGTTTAAGCCCAGATCTGCGCCAGCTCAAAATTGAAAAATATTCAGCAGCTTGAAAACTTACTATAAACTGTTAGTTTATTTGGTAATTGCATGGGATTTCCTTCTCAGGGCTCTTCGGTTTCCTTGTCCTGCTTTTCAGTGTCCATTCTCATTGTCAATGGAATCAAACCGCAAGTTGTTGAAATCCTCAACAGGCATCTCAAGTTCGATTCTCACTGAACAAAATTAGGTCCAGTATTATCAAAAATCCAATATCCTGAATCCTTTTCATCTATTGTTATCTAAGATCAATCAGAAAATACACAATTCAAATCAGCCTACTAAGTTTGATACAGAGTCATCATCTCATAAGACGCATTCAAGTACTCGGTAGGCCCTTGGCATAATAAACACCATTTCTCAGTGCTAAAATGCCCCAGAGTGCTGCCACCCACATGAAAATTCTGACTAAACACACAAACAAAAATGGAAAAACTTGACAAATTGCACATGCAGAGAAATGCATACCTTCTCGAAAGGAAGAGTAAAGAAGGCAATGGCTATGACGCCTGATAGAAGGAGCAGAATGACTACCCTCAGCACTGAACACCATGTGACCGCCATTCGAAGCCTTAATGCCGAGCTCCTCCAAAGTACCGCTGGGAACTCGACAGCAATATCAAAGCACTTAGCCGCAGCCCTTTCTTTAGACCATTGCCTGTGGTATGGGGTTAGAAGAGATGGACCGACTTGAAGTTTGTGCAGGCAGTAGTAGGCTGGGCCAGTGAAGAGCCCGCCAGGACCCACTTGGTTTTTTCGATGGGATTTTGAAATGATTCGATCGTTGTAATATAATTCAAATTATAATTTTGCAGAAGAATGACACCCTGAGATCGATGCGCGCCAAATACGTGAATCGAAGGCACTCTGGTGTTGTATTGTGTATGATGTATATATACTTATACAAAGTTCGACTTTTTATCCGTCAATGTCGGACAAATATCTTTATGTCCCATGAAAAAACATTTGCTGAACAACAATTTTACCGAAAGCTTAGGATTGTATACCGACTCATCTCTACCACAATTGACTTGGAAGGAAACTACGTGGTCAAAACAAGTCACGACACTGACATCATGGGACGATTAAATATGGAAAATAGGATTAACTTATGGTGTTAAAGGTATTTGGTTAGTATGAAGTTTATATGGACAAGATGTTGGGGACATTTTGTGTTTGTCAAAACATTGCAAAGAGTTGTTTAGATGGCTATATTGCAATTTGATAACGTTAATTACCGTTGTTTAGATGGCTATATTGCAATTTGATAACGTTAGTTTGGTAATTATTTAGGAAGTCAGTAGAGCAAGGTTTTATATAGTATGAATTCTACTAAGATCTTATGAAAGTTCATTTGAAGTGTAATACACAAGTTATGAAATTCATGATAATATTCAAGATTATGAATATGTTGTAGTTTGTGATAATTTGAAAAAACATACTTTGAGAGTTTTTTTATGGGTTGCATTTTACTATAGGTTATGATTGAGCTCCCATCCAAGGAACCATGTAGATCTCGTAGATGGATTTACATACAATTTGAATAACATTTTTCTCAATTTACTTTTGCAGAAGAAAACCATTTCCATGTGTGACCCTTGCATGTGTCATAATACTTTGGTGGTGTTTCTCAAATGGAATGAAAATTCCTTCATTGAGAAGGCCTCTCGATTGTAGTGTTTGGTCTTGGTTGAATTCTGAGGTACCCCTTTGCAAGACTAGGATTCCCTAGAGCAAATTTAGCACTGATGGCAATTTTAATTATCATGATTATGGCTTCAAAAGAGGGGCTACCTTAGGGTTGATATTTCAAAAGATCTTAAGGAGTTTGCGCTTGCCTAGGGGAAGGGAGAGTAACTCATCAACGAATGTGTTACATCAATCTCCCAAACACTTGTTTTCAACCACCAAAGCCACACGATAAGATTAAATATTGTCAATTGTTGGTGAAAAAGAATGCCCCTTAGACTATGAAACCCCAAGTTAGGTCATGCACTAAACTGATAGAGAAAGTTTGACAAGGTTGGTAAAGAAGGGCAAAGTTCTCCAAGTTCAATTGTCTTAGTTCAACCCCCAAGTTTGGAAGACCTAATTGACCCCTTGGGTCCACCCTACATAGACCCATAAGAAATCATTAAGTTGTATGGTGATTAAGGACTCTTGTTAGCTCCTAAGTCACTTCCCTACATGGGATGAGGATTGCTTGCCTTAGTCTCTATCCCCATAGATAATCAATTTCTAGTCAACCCCTAGTGTTGAAGACCCTCACAAGAGGCCAAATAATGGGATTTTAAATGTATTTTTCCTATCTAAACTACAAACTGTGACATCCTTGAACCTTTTTAGTGCCTTGGTGGGACAAGAAGATGAGGAGATGATGGGTTAGCATACAGAAATTATGTTTATGGAATATGTGAAGTTTCATGGACCCTTGTTGCAAATTCATGGTCTATGAATTTTAAAATGTTGTTCATGAGATTGATGTTTTTTGTTTACAAGAAGTGAAAGTAATTGGTTTGAAATTCAATTAATCTAGTTGAATTGGGTTTTCTTTTATACTAATCATGTTCAAGATAAAGGTGGAGTTACAACACTTATTTCTCCAAAATTGGTAGAATTTCTTCTCCATCATGGATCTTACTCCCAAACCATGTTGTGTGGACCTTGTTTGATTTCGAAGGCCATGTGCTTTCCCTAAACAACAATTCTAAAGGATCTTGATGACATATTTTCCTTGTCCAAGAAGGATTTCACCAAGGTTCTGCCAGACTTCCAACCCCAAATAGTAATGCATCAAGCCAATATCCTTCATGTCAAATTCAGAGGCCAACTCCCTTTCACAATAAACAATAAGATGCTCTACACTAGTCAGGAACAAATCATCAACATATAGTAGCAGTATCATTAACTCACCTTTTACAACCTTTCATGGAACAAGTTGCATAGGCTTGAGAAACTTCTTCTTCTTTTGGCTTTCTTTATCTAGATAGAAGTCTTGATTCTTCTGAACACAAGTTGCCCATAGTTCTTCCAAACTTAGAGCTTCCTTTCAGCTTCTTATACCTACTGCAAATGAATCTCATGAACATGGTAGTCCATTAAGTGTTAAAGTCACAAGTTCCTCATCAAAGACAATTTCATGAATAACTTGTAATTGATCTCTTATTCGAGAAACCCTCGCGAAGTATAAAGCCATTGTATCGTTCTTTGTCATTCTTATATCATGAAGCTCATTTCTCAAGCTGATGACTTGGCCAATATTGTTGACAATATATAACTTATTTAGTACATTATACATCTTCTTTGAATGTCAAGCTTTGAGGTGTATGGAATAAGATGGTATTCGATACTAGATAGAGTCCACAATAATGCTCATGGCAATGTTGTTGTCTTCCTTGTACTTCTTCTCCAGCTTCATCTATAGGTTTAATCGCTTTGCCTTACACAATTTCCAAAAGATCTCCTTTTGCAAGAATTAGGTCAATTCTTGTCTTCCAAACCCTAAATTTAATGACCCCCTCTAACTTGTCCTTTAATTTCATAATAGAGGCCATAGAAGCAACTTGAATATAGATCTAGGGTTCTTCAAAGTGATCCCAAGGTAGGGTTTTTCAAGGAGTGATGTATGTGCTCTTTCCTTTACCAAAGCTCTGATAGCATGTTAATTTTACTGTACAATTGATACAAGTACTTTATTTATGAACTATGGTAATTACTTGTGGATATATATTATAGTTCTTTTATCTCCATCAAGCAATCACACTTCAAAAATTCAACTAATAATCATTGAAAGAAAGTAGATATCACAATGTGTGAGAGAGAGATATGTGAGTGATAAGCGTGTATGTATAATGAAAACCTTCAAGTGCATTTTGTACCCAAGAGACACATCTCTTAAATTAAATCACGTCTCCTTGTAAATTAAATTCTAGTGAGTCTACACATATACTTTTTAACTCATATTTCTTAAAGTGTTGAAGATAACGTAAATAAGGGTGGGCAATAACTCTTGGTAAGTATATTTATTTACATCTTGTTCCTATTCTGCCTCTTATGCAAATACTTGCTTAAGTTACGGTGGGTTGTAATTGATGGTAAATAAGTTATTTACATGGGTATGAGCTATTTTCAAAGATCTAAAGTTTAGGTGGTTTTGTTAATTTCCTTTCTTTTAATTTCCCTTCTTCTAATTTAAAATTTATTTTTTCTTTCACTTTTTTACATAGTATTATAAATACATCAAGGATTATGAAGACGGGTCGTAGCTACATTCTTCAATAGCCTAAACTTTTACTTTAAGATGAGCTAAAGATTCTTCAAATTGTGTCATCACCTCCTCTATTGGACAAAAGTCTTCGCGGTGTGTGAATGAAGATAATTTGCATTTGATTGTAATGTTTTTTATAAAATCCCTAATGTTTTCTATAAAATCCCAAATTTTGAGGTGCTACATCCAACATTCTCTAATATTCCCTTGACTATCTTTGGCTAACCACTCCCAACAATTTAGATTTATCTCAATTTCCTAAATTTCTTGTTTTTTTCTAGTAATATGATTTTATGATCCTCTCCCCCCCCCCACCCCCCACCTCTGGGTTTTTCTAAATCTCTTTGAAAAATGAAAATAATTATATATTATGGCTTGTATCTCCTTCCGGACTAAATTCCTTTTATGTAATATTAAAAGTGTTAAAGTATGCTCCTATAAGTGGAAAATTTTCGAATAAAATTATATTTTAACATAAGTATTTGATTCAAATGGCATCATCATATATTCAACAAATTTCTCATTGATTCTCCTAGCATAATTTTGAGATTCAGATTTTGCAATTGTTTGATTTTCATTTTTAGAGTATTTATACTATTTTATTTTAATCGAATTATGTTCATGGTTTCTTGAGATTGGGCTAACCCAAATGCTACTAGATTAGCTAACATAGCGCCTTTTATGCCCATGAAATGCTTTGTAGTTACACAAGCTACGATTTCTTCCACTTCTGATTTCTTCTTGTTGTGCACTTGCTTGATAATCCTTCATTTCTTTTATTATGTGATAGTAGTTCAAGGTTTGCAACCTCTTGTGTTAAAACCATCGCTTTATCAATAGCATAATGCATCATTGTTTCCATACTTCTAAGTGTATTTAATTGTATATTTCAGGTTCTTTTCCTCCATCAATTGTTGAAATGATTTTATCCATAACTAATTCATCATTCTTACTATCTATAGGATTTTTTGTTTCTTGATGATTATGATCTTTTTTGTTTGAATTTACTTGCACATATGCACCTTTTGTTCATTGGTTTGCTTCTTCTACTTTACTTTCATTTTTCTCTAATTCTTATTATTGTTGCTACAATATTTATTTATTTTGCTTCCTCTTCCTCTAATTGTTGTTTTGCTTTCATTTCTACCTCCAACTGTTCTTTTACTTCTTCTTCCAACATCTATTTTTTAGTTGCAATTCTATTTTGCTCGTCTTCGTGTTGTTTCCATAATTTGTTTGCTTCGAACCTCTATTCAATTCTAGCTTGTTTTTCTTCTAAAGATTGGCTGTTGAATAAAATGGCATCTCTTTTTTTAATCTCTCTTGAGCTTCATCAAGTAAATCAATGGCTTGATAAAATAATTTGTCTTCATATCTTTGCAATCCTTTACCACCAAATCTTTAGGATCATGGTTTTTAAACTGGCCCCATTAAAATCTAAACTCAAGCATCGAGTTTCCCTCTTGTTTGGCATGATTAGAATACATCAAGTTATAATTCCCAATTTGAAAATCGTAAAGAATGGATCATTTTTCTTGGAATCGTTAACAAGTAAGGAATTGAACATCTGTAAGATAGTCTAACATGTAATCTCATCCAAAACCAATTTATGATGAACATACATTTGTGAGTTTCCAATGATCCATATATCTTCAGGTACGTGTTCTTTCGTGTAGGTAGTATTGATTTCCCATGCATATGATTATTTCCTTATATTCTTCAATAATTATAGGAAAATGCTTTTGAAAAATTAATGTATATACAAGTGATCAACCTCATCGTAGATAAGCGCATAAACTCTCTTATAACAAGGCTTCCACAAATCTTTATAACATTCATGAACATAGATTAATGTGCCCTTTCAATTCCATTTCATCCTTGGAATTGAATTATAAACATGAGCACCATCTAACAAAGATGAAGCAATGTAAAAACAAATGTCTTTGTTATCTAAATGAGTTTGTGATTTCTTAATGGCTTTCCTCATGGCTAAAGATAAATGTAACCACCCCTCCCACATTTACCCAGTTTCACCAGCCTGCTGGGGTAAACATGAGAGGAAGAGCTACTAAGACCTGAACCAACCTCCTAGATCCAATTAAGAAAGTGGGGTCGACTCTGATGACAATTTGCTAACTCAACACCTCCTACAGCAGCTACATGTCGCTTAGGGGTTGAAAAACCACCCCAAGTGGCCAAACCCTGAGCTACACCTCTATTTCTCAGTCGTGGGCTCTCAATCACTCCCATAGCAAGGCATCCATGTGATTGGGACCCTCCAACTACTTGCACAAGCCTACATCCATGCTGTTGTAACCCAAATTTCTCAGTTAGGAGCATGCGGTCCCGAGATCTGAGCCTAGATTCTGGGTCAGCCTCCATACCATTGCCCATAACTTTCGATAAATTCTTGGAATCAATAATGGCATGGAAACAATGCTAGACATACAAGCTTGAAGGCAGAACTTGGCGTAGACTGCCTAGAAGATGACAGGCATTTCGTCAAACATATTGCAACACAGGTAAGCTATAGGTCATAAATGCATATCTAATCACGAAAGTATGAGATGCATTGGAGAATCATTGAGAAGGCGCTATGCCCTCTCCACATAACTGTAACACCACTAATTAGTCCATACATTCATCAGTCATCAATATCTAAACATTTCATGATAAGAGTCATAGAAGATACACAAAAATATGAACAACATATAAATGGAAAGTAACCAACATATAAACCATGTAAATTCAGTCATAATATCACCAACACATTACTAATAAATATATATGAATCATAATGGAAGAATAGCTCTTATTAACATAGAAAAAATACCAACTAAGTCTGGGCTTTCCATGTACCACCCAACCATAGATTGGGTTGAACCAAATCTCTCTTCCAGCCAATCACCCCCACGCCATATTCCAAGCGTGAATGTGGGATTTCATGGAATAAACCAAACCAAACCAAACCAGGGCTTCCAAATGCCAAACCACCTCAACCATCAACCAGTGATTCCACCTCACGGTAGGATATCACTAACACCAACTAGATGAGTCTTTACCCAAGCTATTCATGGCTCTAAGAATTAGTAACCCAACCCACAAACTTCCAGGGCTCTAGAGTGTTTGTCTAACCTGGCTTGAGGAATAGTAACTAGACCCACCAAGGGCTCCAGAGTGTTTTTCCAACCTAGGATCCAAGTCTAATAACTCAACCTAAGTTGTTCCAGGGATTCCAAAGAATTTGTTCTAACCCATAGCCATAAGGTATTACAAGCACCAACATAAAACATATCAATGGAAAAACCCATAACATCGTGGCTATCCAGGTAATGGAAAAGTTAGGCTAAAAGCATTGTCAATCCGGTAATCCTCCATGCCAATGACATATCATAAACAAATAATCACATGCAGCTACCATGCATCAAGGAAATCATACATGTAACTTGTTACCTACAAAGCAATCTAGTTGTAGTTGTTGATCCACCTGTTCCCTTGTACTTTCCTGCTTTCCTTTGCCTTCTTTCTTCAAATCCAATGAAAACTAAAGTGCTCCAAGCATACTCCAACAATGCTCCAAGATTTCTCTGAGTGTGCAAGAGTTATGAGAGAATGAGAGAATAGAGAGAGAGCTCCAAAATTGAATTGAAAAATAGCTGTGAATTGATCCTCATAAGCCTTTTTATCATTGAGGCCTCTATTTTCTTCATTATCCCTTGATTTTCCTTCAATTTTCCTTACATGCAATTATGTGAACTTTCACCTTCCCTTTCTCATACTTTCCATTCAACTTGGTATACGTGTCCCATGACCTTGGTTATTATTTTTATTTATTTACATAGGAAATCAACCAGGGGTTGTTACAAACCCCTTCCCCTTAGGGGAACACCACCCTCGGTGTTCAATGACTCTTATAAACCAACAAAACACATGTTTCCCATGGAGATTTACAACACAACTCGTTGCAACATTTACATCATATACATCTATTGAAAACATAACCAACATACCATGAACACCATACCACTTATTGGAGGTTTATATTAAATCTTGATACAATATTTACATACATACGCATAAACATACATACCCAAAACACAACATCAAAGCATATATCAAAATGCATCCACACAACCAGTGAATATAGAAGGATACATAGCCCGCATCTGATCAATCATCTCCCGTGTAGCTTCATCGGGCCCAAAGTGCTTCCACCACACATTAACTTGCTCAATTGCTTGATTCTTGAGCGTGAGCATCTTTCGCTACAAAATGCACTGAGGTTCCGGTTGGAATTCTCATTATAGTTCCACCTGCAATACAGACCAGTCAATCACATGATTAACATCTTTCACGTACTTCTTAAGCAATAACACATGGAAAACATCATGGAATTTCACTGTCGGAGGCAGTGCAAGTCGCTAGGCCACTGGTTCAATCCTCTCAAGGATCTCGAAAGGCCCGTAATACCGAGTTTCCAACTTGGCACATGACCCAATCCTCAAGGAGCTCTTGGGCTTCATACAGAAGTACACATTCTCCCCAACCTTAAACTCATTAAACACCTTGTGGTGATCTACATAACTCTTATGCTTGTCCTATGTTGCCTTTAGATTCTTCTTGATAACCTACATATCCTGTTCCATCTCTACCAACATGTCTGGTCCAATCAATACCCTATTAACTGGATCACTCCAAATGATAGGAGTATTACAACTCCACCCATAAAGTGGCTCAAACAGACTCATCCTCGAAGATTCCTGATACCCATTATTATAAGTGAACTCCAACAGTGGAAGATATTCCTCCCACCTTTGTTATTGATGCATAACATACATTCTCAACATGTCCTCCAGAATCCTGTTGACCCTCTTTGTCTGTCCATCTGTTTGCGGATGATAAGTTGTATTGATGACCAACTATATACCCAAACCTGCAAATAACTCTTTCTAGAACTTGGAAGTGAACTTGGCATCTATGTTTGACACAATCTTCCTAGGAATACCATGCGACCTTACTATCTCCCTGATAAAGAAATGTGTTACCGCACTAGCTGAATTTGTATCATTTACTGGAATGAAGTGAGTTATCTTAGACAACATGTCAACCACAACCATAATGGAATCATGCTATCTATATGCCCTCGGTAAACTTGTAATGAAGTCCATGGAAATTACCTCCCATTTCCACTATGGAATCGGAATCGGCTATAGTAAACCACCTGGATGCTTACACTCTACTTTTACTTGTTGACAATCTAAACATCTCGCCACAAACCCTGCCACCTCTTTCTTCAAGTTTGGCCAATGGTAGAACTTCTTAATTGATGTCAATGTCTTCTGATATCTTGGGTGACTTGAATAAGGTTTAACATGAAATTCCTACCAGATAAGCTTCTTAAACTCGCTATTATATGGCACATAGATCTTGTCACTAAATTTGACCAAACCATTTGTCGTGAGATGATAGTCCACGTCCTGTTCACGTATACCCTGTTGTTGTAACTTGTGCTTAAGTTACTAGTACCTATCGTCCTATTATCCTGCCTGCAAGATCTGATCATGTAAATCTGTCCCATGTGAACTCATAGTTGCAATGTGATTTACTTATACTCTTCTAATAAGAGAATTTCCAACCTTGTTCTCCTTACCCTTAATGTACCTGATATTGAAGTCAAACTCACTGAGCATGGCCAACCACCTAGCTTGCTTGGAATTTAGATTAGGTTGGTCAAACAAGTATCTCAATCCACTGTGATCACTTATCAAGATGAACCTCTTGCCAATAAGATAATGTCTCCACATCTTGAATGTATGAATGATTGCTGCCAACTCATGATCACACGTCAGATAATTATTCTCGTGCTCATTCAATTTCCTTGACTCGTAGCATACTACATATCCTTCCTACATCAGAACTCCACCAAGTCCTCTCTTACAAGCATCTATACATACCATGAACTCTTTGTCTAGATCTGCAATCTATAGAGCCGAAGCATTTGTAAGCAATTGCTTCAACTGCCCAAAACTAGTTGCACATTCTTCTGTCCATTCAAATTCATTTCCTTTTCGCTAAAAAGATGTAATATGATAGGAAATCTGTGAGAAGTTCTTAATGAACCGCCTGTAGTAACTTGCTAACCCCATGAATGATCTGGCCTCATCAACATTCCTAGGAGTTGCCCACTCCATGATAATTCTAATATTTTCCAGGTCCACTGTTATACCTTCCTTGGAAACCACATGCCCCAAATAATGAACCTCTGTCTGAAAGAAATTTCATTTATTAAGCTTGGCATACAATTGATGATCTCTCAACAATTTTAACAATGTTTCCAAATGTTCTGCATGCTCCTCCTCATTCTTAGAATATATCAATATGTCATCAATGAATACTATCACAAACTTGTCTAAATAATGACACAAAACACTATTCACCAAACACATGAAAGTAGCTGAAGCATTATTCAAACCAAAAGGAACCATAACAAACTCATAATGCCTATACCTAGTCCGGAAAGCAGTCTTGTAGATGTCCTCTTCTTTGACGTGTACCTGATGATATCCTAATCTCAAATCAATCTTCGAGAACATTGCTTCTCCTTTCAATTGATCAAACAAATCATCAATTTGCGACAAAGGGTACATGTTCTTAAAAGTCACCTTATTCAATGTAATCAATGCATAACCTGAGAGTACCATCCTTCTTCTTCATAAACAACACTGGTGCACCCTAAAGCGACACACTTGTCCTAACGTATCCATTGTCAAGCATTTCCTTCAACTACAACTTTAGTTCTACCAACTTTGGATTGCTCATCATGTAAGGTGCCTTTGATGTTGGTGTTGCTCCCAACATCAATTCAATAGAAAAGTTTACTTCCTTGTGAGGTGATAACTCTGGGATCTCTGCAGGAAACACATCTTGGAATTGATACAAAATCGGATACCTTTGTATCATCAACATTCTTACCTTTTCCACTGGAAATATGAATTATAAATAATACACACCCTTTCCTAATACTGCGCTTGGCCTGCATAGTTGTAATCCTTCTCACTTATGTAGGCTTCTTCTTACCATGCAATATCCTCTTCTCTCCATCATCATCTAAGCATTCAATAGCCTTATCATAGCAATCCACCTTAGTCATGTGAATGTACAACCAATCCATACTCAATAGCATATTTTATGATCCCAATGGAAGCACATTTAGATGTGTTAATGTAGACATATCGTTAAGCTCAAATGCACATAATCTTACCGAATGATGCACTCTTTTCCGAGTACTTGTAGCCAATTGCACCAACCAAGACTCTTCATTCACTTATTTATTCAAACCACACTTATGCACCAAGTCAGGGCTGATATAACTATTGTTAGATCCAGGGTAAATCAAAATAGAAACAACTTGATCATAAAGCTTATCTTCCATCTTGATAATAGATGCTTGATGATCAACCTTCCTATTATCCAATGTTGCATAAATACGAGGAATACTTTGTCCAACATCCCAAATAATTTGTGCTTCCTGAGCACTATAGATCTGCGACCTACCACCCTGATATTGTGGACAATCTCTCCTGCGATGATCCTTGCCACAAGTCCAACACTAAAAAGGCTTCTTGCCATCACCATTGTTCTACTCCTCAGACTGAAATCCATGTCCTTTGTCAACTGCATTGAAATTATTGTGTGGTGTTGCATTCTCTTTATTACATGTATCCTATGGGTTTCCTCTCTTCTTAACCCACTTTCCTTTAGCCTTGTCATTACCTTTCCAATCGTGCTTAGACTCAATCTTGTGCTTCGATTGCTAATAACAGTGCTTCAACTTTCTGATGGCCTCCTCCAGTGATCTAGGCTCATAAAACTCAACCCCGTCTTTGAATGATACCAACAACCCACTAATGAATCTCTAAATCTTCTCTTTCTCCTCCTTAAGATAAGGCACATATCTCAACAACTCCAAGAATCTACTAGTATACTCCTCATCGATCATAGATCCCATCTTCAACTCATAAAACTCCTTTGCCTTGTCATCATAGTATCTCTTAGATAGATACTTCTTCCTGAAAAGTCTCTCAAACTCACTCCAAGTCAACTCCTCTTCCCGAATGCCTCTGACATTCTTCACATCTTCCCACCAAATGTCTACTTTCCCTTTAAGACTGAAAGTAGTTATCCTAACTATCATCCTTTTTGAATAATCATGCAATCTGAAAAACTTATTCATCCCAAGCACCAAGATCTTGCATCTTGTGACTTCTTCATTTCTTCATCAAATGTAGGAGGCCTTGCTTTCTTGAAATCCTCTGGAAATTACTGCTTCTCATTCCTTTTATACGAGTGGTGATGGTGATGATGATTTTGTCTCTCTGATCCAAAACTATAATAGAATCCACTGTCATAACCCCTCTTGTCAAGTGTATCCAAGAAGCTTCCATCTCTGATTGTATCATCCCTTTCAAACCTGTATCTCGATTGAGACTTGCCGCCATATGCCCAATTGGTCATTTCCTCCTATCCATGATTGATCTTAAGTGGTTCCTCTCTCTTCAAATTTGACAAACTCTAAAGGATGATTGCATCAACCTTTGCTTACTTTTCCTGTGCCCCGGAAAGCCTTTATTGTGCCTGAATTATTCTGTCATTATCCACCTTACAAATTATCATCTTTGCTTTCAAACTTCTCAATGTGTCTGCTATGTCAGGTGAGTATTCATCACCATGCTTCTCATATGATCTGTAGGGAGAATCACTTGAACTGTATTCCACCATTTTGCTTGTCATCTTTGATCATCTACTTCCTACAAACATACCATTTTAGATAAACCAAACATAAAAAAATCAACATACCTTAGTGAAGTTAAGGGGAGGTTATCTCATTTGCAAAATCAATCTGGATTAGCACAACATATATATATGACTATCACATGACGACACTATTGCAACAATGACTATCACAATGCATGCATAATAGACACATATACAACTGACATGCATGATTGACAAACAAATTTTGCCCATCTAGTCCAAGTGTTGAACCTGGGAGCTCTGATACCAATCTGTAACCACCCCTCCCACATTTACCTAGTTTCACTGGTCTATCGGGGTAAACATGAGAGGAAGAGTTACTATGACCTGGTCCAACCTCCTAGATCCAATTAAGAAACTGGGGCCAACTACCGATGACAAGATGACAACTCAACACCTCTTATAGGAGCTACAAGTCACTTAGGGGTTGAACAACCAACCTAGGTGGTCAAATCCTGAGCTATACCTCTTTTTCTCAGCCTTGGGCTCTCAACCTCTCCCACAACAAGGCATCCATGCGGTTGGAAACCTCCAACCGAATGCACAAACCTGCATCCATGCGGTTGCAACCCAACATTCTCAGTTAGGGGCATGTGATTTCAATATCTAAGCCTATATTCCAGGATAGCCTCCAGAACATTGCCCAAAACTTCATGTAAGTTCTCATAATTAATAATGGCATGGCAACAATACTAGACATATAAGATTGAAGGCAAAACTTGACCTAGACTGCCTAGAACATGACAAGCATTTCATCAAACATACTACAAACAAGTAAGCTATAGGTCATAAATGCATATTTGATCATAAAAGTCTGAGATGCTTATAAGAATCACCGAGAAGGCCCTATGTCCTATCCACATAGGTGCAACACCACTAATTAGTCCATACATTCATTACTCATCAATAACAAAACATTTCATGACAAGAGCCATAGACGATACACATAATATGAACAACATATAACCAGAAAGTAACCAACATATAAACCATGGCAACTCAACCATATATCACCAACACATTGCCAATAAAAATACATGAATCATAATGGAAGAATAACTCTTATTAACATAGGAAAAATACCAACCAAGTCTGGGACTTCCACATACCCCCTGACCATAGATTGGGCTGAACCAAATGTCTCTTTAGACAATCACCCCTGCGCCATATTCCAAGTGTGAATGTGGGATTTCATGGAACAATCCAAACAAAACTAAACCAGGGCTTCTAGAGACCAAACCACATCAACCCTCAATCATTGGTTCCACCTCACAGTCAGACATCACTAACACCAGCCAGATCGATCTCGACCTAAGTTGTACATGGCTTTAGAACTAGTAACTCAACCCACAACCTTCCAGGGCTCCAGAGCCTTTTTCCAACCTGGCTCTAGGACTAGTAATTCAACCCACCAAGGGCTCCAGATTGTTTGTCCAGCCTAGGCTCCATGATTAGTAACTCAACCCAAGTTGTTCCAGAGCTTCTAGAAAATTTGTTCTAACCCACAACCATAAGGAATTACAAGCACCAACTGGTTAAAAAATAAATCAATGGAAAACCCACAACACCATGGCTATCCAGGGAATGACAAGGCTAGGCTAAAACCACTGTCAATATAGGCAATTCTCCATGCCAATGATAGATCATAAACAAATAAACATGCATTTACCATGCATCAAGGAAATCATACTTGCAACTTGTTACCTGCAGAGAAATCTAGTTGTAGTTGTTAATCCACCTATTCCCTTGCACTTTCCTACTTTCCTTTGCCTTCTTTCTCCAAAACCAATGAAAACTAGAGTGATCCAAACGTCCTTCAACAATGCTCCAAGATTTCTCTAAGTGTGCAAGAGTTATGAGATAATGAGAGAATAGAGAGAGAGCTCCAAAACTGAACTGACAAAAAGCTGTGAAGTGATCCTCATAAGCCTTTTTATCATTGAGGCCTCTATTTTCTTCATTTTCCTTCAATTTTCCTTCAATTTTCCTCACATGCAATTATGTGACCTTTCACCTTCCTTTTCTCCTATTTTCCATTATTTTCATAAATAAAATGCCAATTATTGCCACTTTGCCTTTTCCTAATGCATTTGTCAATTTCCATATCCATTATTAATCACGAGTGATACCCCATCACTATGTTTTGCCTAACATTCATCTAGGAATATGTGTCTCGTGACCTTGGTTACTATTTTTATTTTTTTACATACGAAATCAACCAGGGGTTGTTACAAACCCGTCGCCTGTGGGGAAACACCGTTCTCGATGTTTAATGACTCTTATAAACCAACAAAACACATGTTGCCCATGGAGCTTTATAACAAAGCTCGTTGTAGCATTTACATCATATAATCTACTGAAAACATACCATGAACACCATACCACTTATTGGAGCTTTATAACATAACTCGATGTGATATTTTCATACATATGCATAAACAAACATACCCAAAATGCAACATCAAAACATATATCAAAATGCATTCGCTCAACTAGCGAATAAAGAAGCATATATAGCCCGCATCTGATCAACCATCTCCCATGTAGCTTCATCGGGCCTAGATTACTTATATTTCCTTTTAAATTACTTGATTTCAGAGCATGAACATCTTTCACTGCAAAATGCGCTAAGGTTCCGGCTAGAATTCTCCTTCTGGCTCCACCTACAATACATACCAGTCAATCATGTGATCAACATATTTCACATACTTCTTAAGCAATGACACATGGAAAAAATCATGGATTTTCACTGTCAGAGGCAATGCAAGTCGATTGGCCAGTGTTACAATCCTCTCAAGGATCTAAAAATGGCAACAATGCTGAGGTGTCAACTTGGCACATGACCCAAACCTCCAGGAGCTCTTCTTGGGCTTGATGTGAAAATACACATGTTTCCCAACCCGAAACTTCTTAAATACTTGTAGCTAGTATGCATAGCTCTTTTTCCTGTCACGTGTTGCCTTTAGATTCTCCTTGATAACCTACATTTCCTATTCCATCTATGCCAACATGTCTGGTCCAATTAGTACCCTGTTAACTGGATCACTCCAACTGATAGGAGTATTAAAACTCCACCCATAAAGTGCATCAAACAAAATCATCCTCAGAGATTCTTGATACTCATTGTTGTAAGCAGACTCCACCAATGGAAGATACTCCTCCCACCTCCGCCACTGATGCATAACATACATTCTCAACATGTCCTCCAGAATCATGTTGATGTTACTTTTTGGTAGCATCGAAAGTGCTCTAGCCTTGGAAATTGGTGGAGAGGCTAAGGCACATGCGTTTTAAAGAACCCATAAACCATTTGGTTAAATTCCACCCGGATTGAATTTTATTAAGATTATTTTTAATGGGGTTCCTAAGTCTAAACTTAGGAAAATTAAAATATTAATGGGTATTAATCAAAATATGGGTGAGAATGATCTAGAAGGTGGATCAAGTCATGTTTTAAGGACTTAATCTCAGTCGTTGACGAATCAATAGGAAAAGTATAAAATGGAGGCTTGGGGTTTGTTTGGAAACACACACGGAGAGAACGAATTGATCAAGAATTTGATTCCTACGGCAGGGTTTGCTAAGGATTTCAGATTAAGTGATCATTCTGTAGTAGAGGGGCAGTGAGAATATGAGAGAAGGACTTTCTGGAGAATACAAATAGAGAGGCGGAGAGAGCCAGCATAGCATAAAAGTTGCCTGTCACGTAGAAGTCGGAACTGCCAGGAACAACCGTGAAAGTTGACGCAAAGGGCAGAAGCCGGAACTGCCGGGAACACCCGGAATTTCCAGAACAACCAAGAAAGTTAATGTAGAGGGCAGAAGTCGGAACTGCCGGGAACAACCTAAACTATCAAGAATTGCCGGAATAGTCAGGAAAGATGACACAGAGGGCAAAAGAGGTGAGGCAAAAATAGCCGGGGTTAGCTAGTCTTGTGCCGATCAGCTGGAATTTTTCCGAATGAAGTGAGGTAAAACTCACTCAGATTTTCCGCCAATATTTTCTCTGTAAAGGATTGCTAAATGAGCATCCTAGATTTGTATTCAAATATTTCTCCTGCATAATAATAAAACCCTCAAAGCTGTTGCACTGGTTTTCCCGCATTGGGTTTTTCCGGGGACTATTGTGTCCAAAAATAAGTGTGTCCTATGTATCTTGTTCTTTGCTCTGTTTTTTGTTTCATGAGATCAAATATTTAATTAGTGTAGGTTGTAGAAGTAATTTGCTTCAGTATTCAGAAGAATAACTTGATGAATGTAATTTAAAAATCAAGTAGGTGAAGTAGATTCAGATTTGCTGCAGTAGGGGGTCCTTCGAGTCTAGGTTTTTTCACATGGTATCAGAAGGTTGATTTTGAAACAGGAAGAGCAGATCTAGTGTTGAGTAGTGAGGCTAAAAGCTACACTTGGCATCAGTTCGAATCCCCTTGGAGGGATTGTGTAGTCCTTGTCGGGAAGCTGATCCAAGGAAATCTCTCTCTGAGTGAGTCGACAGAGAGGTACGATTTCTGAATCGTGACCTTGCAGAGGCAGAGGGAGTGACACAGAGCCTTAGTGCAATGCTAGAAGGGTGCAGTTTCTGCCGAGGCAGAAATCTGATGGAAAAAGAACGAAGACACGTAGAAGGGGAATTTTCTCCTCAAAGAACTTTCCACTAGAAAGTTCAAATTTCTCACTTGCTGGGCAGTTGTGCTAAGAAGCGACTAGAGGATTCAGTTCTACAATTGGGTGATATGGCATCGCATGGACTCATAGATTAGGAAAGGTTGGACGGAGCCTCCAACTATGTCATATGGAAGACTAAAATCTTAGTTGTTCTGGAGGAATATGATCTTGAGGCCTACGTCAAAAGTGTTGTAGTTGTTTGTGCTGACAACGATCAAAGAAAGAAGTACAAGGCCGAGCAGGGGAAGGTAAAGAGGTTGATTCTCAATGGAGTTCAAGATCATGTGGTCTCACACTTGTAGGGCAAGGATACAACCCGAGAGATATGGGAAGCCTTGTCTTCTCTGTTTGAAGGCTCTTCCAAAAAACGAAAGATGTATTTGGAGCAGAAGTTGCAGTGGATTTTGATGTAGAAAGGAGAAGGGGTGAACCTCTATCTTCAATGTCTTTAGGACACTAGGGACCAACTTGTTGCAGTGGGGTCCACTCCTCATCCAACCGCGATAGTGAGGATAGCCCTGAATGGAGTCTCAGATGAATGGCTAGTTTTCGTCCAAAGCATATTGGTCAGAGGAAAACTACCTTTATATGAGGATATGTGGGCAACTCTTCAACATGAGGAGTTAAGGAGGGACCTAGTGAAGGTCAACCTCAGTGGCAGCTATGGGAGTGGCTCAAAGACGAAGGAAGAGGAGGAAAATGCAGCTCTAGCATTGAAGGGACAACAAAAGCAGAATCAAAAGAAGTACATTTCGAAGGTGAAATGTTTTAGATGTGGCGAGTTGGGTCACTTTGCCTCTCAGTGTCCTTTGAAGCAAAAGGATAAGGATGAGAATCATGATCCTAAGGTTGCAGTCGCAAAGATTGACGAGGAAGAGTATGGCATGAGTGCCCACACATCTCCAGGAGGGAGATGGGGTGATATTGAGTTGTAGTCAGGAGGACTACATGTGGGTAGGATCCTTGAGGAGTCCACCTCTTCGATCAATTCCTTGCTACAAGAGCCCAAGATTCAGCAGTAGCGAGATGGACTTAGTGTTAGATGATTCAGTAGAGTGTTTGGAGGATAGATGCAGTAGATGGGGACCATAGAATGATCAACACAGAGCAAGGTTGGTAGTAGTGTAGTTGGCACAATGCAAGAGTCAGTAGCAGCGCAAAAGATTCAGACGGTCAGAATCAACAGCAGTCAGATTCCAACATTCAGTGTATTATGTTGAACACAGTTAAGTTCAACTAATTTTGGATGTTTTTGAGTTGCTTCTCTCAGCAACTGAATTGCAATACAGATGCAGTGTTAGCAGTGGCAGTGCTAGCAACATAGAAGATGCAACATTTGAGAGGGAGTTGTAGTACAAATGCAGTAGTGGCAGTGGCAGTGTCATGTGTAGCAGTACAATAGCAGCAATAACACTGTGTTGGTGGCAGAAACAGTGCGGAAAGGGAGATGCTTCAGAAGCAAAGCAACATGCAGTTGGGCATTGTTGCTAGAGCACTTTCCTCGCTAAGAGGGAGTGTTAGTTTTTGGTAGCATCAGAAGTGCTCTAGCCTTGAAAATTTGTGGAGAGGATAACGCGCATGAGTTCTAAAGAACCCATAAACCGTTTGGTGAAATTCCACCCAGATTGTATTTTATTAAAATAATTAATATTTTTAATGGGGTTCCTAAGTCTAAACTTAGGAAAATTAAAATATTAATGGGTATTAATCAAAATATGGGTGAGAATGATCTATAAGGAAGATCAAGTCATGTTTTAATATTAGTTGTTTATTAGAGACTTAATATTACCACTGAAGACTCAACATGAAAAGTATAGAATGTAGGTTTGGGGTTCATTTGGAGACACACACGAAGAGAATGAATTGATCAACAATTCGATTCCTAGGGCAAGGTTTGCTAAGGATTTCGAATTAAGTGATCATTCTACAGTAGAGGGCTAGTGAGAATCCGAGAGAGGGAATTTCCAAATAATGTAGATAAAGAGGCAGAGAGAGCCACCAGAGAAGAAAAACTACCTGTCATGCAGAAGCTAGAATTGCCGGGAAAATTGACACAGAGGGCAGAAGTCGGAACTGCGTGGAAGAGCTGAAACTTCCGGAACAGCCGAGAAAACTAACGCAGAGGATAGAAGCCAGAACTGCTGGAAACAACCGAAACTGCTGGGAAAGCTGATGCAGAGGGTAGAAGAGGTGACGTAGAAACAGCCGGGGTTAGCCAGCCTTGTGCTGGATCAATCAAAATTCTGCTGGGTGAAGTGAGGTAAAACTCACTCAGATTTTTCCACCAATATTTTCTCTATAAAGGATTGCTAGATGAGCATCCTAGATTTGTACTCATATATTTCTCCTACATAATAATAAAACCCTCAGAGCTGTTGCACCGTTTTCCCGCATTGGGTTTTTTTCGAGGACTATTGTGTCCAAAAATAAGTGTGTCCTATGTATCTTGTTATTTGCTCTGTTTTCTATTTCATGAGATCAAATATTTAATTAGTGTAGGCTACAAAAGTAATTTTCTTCAGTATTCAAAAGAATAACTTGATGAATGTAATTTAAAAATCAAGTAAGTGAAGTAGATTCATATTTGCTGCAATAGGCGTTCCTTCGAGTCTAGGAATTTCCATAGGTTACCCTCATTATCTGTCCATCTGTCTGCGGATGATAAGTTGAAGGCCAAATTTGTACCCAAACTTGCAAATTACTCTTTCAAGAACCTGGAAGTGAACTTGGCATCTCTGTCTGACACAATCTTATTAGGAATATGTGTAACCTCACTATCTCCCTGATGAAAACCTGTGCTACCTCACTAGCTGAATTTGTAGACTTTACTGGAACGAAGTGAGCTACCTTAGTCAACCTGTCAACCACAACCATAATGGAATCATGCTATCTATATGTCCTAGCAAACCTGTAATGAAGTCCATCGAAATGACCTCCCATTTCCACTCTGGAATCAAAATCGGTTGTAGTAAGCCACCTAGATGCTTACACTCTACTTTAACCTGTTGAAAATCAAAACATATCACCACAAACTCTGCCACCTCTTTCTTCAAGTTCAGCCAATGGTAGAACTTCTTAATCGTTGTCAATTTCTTCTGGTATCGAGGGTGACTTGGATACAGTTTAGCATGAAATTACCGCAAGACAAGCTTCTTGATCTCACTATTGTCTGACACATAGATACGGTCCCTAAATATGACCAAACCATCTACCATGAGATGATAGTCCACATCCTGTTCATCTGTACCCTACTGTTGTAACCTATGCTTAATCTGTTAGTACCCATCACCCTATTGTCTTGACTGCAAGATCCGATCCTGTAAATCTATCCCATATGAACTCATAGCTGCAATGTGATTTACCTGTACTCTTCTACTAAGAGAATTTTCAACTTTGTTATCTTTACCCTTAATGTACATGATATCAAAGTCAAACTCACTGTTTGTGGCCAACCATCGAGCTTGCTTGGCATTCAAAGTAGGTTGGTCAAACAAGTATCTCAATCCATTGTGACCACTCATCAAGATGAACCTCTTGCCAAGAAGATAATGTCTCCACATCTTCATTGCATGAATGATCGTTGCCAACTCAATATCATGCATCACGTAGTTCGACTATTGTTCATTCAATTTCCTTGACTCATATCATACTACTTGTCCTTCCTACATAATAAATCAACTAATTCCTGTCTTACAAGCATTTGTGCATACCACAAACTCTTTGTTTGCGTCTGCAATCTTTAGAACTGGAGCATTTGTAAGCAACTGCTTCAACTGCTCAAAACTAGCTGCACATTCTTCAATTTATTCAAATTTATTTCCTTTTCACTGCAAAGATGTAATATGATAGGCAATATATGAGAAGTTCCCGATGAACCACTTGTAGTAACCTGCTAATTGTATCAATGTTTTGACCTCATCAACATTCGTAGGAGTTTCCCACTCCATGATAAGTATGATCTTTTCCGGGTCCACTGCTATACCTTCCTTGGAAACTACATGCCCCAAATAATGAAGCTCTATCTGAAAGAAATTGCATTTATTAAGATTGGAATACAACTAATGCTTTCTCAAAAATTTTAACAATGCTGCCAAATGTTCTACATGATCCTCCTCATTCTTAGAATATATCAATGTGCCATCAATGAATACTATCACAACTTGTCCACATAAGGACACAACACACTATTCATCAAACACATGAAAGTAGTTGGAGCATTAGTCAAATGAAAAGGAACCACAACTAACTCATAATGTCTATACCTAGTCCATAAAGTAGTCTTATAGATGTCCTTTTTTTTATGTGTACTTAGTGATATCCTGATCTCGAATCAATATTTGTGAACACTGCTGCTCCCTTCAATTGATCAAACAAATCGTCAATCTGCGGTAAACGGTACCTGTTCTTAATAGTCACCTTGTTCAACTGTCTGTAATCAATGCATAACTTAGGAGTACCATCCTTCTTCTTCACAAACAACACTAGTGCACCCCAAGGCGACACACTTGGCCTAATGTATCCCTTGTCAAGATTTTACTTCAACTAAAACTTCATTTCTACTGACTTTGGAGTGCTCATCCTATAAGGTGCCTTCAATGTTGGTGTTGCTCACGACATCAATTCAATAGAAAAGTCCACTTCCCTGTGAGGTGGTAACTTTGAGATTTCTGCAGGAAACACATCCTGAAACTGCTACAAAACCGGATACCTCTGCAAGACACCCACATCCTCAACATTCTTACCTTTGTCACTGGAAATATGAACTGCAAATTTTACACACTCTTTCCTCCTACTGCGCTTGGCCTATATAGTTGTAATCCTTTTCACTGATGTAGGCTTCTTCTAACCATACAATACCCTCTTCTCTCCATCATCATCCAAGCACTTAATAGCCTTATCATAACAATCCACCTTAGTCCTGTGAATGTACAACCAATCCATACCCAATAGCATAATGTATGATCCCAATAGAAGCACATTTAGATCCGTTGATGTAGACATAGCGTTTAGCTCAAATGCACAAGATCTTACCCAATGATGCACTATTTTCTTAGTACATGTAGCCAAATACAACAAATAGGACTCAGCACGTCGTTCTTTATTCAAACCACACTTATCCACCAGGTTAGGACTGATATAACTATAGTTAGATCCAGGGTTAATCAAAATAGAAACATCTTGATCACAAAGCTTACCTTCCATATGAATAATAGATGCATGATGTTCAACTTGCGTATTATGCAATGCTACATAAATCCGAGGAATACTTTGTCCAACATCCCCAAATGTCTATGCTTTCTTAGCAGTGTAGATTTGTGGTTTGTCACCCTAATACTGTGGACAATCTCTCCTATGATGATCCTTTCCACTAGTCCAACACTGCAAAGTCTTGCTACCCTCACCCTTATTCTGCTCCTCAGTCTGAAATTCATGTCCTATGTCAGTTGAATTAAACTTATTGTGCAACGCTGCATTCTATTTGTTACCCGTATCAATGGTTTTCCTCTCTTCTTAACCCACTTTCCCTTAGTCTTGTCATTAACTTTCCAATCCTGCTTAGACCCAATCTTGCGCTTCGATTTCTCATAATAGTGCTTCAAATTTCTTATGGCCTCCTCCAACGATCTAGGATCATCAAACTCAATCCTATCTTTGAATGATACTGGCAACCCAATGATGAATCTTTGAATCTTCACTTTCTCCTCCTTAAGATAAGGCACATATCTCAACAACTCCAAGAATTTGCCAGTATATTCCTCATTGTTCATAAATCCCATCTTCAACTCATAAAACTCCTTCGTCATTTCATCATAGTATCTCTCAAATAGACACTTCTTCTTGAAAAGTCTCTTAAACTCACTCCAAGTCAACTCCTCTTCCCGAATTCCTTTGACATCCTTCACATCTTCCCACCAAATGTTTACTTTCCCTTTAAGACTAAAAGTAGCTATCCTAACTTTCATGTTTTCTGAATAATCATGCAATTTGAAGAACTTATTCATCCCAAGCAACCAAGCTTTTACATCTTGTGACTTATTCATTTCTCCATCAAATGTAGGATGATTTTCTTTCTTGAACTCCTCTGGCAAGTACTGCTTCTCATTCCTCCTATACTAGTGGTGAGGGTGATGATGACGTTGTCTCTTCGATCCAAAACTAGAATAGAATCCATGGTCATTACCCCTCCTATCAATTGTATTCAAGAGCCTACCATCTATGACTGTATCATCCCTGTCAAACCTGTATCCCGGCTGAGACCTGCTACCATATGCCTCATTGGTTCTTTCCTCTTGTCCATGACTGATCCTAAGCGGTCCCTCTCTTTTCAAATCTGAAAAACTCTGAAGGACGACTGCATTAACCTCTACTTGTTTCTACTATTCCCTAGTAAGCCTTTCTTGTGACTAAATTATTCTGTCATTATCTGTCCTAAAACTTTTGATCTTTGCTTTCAAACTTCTCAATGTGTCTACTATGTTAGGGGAGTACTCATCATCATGTTGCTCATATGATCTTTAGGGAGAATCATGTGAACTATAGTTCACCATTTTTCTTGTCATCTTTGATCTTCTACTTCCTGCAAACATACCATGTCAGATAAACCAAACCTATCATAATCAACATACCTTAGTGAAGTTAAGGGGAGGCTATCTCGTCTGCAAAATCAATCCGGGTTAGCACGATATATATATATATATATTTATATATGAACACATATACAACTGACATGCATTTTTGACAAACACATTCCACCCATCCAGTCCAAGTGTCGAACCTATGAGCTCTCATACCAATCTATAACCACCCCTCCCACATTTACCCAGTTTCATCGGCTTGTCGAGGTAAACATGAGAGGAAGAGCTATTATGACCTGACCCGTCCTCCTAGATCTAATTAAGAATGTGGGGTCGATTACTGACAACAAACTGACAACTCAACACCTCCTATAGGAGCTACAGGTCATCAGGGGTTGAAAAACCACCTTAGGTGGCCAAACCCTGAGCTAGGCCTCCTTTTCTCAGCTCTCGGCTCTCAACTGCTCCCACAATAAAGCATACATGCGGTCGGGAGCCTCAAACCAGATTCACAAGCCTACATCCATGCGGTTGCAACCCAAATTTCTTAGTTAGGAACATGCAATCTGAAGATCTGAGCCTAGTTTCCAGGTCAACCTTTGGACCACTAGTCAAAACTTCCTGTAACTTCTCATATTCAACAATGGCATGGCAACAATGCTATACATACAAACTTGAAGACAGAACTTGACCTAGACTACCTAGAACATGACATGCATTTCGTGAAACAAATTGCAAACAAGTAAGCTACATGTCATAAATACATATCTAATCATAAAAGTTTGAGATACATCTGAGAATCACCGAGAAGACCCTATGCCCTCTCCACATAGTTGCAACACCATTAATTAGTCCATACATTCATCACTATGATCCTTGACCCTGTCCAAGACCATGCACTTCACCTTTGCTTGAGCCTCCTCGTATTTCTTGAGAGGATTAACATCGACCGAAACAACAACCGTCCTCAAGGCTGTTGGGTCCCTATAATACTAGTAATTACCCCATTACTATTGTAGTTGTACCCCTTATTAATATTGTTGTGCCCCTATTGTCCCCATATTGTTATTACTGTGCCCCATAGAATCCCTCTATTGTTATTTTTGTGGCTTTATATTATTATTGTTAGGTCGGCTGGGTTATATTGTGACTCCTTAGACTCCTATATATAGAAAGGAGGTTTTGTCATTTCAATCATCCAAGAATTGTTCATTTATGTAATGTAAAGGAGGTTTCTCCCTCGAAGAGGTTGAATTCTAAGGCGTTGATCTATCTTTTCTATCTTTTTCTTGAGCTGGTTTCATAACATTTGGTATCAGAGCTTTGGATTCTAGGGTTTCGCTGCTCCAAACAGGTCATCGTGGAATTTTCGCTAAAACTTTTTTTTTCTGCAACGTTTCAGAAGCTAAAAAAAAAACCCATTTGAGAAGAAATCTCGGGTCCGAATTTCAGAGCTTTTCGCACTATATTTGCGGAGATATGATCTGAGGAAGTTGGTCTTTTTGCAGATTTCTGAATTACATTCCAAACAGGTGACCTAGGAAAAATCGTCATAACTTTCTCTATGAGCATCGGATTGAAATTTCGTAAGAAGGTACAAAAAGAGGACGGACTGTAGTTTCTTGTATATATTTTTCAGAGCCAAAGGTCGAAACAGTGACTCATGGCACGTCGTACAAGTTCGCTCTACTGAACTAGTCTATAATCAGGTCACTGTGGGAGATTTCACATAACTCTGCCTTGGAAAATCCAATTTGGATCACACTTGTGGCATCGGAAAGAGGACACAGAGGACTACTGCAAGTCGCAATTTCAGAACTGGATGATCTGAAAGTACAGAGATACATCAGAGGTAATATCGAGCTCCTACAAAGTGAAAAAAGGTGTGTAAATTTTTTTAAATTTTTGCTTAAGCTTGGTTTGAAAATTTATTTTGAAGGAATTCAAAGGGCATAGTAGAGCATTATTATCGATAACTAATGCCCCTAGGAAAGAAAATGCAAACACCTAGTAAGCAACCTGAAAGCTCTAGCATGACTCATGAAGAAGAGGAAGAAATGCTACATGATATATCAAAATTACAAGACCAAGTGCAACAAATGTCACTCTCACAAAAGCTAATAGAAGCTAAGATAAAGGGCGTGGAAGCTAAGATGGACGATTTGAAGATAGATTTGAAGACAAATTTGAAGAGAGACATGGCAGATTTGAAGACAGATTTGACAAATTTTCTACAAGAAATACTTACTAATGGTGAAAAGGTAGTAAAGGAAACTCATGATGCAAACAAAAGAAATGTTAATCATGATTTCATAGACTCTAATGTGGGATCGAAGACCCACCATATTCCAAAAATTGATATGATGAAGTTTGATGGCAAGGATCCCGCAACATGGATATTACAGATGGAACAATTTTTTGATCTCAATAATGTGCAAAACACACAAAAGGTACGTATTGAAACTTTATATTTGGAACCAAATCAGTTTGTATGGTATCAATGGCTTTGCTCTCGTAGACAAATTATCACTTGGGCAATTTTTACGGAAGAATTGACAGCACATTATGAGGATACAAAAAGCAACACTTTTTTTAGCCAATTGATAAGTCTCAAACAAAAAGGTTCAATAATGGAGCACATTGAGGAGTTCCAAAAATTGAACATAAGGGTAAAAAATATTCTAGAGGAGCATAGGATTGATGTGTTCATAGGGACTTTAAAGGATAATATCCAACATGATGTTCGCCTTTGGGAACCTGATTCATTAGAGAAGGCATTCAGGTTAGCAAGAAAAATGGAAAGCAAAATTATGGCAACCAGGAAGCATACCACTCACAACTATAAAGATGGAAGTGTTGTTGCCCCTAGTCTTCCACAACCTATAAGGTTGACACCACAACAATTGGAAGAAAAAAGAGCAAAAGGGCTTTGTTATAGTTGTGATAGCAAATACACTAAAGGTCATAAGTGTGCTAAGAAGAAATTATTCTACATAGATTGTGAAGAGGAAGAAGAAAAGGAGCAAGAAAGGTAAAAAAGAAGAGGATATACTCCAGGAACAAATCCTAGATAAAGAAGAAATGAATCCGACCATATCTTGTAATGCATTGGTGGGAATTACCACTCCTCAAACCATCAAGATAGAAGGACAAATCAAGAAGAAAAAGGTAATGGTGTTGATTAATTCAGGAAGTACCCACAATTTTATTCATTGTAAGGTAGCAAAAGAATTGAATTGCTTCTTATATCCAGCACCCGAGTGTCAAGTGATGGTTGCAAATGGAGGAAAATAAATTTCTCTGGAAAGTGCCATAATATCAAGCTATCCATGGGAGAATATGTATTGACTAGCCCAATGCTTTCCATTCCAATGGGAGGTGTTGATGTTGTACTAGGAGTCCAATGGCTACAATCCTTGGGTACAATAGCTTTTAATTTTCAAGAACTTTTCATGAAATTTTTTGTGGAAGGAAAGGAAGTTGAATTAAGGGGTATTGCAAGGAAACCGGGAAAGATAATCAGCTCTAACGGTATGACAAAGCTTCTAAGAAAGGAACAAAGAGGTGTAATTGCACAATTATGTTTGCTAGATGTTTCCACATTGGAATCATCTATTTCTCCAGATCTACAAAAAGTCTTGGACAATCATTCCAAGGTATTTGAGACTCCCAAAGGTCTCCCACCTATTCGTGATCATGATCATGCTATTCATCTGATTCCAGGAAGTGTTCCTCCAAACATAGGTCGTACAGATATCCCTATGCCCAAAAGAGTGAAATTGAACGTATGGTTGCAGAAATGCTAGAGGCTGGTATAATTCAACCGAGTCAAAGTTCTTTCTCTGCTCCAGTAGTATTGGTGCACAAGAAGGATGGATCATGGCGCATGTGTCCGGATTATTGGGAGCTCAACAAGATCAATATTAAAGATAAGTTTCCCATTCATGTCATTGATGAATTATTGGATCAATTGCATGGATCAATTTACTTCACCAAGTTGGATCTTCGTTCAGGATATCATCAAATCAGAATGAAGACTGAAGACATTCCGAAAACAACATTTAGAACTCATGAGGGTCATTATGAATTTTTGGTCATGCCTTTTGGCCTTACCAATGCACCTTCAACATTTCAAGGTTTGATGAGTTCCATTTTCAAACCATTCCTTAGAAAATTTGTGTTATTATTTTTTGATGATATACTAATCTACAACAAGTCTTGGAATGATCATGTTGAACATGTTGACAGGGTGCTACAACTATTGGAGGAGAAACAATTATATGCAAAAAGATCTAAATGTTTCTTTGGAGTACAAGAGGTGGAATATCTAGGTCATATTCTATCTCATGGAGTTAAGGTAGACCCTAGCAAAATTAAAGCCATTAAGGAATGGAAAATCCCCACATCCATAAAGCATCTGCAAGGATTTCTCAGGTTGACAGGGTATTATCGCAAGTTTGTTAAGAATTATGGGAGAATAGAAGAACCTCTAACAACATTATTGAAGAAAGATGCATTTTCATGGACTCCAGAAGCAACAAAGGCCTTCGAACATCTTAAAGAGGCAATGTGCCAAGCACCGGTCTTAGCTACACCGGACTTCACAAAAACCTTTATTGTGGAATGTGATGCTTCAGGAAATGGAATTGGTGCTGTTTTAATGCAAGATGAAAGACCCATTGCTTTTGAAAGTCGTCCAATCAAGGGAAAGTTTTTACACAAAGCTATTTATGAGAAGGAAATGTTGGCAATACTCCATACACTTAAGAAATGGTGACCCTACCTAATAGGAAGACACTTCAAGGTAAAAACGGATCATGATAGCCTTAAATACTTTTTAGAACAAAGATTATCCTCTGAAGAGCAACAAAAGTGGGTCACAAAGATGTTGGGTTATGACTTTGAAATCATCTACAAGAAAGGGAAGCAAAATGTGGTGGCAGATGCACTCTCAAGAAAGGATGAGGATGTGGAAGCATTGTTCTATGCTATTTCTATTATCCAGCCAGATTGGATAAACAAAGCAAGGGAGGAATGGAAGAATGACGAAGAAGTGTGGGCACTTATTCGAAAGTTACAACAAGATTCCAGTATGTCTGATACATTTAGCTGGCAAAATGATTCGTTATGGTACAAAGATCGCTTATACCTCTGTAAGAATTCCCAGCTAAAACAAAAGATTCTTATGGAATTGCACACTTCTCCCTTAGGAGGGCACTCAGGATTTTTAAAAACTTACCACAGGGTTAAGAAGGAATTTTTTTGGGATGGCCTTAAATCATATATTCAAAAGTCTGCGGCGGAATGTTTGGTTTGCCAACAAAATAAAGTTGAAACAATTAAGACACCGGGTCTATTACAACCTTTATCCATTCCAATTGGGAGGAGGTTTCAATGGATTTTATCTCAGGTTTACCCAAGTCTGAGGGAAAGAGTGTCATCATGGTGGTAGTTGACAAACTTACCAAGTATGCACACTTTTGTGCATTATCACATCCATTTAAAGCGAGTACAGTTTCTACTGCATTTATGGAAACAATTCAAAAGCTACATGGAAACCCAAAGATTATTGTAAGTGACAGAGATCCCATTTTCACTGGAAATTTTTGGACAAAATTATTTTCTTGTCTTGGTACTCAGTTAGCTCATAGCTCATCTTATCATCCTCAATCTGATGGGCAAACTGAGATAGTAAACAAATGTTTGGAAGGATATCTTCGTTGCTTTTTATTTGACAAACAGACACAATGGATCAAATGGTTGCCTCTGGCTGAATGGTGGTATAACACTTCCTTCCATACAACAACAAAAATGACCCCATTTATGGCACTTTATGGATATCAGCCACCATCCATCACATCATATTTAAGAGAAAATTCTAAGGTTCAAGCAGTGGAACATCACATCAAACATCAACAACAAGTCCTCCAACTCTTAAAGGATAACCTCGTGTTGGCACAGAATAGAATGAAACAACAAACAGATCAACATCGAAGTGAAAGAAGTTTTGATGTAGGTGATTGGGTATTCCTACGGCTACAACCATATAAGCAAATGTCCCTTAACCAATCTAAGAAGGATAATAAATTATCACCAAAGTATTATGGTCCGTACAAGGTGTTGCAAAAGATTGGTACTATGTCATACAAATTGGAGCTTCCTACAGCTTCTCGATTGCACCCAGTTTTCCATGTTTCATGTTTAAAGAAGGTTATAGGCGACAAGCTCCTAGTTCAAACAATATTTCCAGAACTTGACGAGGAAGGAAAAATTATATTGGAACCGGAAGCAGTCACAGAAACAAGAACTCGACAACTACGAAATCGATCAATTTCGGAGTATCTTATCAAGTGGAAGAACTTATCTGCTGAAGATTCCACATGGGAGGATGAGAATTTTATACAAAAGCATCCAGAACTACTCAAGCGTTGAGGACAACACTTTTTTGAAGGAGAGGGGCATGTTGGGTCCCTATAATACTAGTGATTACCCCATTACTATTGTAGTTGTACCTCTTATTAATATTGTTGTGCCCCTATTGTCCCCATATTATTATTACTGTGCCCCATAGAATCCCTCTATTGTTATTTTTGTGGCTTTATATTATTATTGTTAGGTCGGTTGGGTTATATTGTGACTCCTTAGACTCCTATATATAGAAAGGAGGTTTTGTCATTTGAATCATCCAAGAATTGTTCATTTATGTAATGTAAAGGAGGTTCCCCCTCGAAGAGGCTGAATTCTAAGGCGTTGATCTATCTTTTCTATGTTTTTTTTGAGCTGGTTTCATAACAAAGGCATAATCCTTGATGCGATTTTTTTTCCAAGACCGCCAAGATCCTGACCTTCCAGATGGCAAAGTTGGATGCTCCATCTAATATGTCCTAATCCCTCAGTCCATTTATTGCCATCTCTGCTTAAATGAGTGTCGAACAGGTCCTCTTCTCCTTCTTTCACTACTACCCCAACAAAACTTAGATCTGCATTTCTTTGGTGCTAGAAATCCTCTAAGGAACAAGTTCCCTATAGACTGCCTCTGAGTCCTGATTTCCTTCATGGAAATCCTTCCACCAAATAATGTCAAATCACCTCTCTCCAATCCTCCTTTGCTGCTGCTCAGCAACCCGGATCTAGATTTCTTTGGCAAGAAATCTATTAAAGAAATGACTACCTTTGCCTTGGTTTAGTCTCCTCAGACACTATTATCCACCAACAACAACATCGTCCCAGTAGTACCTCATATCTGATCTGCACTGCTCCCTCTGTCCCAGCAACTGAAGAATCTAAGCTCCTCAGGCTCTCCGTAGTCATTGCGTGAGCTAGATCAGCTCCACCTGGCCACTGCGTCACTCCTTCCTAGTCCAGAAAGATGACGTGGCTCTGTGTGAGCCTGATCTGCCCCTCTCTTCTTCTGTGCTGGCCTAGAGAGCTGACGTTTACTGCGTGGGCTCCTCCTGGCTACTATGTCACCCTCTCCTGGCTTAGAATGCCGACATAAGCACTGCGTGAGCCTCTATGTCACTTCTTCTCCACTGCATCACCCTTCCTCTGCGTTTCAGACTCTGGAACAACATTGTCACTCGGGATAGCTGCCTCTCTGTAGTATAGTTGCTGGATCTCCTAGATGATGGCTTCAATGTCCTATGATTTGCAATCGCTCTTATACCATGTGAGAATTTCTGAATCTAGAAAAATAAATCCTATTGTAGTGATTGGTTTAACATCTTCTGCTTGTTATTTCATTCAACAAGTTATTTAATTACATAAACATTGAAGTAAACACTACTGCAATCTATACTGACATACAAATCATAAGCTGAAGTGATAAATGAGACAAACACACAAGGGACACCATTATTTTTGGAAAACACGTCCCTGGAAAAACCTAATGCAGGAAAACCGGTGCAACAGATAGAGGGTTTGTATTATTAAGCAAGCAGAATCTGTTTACAATAGGTTGCCTCTCTCATTGGCTAACCTTACACAGAAATCATAGTAGTAAGAAATACATATGAAGGTTTGTCTCGCTCCCCAAGTCACAGTTGATCTAATGAGTGATCTGACACCCTCCAGGAAAAAGCTACACAGTCCTTACGCAATCATTGTGTGGGCCTAGGTCTTGCCTCTAGAGGACTACATCACCCCTTCTGCTGGATCGATTCACCGAGTGAAGTTTGTCGTTCATCCCTCCCGGCTCAGAACCTTGCTTCCCCAGCAAAATCTCAGACTACTAACGTATACTCTGCACTGCCACTGCAAGAGCCCCTCCTGGACTGCGTCAGCTCTGTGTGAGCCCCATCTGGGCTACGTAGGCCTCTGCATTGTCTTCTTGCTCAAGATGCCTCTCTTCCACATACTCTTTGGCTCAGAACTTACGCTCTGATCCAAATCTCTGCTTCTACCCCTCTCACTACAACAGATCACTAGTTTGATTCTCTCAGCAAACCACACCCCAAAAAATCGAACTGACTGATCAATATTCTCACTCGGTGTGTCTCCAATTGACCCTCAAGCCTCTTCTTATACTTTTCCTGTTGGTGAATCAACAACAGAGATTAAATCTCTAATCAACGACTAAGATTAAATTAGACTTGATCCTCGTCTCTTAGAAGCTTCTCACCCATATTTTCATTAAATCCCATTAATATTTTAATTTTCTTAAGTTTAAACTTAGGAACCCCATTAAAAACATTAATTATTTTAATAAAATACAATCTGGGTGGAATTTCACCAAACAATTTATGGGTCTTGGAGATCTCATGTGTTCTAGCCCCTCCAAAAAATTTCGGAGCTAGAGCACATTCGATGCTACCCAAAATCAATAGTTTCTTCAATTGAGAATGTTGCAAGATTAGTGGAAACAAAAGTAGAAGAAGTGCATACAATATTTCCCAATTGCTTTTGGAAACTAGCTTGATTTGATGATCCTTCCGTTAATTTGACTTGTACATTTTCTTCGTCTCCTTCATGAACTTTTTCTCTCTTTCGTGACTGTGAATCCTCCATCTCAATGTCTACCTATGTAGGAGCATTTCTCTTCAAAGTTTTCTCATTTACCATGGGGGTTTCAATATCCATTTTCTACTGCACTTTGTCCCTTGACCAAGTTTCCTAATTTGCCTTTTTTTCAAGCTCTGGTTTGCTTTCATGAGTGTAAGGGGCATAACTATTTCCATCCTTTTATCAAAGATTATATGATGAGGATAATACTGCCACTTTTATCTTTTATGAAACCCAAACTCCTTCATCATTTCTTCAACTTGTGGGAGGGCTTG
>CM062810.1:926342561-926457561 GCA_031772625.1 Pinus tabuliformis | reverse complement strand
ATATCTTTTGACATAGTGACTAGATTGTAACCAGACTCTATATATATAGAGAGAGAGTTTATACTCTCAAAACCCCACAAAAACCCAAGAATGTTATTAATCAAGGAAAAAGAGGTTCAAATCTTGCAAGCCATGCCCCAAAAAATTATAAGGATTTGTTAAGAACTCAAGGAGACTTATTTCATTGATTAAATATATATTGTTATACGAGGAGAGTATATTATTTATATACAAGCCTAATATAAGTTAGAGGATGCTTATGATGATTGGTATATTGACAATTATCATTTTTGGGATGACAATTCGTTTCACCTTCTATTTGATTACTTTACTCCACCCTATGAAGAGAACATCATCAATTCACATTAGGAGAAGGTTATGACTACTATTTTTCATCTTACATATTCTCCATTAGTAGCATCCCTTCCAATGCCTTAACCATTTACAACTACATGGATGATCTTCTAGATATGGAGGATTCCATTTATTTGGATCCACACTACCATGTTAGGGATATGGAGAACAATGTTCATCTATTCATTGATATCAAATATGATCAATTAGAAGTCAACATCAATATTTGGACATGGGACCTTGGTTTCTAGGACTACTTCAATGTTGCAGTCAACATTTGCACATGGGCCACATGTTTATGGTGGAGGTTCTTCGACTACTCTATTATAGTGGTTGGTATGTGTATGTGGGACTCTAGTTCCCTAGCCTACTTTAATATTACAGTCAACACTCATCCATGGGATTTTGGTTTATGCTTGCACATCCTCACTACAAGCATTACCAAAGAATTCACTAAAGTAAAAATAGTATAGTTATCATGATCATTTAATGCAAAGTGGATTCGGTCCATTATGGTTGTTATTGTTAAATATGGCCCACTAGTTATTTAGCATGGAATAAATGTAATGTGGCGTTGTTAAAGAATGTTCACTGGGTAGATAGAATATGTTTATGACCATGCTTATTTATTTAGCTGTTAATGAGGATATATTCCTCCTTCTGGGAATGTATGGAAGTATACCGAATTTGGAGCTTGACTCATTGAGAAGTTGCCCTACATTTCCTCTTCTTGTTGGGTTCCTCTAACCTGAGCATACTTTTAGGTGAAAAAGATTCTTAGAGACATTTTATGGGCCAACTTTAGTAGCGACACTAATTTCTCCAAAGTGTGTAAAAGCACTTAGCATATTCAAACCATGTTCTAAGGACTCTATTTGAATTAAATATCATGTGTGTGTCCTGTTCAACATTTACTCCCCAATGATGTATAAGAAAGGTTTGAATTGTGGGATTGGTTGGTGGAGTAGATGTGGGAGTACTATTGGCTATTTTGTGATGATTTCAACAATGTTGAGTGTCAAGAAGATAAGTGGGGGTTTTTACCAACTAGCATTGTGCTGAGAAGACAAATATTTAGAATGGCCTTAGGTCCAAACTCAAAATTTATGATACTTGAAAAAAATGGCATAAAGACTCATCTAAGCTCTGCTTTGCCTAGTTTAGTTCATAGAAAGGTAATAAGGGAGTGCTAAAAGGTAGACAAATGCTGCTCTTGAAGAAAAATTTAATTATCTTTAAGCATGAAAGTATAAGGTCAATCCAAATCATAGGGGAACTCACCCTATTTGACCACTAACCCATTGTTTTATCCATCTGCTTAGGTATAGTTAAACCTAAGGTCTTAAATGCAATATTTATGTTGAACACATGTAATTTGAAGCATACTTTTTGCATAAAATCCATTAAGAGATTTTTGAAATCAATACCTTAGCTTAGAGTGGATAGGGGGCTAGAATTTATGGTGTGAAGGTTCCATTTGACATTTCATATCCTTTCTAATAGGTTATTATATGTACCCCCGCTGCAATTGATTTATGATGGGATCATTGATGGATATGGGAAGCCATATTGTCAAACATCTAGAACTGATAGCTCTTAGGACTTGGCATTGAAAACAAATAAATTGTGTTGTACGACTCATTTCCATCACTGGAACAATTAAAATGGGTTTTCAGTGTAGTGGCAGGGGGGAGATTATGAAGCACATAATGGGGAGAAGGTTGTAGGTTGATTCATTACACATGTACATTAGTATCTTGGTGGAAGCTAGTTACATAATTAAGCATAGATGAAATTAGTGCGACGATAATTGACTCCTGTTGGCCGCTTGGGAGAATGAGATGTCTGGTCTCTTGTAGCTTGATCGATATGCAGAGAAAGAGGGGCATAGAATAGAATATATCATCATAATGGAGCAATACCCTCTACTACTCGAGTGTGCATTGTTGCAGAGAAATCTACCAGGGTTGATCAGACTAGTACTCCTCCATCAGTTCAACAATAGATTGGAAATACATAAATATAAGCAAGATTGAATGAAGGTTCATCTAAATTAAGAATTATTAGAGAAAGTGGGTATTCGAATCCCATACACAAGCACCACAAGGACCAGGAACACCAAATACATGCATAAAATAGGCATTTACTAGCAATTGAAGACTATAATGGGAAAGGTGTTAGTTGAGAGATCAAAGGAACAACAAGAAATTCTCCTTTGGACAACAAGGTGAAAAAGATGGAAAAAGCTCTGGTAGATTTGGAATTTACGGATTCATAGGAAGACACCATTCCACCTATCACTATCCAAGTAGATACCCCTTCTAAATAATTGTCATGTTGCAAAATTTTGGTATTTTTCTTTGTAACTTTTGGGTCTGAAAATGGATAGGATAAATATTACAAAACAACAAGACATGCGATATTATTTTAAGTAGTAGATATCTTAATAATTTTTACTTACATTTTAGACCTTTTTCATGGGATAAAACAATTATGGTATGTGAATGGTGTGCTTTCGCTGGTGGTAGAATAGTACACCTAGTGGACGGATCTGATGTATTTATACTTGTGACATCATCTAATACAAAATTACATGACTAAATTACACAAAATAAAATGGGATAATATAGTTCGTGTTCAACCATTAAGAGAAAAATGTAACACCCTCCTCACACATCCACCCAAGTCTAGAGTACTAAAAAAGGTATGTTTTTATCGTTTATTTTGTCATCTTTGCTTTAAAACTCATAACCTTTTTTGCATCATGAGCTAGGCAGATAATAAGAAATGATGACAAAATATAAGGGATTTATATGCAACACAAAACTACTAATAATTGCCATTTTCTTATGCAGGAAGAGAAAAAAACGAAAGATTGTCGTCCCAAAGGAAAAGATAGGGCAAAGTTAACTGCTGTCCCTCTAGCAGGAAACCGCATGCAAACAAGACGATCCAAATTGGAGTGTATCAGCTAAGAAAAGGAAAAAGGAGATATCGAATCAGCGCAAGAGAACAAATAGATAACTGGAAGTTAACAGTCTGGCGAATCCCTCAGGATCCTTTGATCCTGAGGGATCGCTATCTTAACTATTTCTCCATCATTGATATCTCCACTCGGCTGTTATAAGAAGGGGCAACACTGCTAGCCCGAGGGGACGACCTGTTGTTGTTTTTATGTAATTCTCCTTTGTATTTGAAACTTTGATCATCGACTCTCGTTGAGAAGTGATCCACTGTAACTCTGCTTTGATGCTTTAATATAAATTTGGTTGCCATTTCATCTCTGATTCTGGAGTAATCTCAAGGGGTGTATCCCTGGAGGCTAAGGGCCCGGCCCTGGTGGAACACTCACTCCTGTACCATTATCTCTAATTCGTGTGTGGTTTTCATTATCAACTTTGTTTAATAATCTGATGTGTTTTGTTATTTTACATCACGGTTCTGTTATATTTGATTTATGTTCAATTGAGTAATGTTGTTCTCTGTGACAGGAAAGTTGTATTATTCATTCTGACTTTGTAATGCATTGCTATTCCTGTAATCATTGATATAACATTGCTGTTCCTTATAGAATGCCATTGCTGTTCAATTACAGAGTAACCGTGTTGTAACATTCATAAGTTGGTATTACTATATTCATCTATGGTTTACACTTAATCGCAATTTTTGTTCAATTGACGTTGTTGTTCCATTATGAATTACAATCGTTATTCTTTATAACTGAGATTGATACCTATTGTATCGAAGTCAGATTATTGTTTCTTTTAATATTAAGCGTACCGTGTGTGTTATTTATTTTGGTTCATTACACATTGTACATTTAACTCTCTTTGCTGTTCTATATTTCATTGCCGAGTATTCTGTTTGCTGTCCGATTTATCCTCAGAGTAGAGATTGTTATCTGATTTCTGCAGGATACAATTGCTGCATTTATTTCCTAGTTGTTGTTCCATTTCCTGTTATTTGTATTATCATTGCTTTGGTGTGTGGAACGATCTAAGACTGTAGTGAACGTTGACATTTGTTGTCTAGTTCCTAGGTTGATGATCTTTTCTTTGGTTATCTTTAATTACATCAGTTTACAGAGGGATGAGTTATCGTTACTGTACCCTTGACTGATAAATTGCTATAGTTTTATGAGTGCATGATTTGAGTCTTAAGGTTCTTTTCTGTAAGTAGATCTTATTTCAAGCATTCGTTTACTCTCGTATTTAGAGCACTGTACTACTAGCATTACTCTGACAAATGACCGCCTCAAACTGAGTACACTCTTTGAGATAACAAATCGTTCCTGGATTGATAAGTTAATGTGAGGTAAATAAAGGTGAAAAAGACCCTTTTTACTGCTCGACATTTTGGCACCGTTGCCGGGGAAGAGTGTAGCCATTTGTTTCTTTTCCAGAGTGATGTAAGAACCTGCTAGGAGAGAACTGGGTTTTAAAAACGGAAGGTAAGAACCTGTGTGCGGAGCATGTAATAGCCCTGCTCCCCTACCCGCTTTCCTGCAAACTTGTTGCTGTTTTCTTTGGGTAGAAATTAGCATTTGATTTGTGTGCATGACTAAGCAGAAAAAACCTGAAAAGAATCCTAAACCTCTACCCAAGCCTGACAAAGCTAAGGGGCCGATGACCCTTGGCTGATCGACCTTTATAGACGAAATCCTTAAGAAAGCAAAATCTCAACCTTCAGTAGGGCCTAGAAAAGTTACTTCTAGACAGCCTACTAGTTCCCTTCAGGCCACAGGATCACCATCTGTAGCTTTTGCTGAGGTGCACAGTCAAACCGAAGAGCAAGATTTTCAAGAAATTGAAAATTCTAGCCCAAAATCATTGCAAGAAGGGAACCTTAGCAACCTCTGTGAAGGAAGAGGAGAAACCGGGGAGACTGAAGAACCAAGATCTCCTCTTGGGATAATTTAGCTATTAAGTAGTCTAGATAAGGGAAGCGCTGCAAAAATCATTTATAACAAAGTTGAAGAAACTCAAGAATCCCCCCAGACATTAGGCACTCTCATCATCCCAGATAAGGAAAGTGTTGTTAAGGCCATTTCCGTTAGAGCCATTACCCCTCGACAACGCAGGAATACCCTCCTAGATATCCCAGAAGGTTATTGGCATATATTTGACCAAATGGCCCAAAACCAGCCAAACACCCAAACCTCTACAATGCAATACCCCATTGTGGATATTGCAACTAACACACCTATGAAAGCAATTCCTCTTCAACATATCCCTACATTTTATGGCCTTACATCAGAAGATCCGGATGCATTCTTATTTGAATTTGATGTGCTATGTAGAGGATATGACTATACCACCGATCCCTAGAAACTGAAATTATTTCCCTCTACATTAAAAGGGGCTGCTTTAAGATGGTTTATGGGATTGGGTGGTGGTGTTATAAATAACTAGGATCAAATGAAAGAGTCTTTTCTAAAAAAATATCAGGATTACTGTAGGTCTAGAGAGTTGAAAGATGAAATATTTCAGATGGTAGCTAGACCGAATGAAACATTAGAAGAGTATGTTGAACGTTTTTAGTATAATCTTCAAAGATCTCCTTATGCATCATTACCCTTACCTGATAATGTATTAAAAACAACATTAATTAGGGGAATGAAGGAACAATGGATTGAAACACTAAATATTATGGGAAAAGGAGATATTTATCAGGAAAATTTTGCTGACATTATTAATCTATGTATCAGGAGCTCGAGAGGCAGCATGAGGCTGAAACCAGCAGAACATGATCGATTTGCAAGAGATAACAGAATTTCGGCAGAAGGAGTAACTCGTGCAGAAATTGGAAATTTATTAGAAAATTTTAAAACTGACATATTAGGGACACTGACAACACAACTTGATATTATGCAGGCTAAACAAAAGCAAGCAGAGGTAGAACAGAATTTGGCAATCTTCTGTCCCAGATGTAGAAAGAAACACAGTCACAAGGAGTGTCCATTAGATGCAGTCCAAGTTTGTGCCATTTGTATGAAAGACCACTCTATAGAGAGCTGTCCCTCACTTCCTGGATTGAAAGCAGTATAGAAGGAAGCAGAAGAAGAGCCAGAGCCAGTGTACCTACTCAATCATCACCATCAATGGCAGCCACGACAATCAGGTATGATTTCAGACCCAGCTTCTTCTTTTCAACCTCCACAATATCATGCTCAACAATATAATACAATGTGGCAAAATCAACCTCCCTTCCCGAATTGGTTACAACAACCATTTCCTTCATGGCCGAATCAAGCAAGCCAACCCAAGTGGCCAAATTTTCCCTACACTCCACCATATTGGAAAAACAACGTATATCCAGCACAATAGTCCCCTCCTACTTCACAGAGTTAAGTCTGGTAGACAAATTGGCAAAGACCGATGAATAAGCCAGTAGGAACCATTCCGCTCCCTCAACCTACACTACCAGCCTTACAACAAAATCCCCAGTCTAACTTAGGACCACAACTCCCAGCCCAACCCAACCCCAATCCAAATAACAGACTGGTCCAATTTGTTCAAATAATTGAAACATCAGAAATAGGAACTGACCTAAGGGAGTGTAATGACCTTCAATTTAGATCTGGGCACATCATTGAAACAGAGGGAGATAAAACCGCTCAAGTTGAAAATCAGTTACCTATAGAACAACCGCCACAAGAAGATGTGACCACACAACAAATTCATGATTAAGCAACCATATCCTTCCCCCCATTCCCAGAATGATTAATTATATCTCGACCTATACAATATCCTAATTTTGACATTCTGGGAGAACTAAAAAATCTGTACATAAAAATCCCACTCCTCCAAGCCATTCAAGACATCCCAATATATGCAAAGACTATCAAAGAGCTACGTATAAAGAAACCAAGGAGGAAAATAACAAATAACTTAAAAGTCCAAGTAGTTGGCACTCTATCCGACCTATTATTAGGAAAAGAAACACCCGTTAAATATGAAGACCCAGGAAATCCAATAGTAACCGTACAAATCAATGGACAAACCTTCTCAAATGCCTTAGTTGATCTAGGAGCTGCAATCAATATCTTAACAACTACCACTTGCCAAAAACTGGGCATTACATCAGTAGAACTGACCTCCACTTTATTAGAACTGGCTGACCGATCTGTGGTTAGGCCAGAAGGCACACTACATGATGTCATGGTATCCGTTGACTCTTGGGAGTATCTTGCCGATTTTCTGATAATAAACCCCAAAAACCGACTTGATGGACATGCATTAATTTTAGGTAGACCTTGGCTTGCAACTGCCGATGCTTATATTGGCTGCCGACAAGGCAGTATGACCATAACAAAGGGGGCTAATATCAAGAATCTAGCTTTATAACCTCCGGCACAGCCAAGTGTCGCAATAATAAAAACTAACAAATATCTTGTATCATATCTCATCGAAAATATTAGATCTCTATTAACCATAGAAGAGGCCCTTGATTTTAAAGACCGAACAGAAGATGATGCCATTAACAAATTTATTAGTCAAGTTGAATCCATATACCACATACAATGTCACATGATAGAAGCAACATTTGATAATGAATTAGAAGAATATCCTCTTAAAGATATACACGATCAAACAATACCCATATGTCTCAAATAGAAAAATTGTAGAAATTGAGCCAGGAAAGACTTTAAACATTAATGCCAACCTGACTTCCGAACAAGAAGAGAAGTTCATCCAACTACTAAGGAAACATAAAGAAGCATTTGCATGGGACTATACTGACATGAAAGGAATAGATCCCCAGTTATGTACGCACCACACTTACATAGAAAAAGATGTGAGACCTGTTTGCCAACCGCAAAGGAGACTTAATCCTCATCTAAAAGACATTGTAAAGGCGAACTTCAAAAACTTTTAGATGTGAACTTCATCTACCCTATCTCCGATAGTAAATGGGTCTCTCCACTTGTTGTGGTACGAAAGAAGAATGGAAAATGGAGGATTTGTGTAGATTATAGAGAGCTGAATAAAGCAACACAAAAAGACCACTTTCCCCTTCCATTCATTGACCAAGTATTAGACACTTTAGCAGGAAAGAAATTATTTTCTTTCTTAGATGGCTTTAGTGGATACAATCAGATTCAGATTGCCCCCCCTGAAGACCAAGACAAAACTACTTTTACTTGTCCTTGGGTACATTTGCCTACATAGTTCTACCATTTGGTTTATGCAGTGCCCCTGCCACATTTCAAAGGGCTATCCTCAGCATTTTTTCAGATTTAATGAATGAAGGGCTCAAAGTATACATGGATGATTTTACACCATACGGGGATGATTTCGACCCAGCATTGGACACACTAGAAAAAGTACTGCAGCGTTGCATTTCCACCAGGCTCTGTTTGAGCCATGAAAAATGCTATATGATGATGACAGAAGGACTTATTCTAGGCCATTATATTTTAGCAGCGGGAATACAGGTAGACCCAGCCAAAATTCAAATAATTTTGCTAATTCCCACTCCTACCACTCAAACTTAGGTACGCAGTTTTCTTGGATTTTCTGGTTATTATAGAAGATTTATAGAACATTTTTTTCATATTGTTGCACCTCTATATGCACTGACAGGTAATGTTGACTTTCTTTGGACAGAAAAATGCGACCGTGCTTTCCAGGATCTGAAAACGCTTGTCTCAATAGCCCCAGTCCTTAGAGGTCCAAATTGAGACCTACCATTTCAAATTTTATCAGATGCTTTAGATACAGCTATTGGAGCAGTCATTGGGCAGGAAGAAGATAAAAAACCATATGCAATTTATTATATTAGCAAGAATTTATCTCCTGCTAAATGAAACTATACTGTTACCGAAAAGGAATGTTTCGCTGTAATACATGCTGTTAATAAGTTTAGGCATTGATCCGGATTTAAACAGGAACGCAATAAAATACAGAGATAACCATAAAGACAGATATGCAGCGGAAATAATACATCATTTCATTACTGTAAAATACTGAAATATGCTTACAAACAGAAATGGAAATAAACCAGCTAGGGCGATGGTAGCTTATCTCTGAGAAGAGATGTGGTGGCTACATGCCTCTGGACTGTCTTACAATGAGGCTCGAAGGCCTATTTATTGTTGAGAAACAATGGAAAACCCTTCACATTCCAAAACCTAACCCTAGAAGATGAAACGCCAAATTGTGGGTCCCGTTTTTGGGTAAGTTGGTACATCAACTTCCCGGGGTCGCGAATTGGTCGTACTATCTCCGTTTGACGTGCATGATAGCTCGTTGGAAAGATCTCTCCGAGGACTACGAAGGAAAAAACGATTTTTAGACAGACAAATCACTAGCTGGTAGATTTCCCAAAAAACGTCGTTTAGGGCCTCAAAACGGCTCCGGAAGTTTAGGACCCGAAAAACTGCTAAAAATAGTAAATTGTGCTATAATTAAGGAAACCGAAAAAACTGTAAGAAGCACTAGAGGGGATCCAAGTGGAATTAGCAGGTGGCCACCAATATCCACCTGGATCATTCCTCCCCCCGTAGGAAGCAATGGTCCCCATTGCGTTGAGTTCCTCCATGAGATGAGGGAACTTCTGCTGCACTTGGTCCCTGGTGAGCCACTTGCCCTGGTGAAGGAGTTGTCCTACTTTGACAACTCGATACAGTTGGATATTCTGCTGGCGAGTGTGCTTGATCTGTGTGTCCATGATCCGATCAGTTGCAGCTTGTTCCATGCAAGCTGGATTTAACTCTGTGGGTGTGAGTTGTTCTGCAATGTCGGACGTGTCTAGTAATGGTGGAAAATATGGCCGAAGGCGGTCGACATTGAACACCGGGTGCAGGCCAAGGAATGGGGGAATGCTGAGCTCAAATGCATTGTCTCCCACAACCTTGGTAATGGTGTAAGGGCCATATCGGAGTGGTCTGAGTTTCCGATAGGATCCGGTAAGGCGTTCCTTTTGCAAATGCAACCAGACTTTGTCGCCCACTTGAAACTTGTGTGGCACCCGATGTTGATCATGTCGCTACTTGTACTTGGCATTTGATTTCTCCAGAATGTCATGGACCTGCTGGCGAATATGTTGGATGTGATCAATGAAGCTGTTTGCCTTGTCTGTTTTGGATTTGACATGAGTAGAATCTGCGTGAGTAGCTGCAAATGGCATGGCCACATCGATGGGACATAGTGGCTGGAATCCCAATCCCACCTGAAAAGGGCTGTGGCCAGTCGAGCTGTGGAGAGCCCGGTTGTAGCTGTGCTAAACATAGGGGAGGCTCTCGTCCCATGTGCGTGGATGCTTTGAGTTGTACATGCGCGGAATGTGTACGATCATCCTGTTGACGACCTCTGTCTGGCCATCAGTTTGAGGATGGAAGGTTGTGGACTTAGTGAGTTTGGTGTCCAGCATCGACCAGAGGCTAGACCAAAATGTACTGAGGAACCTGCTCTCCCAATCTGAAATGATAGACTGTGGGATCCCAAAGTGTACCCACACTCGTTCAAAGAAGAGTTTAGCAATGGCTTCTGCTGCGATATTCTTCTTGCAGGCCGCCATAATGGCCATCTTCGAGAACATATCGACAACCATAAAAACACAGTATTTTCCATGCCTAATGGAAGGAAGGCCTGACATGTAATCCATGGAGATGGATTCCCAAGGTCGACTAAGGGTAGACAGCGGGGTATAGAGGCCTTGCTTCTTGATGGTCGGTTTGGCAATGGCGCAAGCAGTGCATGATCTGATGTACTTCCCGACATCCTGTTGATGATTCGGCCAGTAGAAATATTTCTGCAGTACTGCCACCGTTTTTTCGACCCCAAAATGCCCAACAGCCCGACTGTAGTGTTCTTCCCAGATCATCTTGGCGCGCTCGCTTGAAGGAACACAAAGGTGACCCAGGTGGCATAACAGGTCATCCTGGAGGTGAAAATCTGGAACATGCTGACCCTTCAAGAGTGTCTGGTATGTGTGGCCGAATTTCGGGTCACTTTTGTAGAGCAGTGGCCAATCAGAAGTCTCGTGCCCACAAGAGTTGAGCACGGTGGTTAACGCCATGATCGGTGGTCGACTAAGGTAATCTGCAACATTATTGGTGCTGCCCTTCTTATACTTGATATTCAAATGGAACTGTTGCAGGTATGTGGACCACTTCTGATGGCGATCATTCTGCAATTTCCCTTGGGTCTGTATGAACTGCAGGGGTCGGTGGTCTGTGTGGATGACCGTTTCCTTCCCCAAAATATAATGCTTCCATTGTCAACAGACCTGCACAATGGAATACATCTCTTTGTCATAAGTGGGATACTTCCGGACTGTGTCTGAAAGTGTCTCACTGTGATATGCCACTGGATGCCCGTGTTGAGTAAGGACTGCCCCAATAGCATAGTCAGAGGCATCTGTCTCGACCTCAAATGGTTGTTGCAAGTCTGGTAATGCAAGAACTGGTGCTGTGCAGAGTCGATCTTTCAACTTTGTGAATGCCTTCTGTTGAGATTCAGACCAATTTTTTTTTGCTTTCGCTCCTCCCTTGGTGACTTGACTCAAGGACCAAGTGATATGAGAAAATCCCAACACGAACCTGCGGTAGAAGTTGGCAAGGCCTAGAAAGCTGCGAAGCTCTGTCAGAGTGGTTGGAGATGGCCAATCCCGCATGACTTGGATCTTCGCTGGATCCACGTGCACCCCCCGTTCATCAATAATGTATCCCAGATACTGAACCTGGGCCATGCCAAAAGTGCATTTCTCCAAATTGGCACATAACTTGTGTTGTTGCAGTGTTTGGAGAACCTGTCGGATGTGGTGGAGGTGCTCTTCCCAAGTCTTGCTAAAGATCAAGATGTCATCCAAGTATACCACTACAAATGAGTTGGTGAATGGCCGCAAGATGTCGTCCATTAGCCTCATGAAGGTTGCAGGAGCATTCGTCAATCCGAAAGGCATAACCAACTATTCGAAAAGGCCCTCCTTGGCTTTGAAGGCAGTCTTCCACACATCGGAGGGTTCGATTGGTACCTAGTGATATCCTGACTTCAAATCGATCTTGCTGAAATATTTTTCCCCCTTTAGTTGGTCCAGGAGGTCATCGATCCGTGGGATTAGGTACCTATTACAGACAGTGATCTTGTTCAACGCCCGATAGTCAATACAGAGTCTCCAAGTCCCATCCTTCTTTTGCACCAGCACGATCGGGCTCCCACAGGGCGATGAACTCGGACGGATGGGACCTTTTTGCAGCAGCTCCTGAATCTGCCTCTTGATTTCATCGTTCTCCAGAACAGAGCGCCGATAGATTGGTCCATTGGGCAGCGGCGAACCTGGGGTCAGATCAATGGAGTGCTTGACCTGACAATGAAGAGGAACCCCTGCGGGGGACGTGAAGATGTCCTCATATTCCTCCACGACCTTGTCCATCTGTAGTTGTCGTGCGGAGGGGCCCTGTCTGGAGGTCGTGGCCATCGTCTTCTTCTTTTCTTGAGGGCGTATCATCAGGAAAACAAATTTCCCGGTTTTGGAAATGAGCTTACTGCATTGTTTTGCAGTAACCAAAGAGATGGCGGTAGGTGGTGCTACCTCTGGTATCCTGTACAACTTATTTCCCAAAGTAACAATAACAGCATGGGGCCTTGACTCATACACAGCATGTCACTTCCACAAGTATGGTTGTCCTAATAACACATCACAAACTTCAAGGGGAGCAATGTCACACAATACCTCATCCGTGAAGGGCTTGATGTTGTATGGAAGGCGACATTGTTGGCTCACGCGAAGATCCAGTCCTTGGTGCAGCCACCCAATAGTGTATGGTTGTGGATGTGCTGTGGTCGGTAAGCCCAGTCGTTTCACGACCTCTGCCGAAATGAGGTTCTTTTGGCTCCCACTGTCGACAATGAACTGTGGCGGGGAGCCCTTTACCCACATCTGGGAGTGGAAGAGACGCTCCTCCTCCTCTGGATCTTCAGGTTCCTCCTTCTGGATCTTCGTGGTGGCAACGGTGGCGTTGGGCTCCGCATCGATAATCTGCTTCCCTTTGTCATTCCCCTTATTGGGTTCTGACTCAGAGTCAGAACATGCATCTGATTCTGAAACCTTTAGCTCAGCCACCAGTGACTGCTTGGCCCGACACTCACTTGTGTTGTGAGTGGAGCTCTTATGGAACTCACACCACTTTCCGGTGTCCTTTTTCGGCTTCGCGGTGCTGTTCTTTGCTTGCAGCTTTGGCGGGTTGTCTTGGGCCGCCCCGCCTTGGCTTTGTCCTTTGTTCTGCGGTTTGGGGGAACCTTTCCCTTGTTTCGGATTCGCAGACCCAAAGTCTCGCTTCTTCTGTTTAAACTTTTGCTCGACCTTGACGGCATATCGGTATGTCATGCCGAGCGAGGAGATGTTCAGGAATTCTATTTCTTCTTGGATGTACTTGTGCAGGCAGCCACGGTATTTGAGTACCAAATGCTGCTCTGTATCCTTGATACCCAACTTTGTGCGAAGGGTATGGAAAATATTGGTAAACTCTGGTACGTCTTGGTCCCTTCCTTGCCGTAGCGTGGTCCACTTTATGTATTGATCCTCATAGCTTCCGACAAGGTAGTACTGCTCCTTGATGGCATCTCGGAATGAATTCCAAGTCGGTGCGACTGAAAATAGTGAGCCTGTACTTTCATCCTTCTGCTCGCAGTAGGTTTCCCACCAATCCTTGACGTGGGGGGCTGCTTTGAGAAGAGCGAAAATAATATTTTCTCGACTGGAAAAATCATGAACAGAAAAATAACCCTCTAGCACATTTAACCATTTATCGATGACATTTGCGTCTATCTGACCCTCGAAAATGGGGATTTCAAAATTAACTTGTACCTTAAATGGTGTGGTGTTTCCAGAGTTGCTGTTGGAAGCCGATGCGTCACCCCTGGGTAGACGTTGAAGGATTTGGGCAAAGTTGTCCATCATCGTGTTCCTTTGTCGCTCGATGGCTTCTTCGAGCAAGATTTTGATAGGATCTCCTGCCCCCTCGTCTTTCTTTTCATCTTCCATGGGAGGCTGTCGGGATTTGCGAGGCTGGTCTTGCAAAGGTTCGACCAGTTCAAGCCCTAACTCCTTATATCCCGACCTCGTTGGGGACATGCAAAGAAAAACAGAGAAGAAAAGCAGACCGCTCTAATACCACTGATCCGGATTTAAACAGGAACGCAATAAAATACATAGATAACCATAAAGACAGATATGCAGCGGAAATAATACCTCATTTCATTACTGTAAAATACTGAAATATGCTTACAAACAGAAATGGAAATAAACCAGCTAGGGCGATGGTAGCTTATCTCTGAGAAGAGATGTGGTGGCTACATGCCTCTGAACTGTCTTACAATGAGGCTCGAAGGCCTATTTATTGTTGAGAAACAATGGAAAACCCTTCACATTCCAAAACCTAACCCTAGAAGATGAAACGCCAAATTGTGGGTCCCGTTTTTGGGTAAGTTGGTACATCAACTTCTCGGGGTCGCAATTGGTCGTACTATCTCCGTTTGACGTGCATGATAGCCCGTTGGAAAGATCTCTCCGAGGACTACGAAGAAAAAGATGATTTTTAGACAAAAAAATCGCTGGCTGGTAGATTTCCCAAAAAACGTCGTTTAGGGCCTCAAAACGGATCCGGAAGTTTAGGACCTGAAAAACTGCTAAAAATAGTAAACTGTGCTATAATTAAGGAAACCAAAAAAACTGTAAGAAGCACTAGAGGGGATCCAAGTGGAATTAGCGGGTGGCCACCAATATCCACCTGGATCAGGCATTACATTACTAGATATCCTGTTATCTTGTATACAAATAAATCTGCCATAAAATACTTAGCAAATAAACCAATTACAAATGGTAGAATAACGAGATGGCTGATTTTGTTGCAGGAATTCGATATCACAATCGAGTACCGACTTGGAAAAGAAAATCCTGTAGCTGACTTTCTTTCGCAAATGCCAAAACCAACGGACGCAGCAACAGTTGAAGATCAATTTCCAGATGAGCATTTATTTGCTGTCACTGTTAAAACACCCTGGTATGCTGATGTTGCAAATTACTTAGCAGTAGGCAAATTACCAAAACATCTAACCCCCAATGAACGAAAATAGATTATCCAGCAAAGTACTCGATTTTCTTGGATTGGGGGCTACCTGTTCCATACAGGGGCAGATATGCACATCAGGAGATGCGTCCGCGAAGATGAAATTTTTGACATTTTGAAAGCTTGTCACGACGGACCATGTGGCGGACATTTCGCCGATCGAAGAACTGGACATAAGGTGCTGCAAATAGGGTATTATTGGCCCACGATCTTCAAAGATGCAAAGAAGTTCGTTCAAGCTTGTGACAGTTGCCAAAGAGCAGGACGCCCTGGTCAGTCCAACGAAATTCCCCTGAATCCACAGCTAGTTATTGAACCATTCGAGCGATGGGCCCTCGATTTTGTTGGTCCAATTAACCCATCCTCAAACCAAAAAACATATATTTTGGTAGCAACAGAATATGTCACCAAATGGGTTGAAGTAGAGGCATTACCAAGAGCTACAGAGGATTCCGTCATACAGTTCCTATTCCGCATATTTGTCCGATATGGGCTTCCAAGAGACATAATTATAGATGGTGGACCACAGTTTGCTGGTAACAAGATTGTTGCAACACTAAAAAACTGCCATATCCAGCATAAAATTACTACTCCATACCACCCACAGGCAAATGGTCAAGTAGAAAGCAACAATAAAATAATAGAAGCAATCCTAACAAAAACCATTGCATCACATAGACGCGATTGGGCTACAAGATTACCAGAAGCCTTGTGGGCTTACAAAACAACATGGAGAAGCACTACCGGCTATTCACCATACCAACTAGTATTTGGAAAGGAACCCATCTTTCCAATAGAATTTGAAATACAAACACTACGAACAACACAAGAAGTCGGTCTAGATCTAAACGAGGCACAGATTAATAGATTACAACAGATCAATGAGCTAGATGAAATCAGACTCTCTGCCCTTCAACACACTGCATTGATCCAACAACAACGAGATAAATGGCATGACACCCTCATTAAAAAGAAAGTATTCCGCGAAGGAGATTGGGCGCTCCTATACGATTCTAGGTTTCAGGATTTTCCCGGAAAGCTTCAGACTCGTTGGATGGGGCCATACGAAATCCAGAAGGTACATGATAATGGCACCCTTACTCTAATCACCATTAACGGATCTGGACATACCTTCAAAGCAAACGGCCACCGAGTTTGACTATAGCGCAAACCACTTACTTGGGAATCCTTCTACCAGCGACTCCGCGAAGAATCCGACATCCAAATTTTGGAGGAGGAAGAGAAATCTTCCTCACCTTTGGTTCATTAAGTGATTCAACTGTTTTTACATCCTGTACATAATTCTTTTGTTTTGTTAGCATAAACTATTTTCTGTACATATTCTTGCACTTTGCTATTCCTTTTTCAAGGAACCCTGCATTATGCTGTTCCTTTTTGTAGGCTCACCAGTTCCATCGTTTTGTTGTTCCTTTTCCCAAAGGAACAACACTTGCATTTTTTCTGTTGTTCCTTTTTCCGAAGGAACGACACTGTTGTTTTTGTTGTTCCTTTTCTGAAGGAACAACACTTGTGTGCACTTTTGTTTTTCTGTTGTTCCTTTTCTGAAGGAACAACACTTTCATTTTGCTGTTCCTTTTCCAAAGGAACATCACTTTTGGTTTTTGCTGTTCCTTTTTCTCGAAGGAACAACACTTGTATTTTTTGTTGTTCCTTTTCCAAAGGAACAATACTCTTGCGTTTCTGCTGTTCCTTTTTCCCGAAGGAACAACACTTGCATTTTTTGCTGTTCCTTTTTCCCGAAGGAACAACACTTGCATTTTTTTTTTGCTGTTCCTTTTTCCCGAAGGAACAACACTTGTATTTTCTGTTGTTCCTTTTCCAAAGGAACAACACTTTTGGTTTCTGCTGTTCCTTTTTCCCGGAGGAACAACACTTGCGTTTTTTGCTGTTCCTTTTTCTCGAAGAAACAACGCTTGCGTTTTTTGCTGTTCCTTTTTCCCGAAGGAACAACACTTGCATTTTTTTGCTGTTCCTTTTCCAAAGGAATGACACTTGCATTTTTTTGTTGTTCCTTTTTCCCGAAGGAACAACACTTGTATTTTTTTTTTGCTATTCCTTTTCCGAAGGAACAACGCTTACGTTTTTTTGCTGTTCCCCTTTGAAACACCAACATTTTTGTATTCCTTTTACTTATGCTTGTTCTCCTTTTTGTTCCAATTCAAAGACACCCGTTGTTCCTAATGTTTCGAGTCTATTGGAGCACAGCTATACACTTCTGTAATGCATACAAAACTAGAACACACTGAAATCAGTAAATTACATAAAATCGCTATTTTTACAAGAAATTGCTTTGAATTGATAGGAGGGAAGAGGAAAGGATACAATTATTCATCACTTTGTTGTCATTATTCTACTAATACTAATATCATTGGTTATCGTTATCATGATAGTTCTTCTTGAATTCCCATAATCTTCTTTCATCATTATTAAAGAATAAGAACAAAGGGTATATTTTTCTATTGAGATGTTAAGACTTCTTCCACCATTCCTACTCTTAAGGAGTGCTGAACCACCCTTTGTGTATAAATAGGAAAGTACTTTATAAAAGAGAAATAAGGGAAAAATGTTTATATGATATCGATTTTCAAATGAAGGATAGGGGGTCTCATCAAGAGCCAGCCTACCATGATCATAAGGAAGAAAGTGAAGTGGCATTCCCACTATGGCCACCACACCAAGGATATTATCCAAGAGGCACATCATAAAAAATAAAGAGTCCTTGGAATAGGAGGTCTCATCACGAGCTGGCTTGCCCACCTTTTACTTCTTCTTAGTGAATGGCATTATGGTTTAACTGGTTACCAAGCCAACATAATGACCTCCATTTTGACATTGCACAACACTTCCTAAAGCATACACAAAGGATCATGGTTCCATGGGTGAAACAAACAACTCTGTCAAGGTTATGGACACTTGTGGGCAACAGAGCTTTGTTGATGGTATCGAAGTCACATTCCTTATACACCAATAGAAATCATCAACACCCTTCTTGGTCTTATACCTTTGTAATGGGTCAAATGAGATTATGTATATCACTTCCCTGAACCTTTAAACACATGAAAATCTATTACAACCAATCATGACGGAAAAGGGTGATAATGACCGCATTAGAATTTTTGTGCACGTCAGCTGTCCTATCCTCCTAGCCTTGCATCATATCACATCATTCTCTTACTTGTTAAGCGATCCTACTATTTCGACAATCTGTTCCTTTTGTAAACATGGCATTTTAGTATACGTTGTTCCTTTATGACTCTGTACCATGGCAGTTCGGCACGCCGCTCTCTCATTTGACGGCCGAGGATGACCTATCACATTGTAGGGGGGAAGCAGGTGACCTCATAATTTTTTGATGAGCAAGACAAAGGTTAGAGACTTGGTGGTTCAGAGGGAGAGTGAATTACCTCTCATCATGCAGCCCTAGAAGAAGCCTTAGAAGTAGTCTCAGACAATTGTGGAGCGGCCAAAATTGGAGAAGCAGAAAGGAGACCAAGTGGAGAGATCCACTCAAGTAGAGAATAAGTAGTCTCAGACAATTATGGAGCAGCCACAATTGGAGAAGCAGAGAGGAGATTGAGTGGAGGTATCCACTCATGTAGAGACCTCTAGTAGGGGGGAATTTTTAGCCAAGTGGGTTGAGGAAGCACATGCAACCATACCTCGAGGTGTGAGGTTGGGCGATGAGAAGTGATAGTCCTAAGAGGGCTAAAATTGGGCAGGGTCCATTGAGAGGATTTGTCTAATGGATCGTATCTTTCTACGGGAGCCTAAAGTAAATAGTAGCAGGAGGAATCAATGGCAGTTGATGCAGTCAGAGATCATAGCGACATAGGCTAGAGCCGTCAGATAGTGAAGAGCACAGAGAAGAGTTGACAACAATGCAGAACGACAAAGTCAGCAGAAGCACAGAGTTTTCAGTCGACAGAGGCAATAGCAGTTAGAGACTTTAGTGACAGATGCATCAGACTGATTCAAGTTGGATGTTTTTTTGGTTTTAGGAGATGTTATAGCAACAACACTAGAGAGAAGTGTTGCATGTAGAACATTCCAAAGGTTCAGGATCGAGATAGAGTTGAATTCCTTTTGTGTGGAGAGGGAGTGTTGAAAATAGCAACAAGAAATGTTAAAAATAGCATCTATAAAGTCCATTTTAATTTGTCCTTGAATTAAATTGTAATTCTTTTCTCATAGCAACTTGTAATAGTTAACTAAGCTAAATTGACTTAGTTGGCTTAGGAAATTCAAGTTGGAAGTCTATCTGGAGTCATGTAAGTGTGATCCCTAAATTTTAGGGGTCCCAATTGAGTTTATTGGAGTTGTAATTAGATAACTCAGTTCAACTGAGTTATAGTCAGTTAAACTAGTTCTAACTGTTGGAGGAACTAATAGATGTCTAGTGGTGAGCGCCAATATTGTAGCAAGAATGCTGCAACTCCTGGGCTACCAACTTTACTTTTATCAACCCGATAGTTCGTAACAAACTTGGAAGCGTCGGTGCTATATGCACAAGTACTAGTTCTCACTGCAGGTTGTCACTTGGTCAGCCGGCGCGAGATCACTAGGAGCTCAAACCAACTTCTATAGATTTAAGAAGAAGCTCTATGTGTGATGAAAGGAAAGAAAGATTACTCTACATATGCTATTCTAACTGCAGAAAGGAGAAATAATGGAATGTAAAGCAAAACCTAGTAAACCCTAATTAAGAAGCTAATTCTACTTTTGCCAAAAACACTATGAAAACCATGAAAGAAATGCCATTACCTTCTCAAGGAAGTAAACAACATCTAACCATACTATTTTTTGAAGTAAATAAGCAAAAAACATATTTTTGGATTTTTATGTGGTTTTATGTGAATTTAACATGCATCTAATTTATTGTGTGTGAGTGTGGCAGCGAACAAGTGGCGTTAGAGGGTGGTTTTGGAGCTTGGGAGGATGTAGGATGGTGTGGATGGGTCCTGTTAGTGTTAGTCTTTCCAGCCTTCCTCCAAGTGATCAAATATGCTCTTACAAAGTGGTCTCAGAGTTTCCAAGTCAAATTTTGTCATTTCAAAGAATTTTCAAGCAAAATTTGGTCACTAGGCATTAGGTCTAGGGTTTGCTTTAACTCCTCCTAAAGTTGTCAAAATGTCAGTCTATGTCACTATTCAGCTGAGTCAATCATAATTCATTGGGTTTTCATTATCATGTCAGTGTCTATTGGGTCATGTTACACCTTATTCATGCTTCAGTTGTGCCTTGGCAAGGTCATTTCCCTCTCCTAGGGTTTTTGAAAGCCAATTTCTCTTGGACGGTCAAATCACCGGAAAAACTTGTTTCCTGATGTTCATACACCTTCCCCTATCCTTAAAGTACCTTATCAAACACTTCCCATCCCTTAGATCCGCCAAATTCCTCATTTTTGCACAAACCCTAGTTTCTAGCTACAACCTGGCAATTTTCTAGGTTGGGCCTGTGTTTTGCCCTTTTGGACCCCTTCCCCTCGCTCAATCTTTGAGATTCCACTTTCCCATGCTTCCTAACATCCCTTCCCACTCCCAAAAATTTCCCCAAGAATTTAGAAGCCCCGTATCCCCTTCATTTCGCTCCATTTCGACAAAATTCCTTGTTTCACACATCGGGGCAAGTTTCACTCAAATGATGTTTTAGAGCAATCAAAGATGAATTTTGAAAAACTGAGAGATTTTTTTTTCCACAACATGCCAAAGAAGAAAAACCTCCTTCACTTTTTGCACAGGTGTCATGGTTTTAGAGAAATGTCAAAATTACAATCGCCGGATCCAAGGCGGTTGGCCAAGGCACAAAAAAGGAGAAAGAGGCCAAATCCCCTCTGTATCTTGGCTGAGGTCACTCAAGGATCATGGCACTCATTAGCCTAGCCACAGCTCAAATCCCAAAAAATTCTGAAAATTCTGGGTAATGTTGGCAATTTTTGGAAATTTACAGGTTTTGGCTCCTCAACGGGTCTCACCCCCAGTGAGACCCTTTGTCATGGCAGCTCCTTTTTGCAAAAAATCAGCATTTCTAGATTTTTCATGCAAAGTTACATATTCCTATGGATGGACTTGAGTTTTTATGGAGTTTTGGGCCTCCAAAAGGTCAAAATACATGCAAAATTTTGACTTTCTGCCTCTTTTTTGAGTTGCAGAAACCAGTCTTGGGAGAATTAATTTTTGACAGGAAAAATGACCTCCAAATCCAAAAATTCTAGTTGGGTTGGAAATTAGACTCACAGACCTTTCCAACGAGCTATCCTGCACCCAATTCTGACACCTGCAAGTGCCTCAAACAGAGCTCCAAAGGGGCGCGACCCGTTGAGCAGATTTTTCCAGAATTGACTTGTTCAGCCCAGAAAACGCAGATTTGACTCTTTTTGACTTTTTGAGGTTAATGATGGTCCTCTTGGATGTAATTGTGACACTTTTTAGATACTTTTACTCTTGTTTAACACTTCTAGAATAGTCATTTATGTAAAGGGTAAAAATTGAATGTATGAACTGGTTTCCAAGTTAATAGAGGCAAGTTGTTTTGACTGCCTATTTTCTAGTGTCTAGTTTAGAAGTTGTTGAAACAGCTCCTAGGTTAGTGAGCTCGACCCATGGAGGCAGGGAAAGAGGTTAGATCATCTATATTATGTACCTTCTTGCTCATTTTCATGGTTGGACTCTTGAGGGAGAAGCTATCATTGTATTATTTACTGTATCTCTGAAATTTTTGGCTAAGGAAGACCAGGGTTTTGCAGTCCTCTTTGGGATTCTTGTGGATTCATGTGTTGATGATGTGTTTCTCAATGTTCTTGTAAGTGTGTTTATGTGAATCATTTCCTTTCCTTTACTGCTGCACATTAAACAAATGAAGTGTTAAAGTATGAATTCATGCTAGCCATGCTCTGCTTTTAAATTTGTTTAATTTCAATGTTTTCTATTGTCTAAAGGGAATTCAAAGTCATTGTTTGCTCTCTTTAGCTCCTCATCCTTCATTCCTGATTATCCATCTCAATCTAAGGCATCAATACTGTCTCCTACCTCGCCCCAAAGAACCCCCTGCAGAAACGGTGTCAAATCCCCGCACCCAAAATTGCAATTCCTCAAATTGCCACCAAAAACCCTAAAAAACCCCAAATCAACCTTTTTAATCAGTTTACTAGCCTAATATCAATGTTACCTTGTTGGTCATCTCATCCCATTGAACATCTGCCGAGATTGATCGGAGAGAGCCTTCTCCTGCCCCGTGGGGCTAGCTACGAGGCTAAATGGTTTGATGTAGCCTTGAGGTTTACCTTTCTCAGCCTGAGGTGAAATTTCAAGCGCTAACAGGTCCTAGGAGGTCTTAGGTGGCCTTCTGGAGGCTTTTCTCACATTCAGCCTTCAAAAGAAAACCTACAAGAAAAACTACAGGAGAACACAAGAAAACTACAGGAGGAAAACAGGGAAGCTACAAGAGGCCTACAGGAGGAGGCCGAGAGCAATTTTCGCTGTTTTGAGGGTGTGAGAGTGGGTGGAAAAGGTGGATGAAGGTTGGAATGAGGTGTTAGGGTACCTAAGGTCTGCCATGAATCACCAGGAGAGAGAAATATGATTGGGTTTGCTCAAGGAAGGAGGAAGAAGTTCAATGAAAAATGAAGGAAACTAGGGTAGAATTGAGGTGACGTTTGGGAGACCTATAGGGAATGGATCAGATGGAGGTTATGATTGCTGGTAAGCTAGCCTACTGCTGGAAGAGATCTGCTACATAGAAACTGATAGTCAACCAAGAAAATCAAGCAACCAATGAAATGAGTGCATCCTAGGAAAAATAGGGTTTTGCATTAAAATGGCCTAAACTATGATGTATAGAAGGAAATGCTGGGAAATGTTGTAAGAAAGGAAAGCATGAAAAAGGAATATTTCTAATCAAGAATTGAACATGATAAATAAGATCTAAAGCAAAGCAAAACTGGACTATCAACCTACTAGAGAGCTGCAAAGACTTGAAGTCCTATGAATGAGGAAGATTTGTGTTTTTGGGGCAGCAAGAGAGTCTTTGCCTCAAATCATGGTCCCAGATAGAGGAAGAGAGGCCAAGGCACTGTTGCTAGCCTTTTGAATCTTCTTTTATCACTGCTTAACCTGCTACAGAAAGCACAAATGGAAGCAAGCTACTAAATCATCAAAAGCAACCTATTCTTAACCATAAGAGAAATACATCTAACAGCAAACTAATCTACAAACTAAAATAAAGCATACAAATACAAGTAAAGAGAAGCTTGGCTACTTGGATTGGGCCCTAACCCAAGAGCTTCAGCTCTCTGAGGCAACTCAGTGCTAGCTCAAAAATGATTCCATCTTCATTATCAAAAAATAGCAAGATTACATAAAACTGTCATAAAATAGTAAGCTCGAAATTTGAGCAGAGTTTACACAGGCAAAAAAATTCGACCCTAGTGAGGCCCTAGGCCTCTCTACTTATACATCTGAAGCTACCAACAACTTCCTTAAAATCAGGGAGGCTTGGCTCCCAAAACTTGAAATAACTATCAATCATCTTCCACTTGCTCGGTTGCCTTCTAGTGCATGATTCGACTGCTAGTACTCCGAGCTGAATGAAGGGGAATTCGCAGCGAGGAGAAATAAATGAGGGGGATTCCCTCCTATAAGTCCTCTCCTCTGTCTACTTCAAGTTATTGCTGCATTTTAACCAGTAGATCCTTGACTTTGACCTCGAAATCCATCAATAATCTGCATTAAATACATGTTAGACCACATGGCATAATAACTAACTCAACTCACCCTATAAGCATAAATATAATCAGAAAATCATACAATAAGCTAAGAGAATGGCTGATTTGACTAGGTTAGGAGGTAAAATGAGCCCATATAATTACTCATTTATGAGGCTCATCATCACGCCCCTACTGAAGGTGTTGCTCATCCTCTGAGCAACCTATTCAAGCTCTTGGTCTTTCACGGCCTTGGTGGCTTCCCTAGCATTCCAGGCTTTTGATGTGGTCTGCTCATGTTCTCCATAAAACCCTGCGTTTCTGTCTATTTCCTTCCACTGCTCCTTCTCTTCTTCTTCTCTTCTGCCTTCCAACATGCCGAATATGAGTGTAGGACTCAGTTTGATGCCAATCTAGTTGACCTCCAGCCTTTGCATGGAGCGCTTGTACATTGGCACTCTTTTGAATGCCTCCTTCAGGCTCATGGGGGAATGGTATTCTCTGATCTGCAAGCTATGGGGTAGGGTGTTCCATCTTCTCATGCATGCATGCACACGGTCATCCCCAAGTAGCCTAAGCATATCTTCAAAGTGTGCAATGGCTTGTTCTTGATTGGCTAGATATTTAGGGGCAATCTGAGAGTCATTGGCAAGCAGGTTGTGTGTGCTGATGAGTGCCATAGGATCTGGTGGCTCAACTCTTATCATCAATGGTTCATTTTTCTCTTTTATTAACAATATTTTCATTTCTGTTGCCCTCAATTCTTCATGGTTCATCCATGACGCCATGGCCACTAATTGCAGATCCCCTAGCTTGGCATTGGGGTCCCACACATTCAGGTCTATGAGGGCCATGTTGCGTAGATAGAAATCTGCCATCTTTGTTTTGTCCTCGGAGGTGCTTTGGTCTCACAAATCCATGAACTACCTGTAGTCTTGGAAAGGCATTATGCCTCTTTGTGCCAAAGTTTTTATTTGGAATTGAAGCCATTGATACTTCAGATAGAGGCATAAGATTTGGTTGGTGTTCTACATTGTAATACTTCCATGGATACACTGTCCATGTATGCCAAATGAGTCTCTTTCTCCTGCAGCTGCCTCCTTAGTAATTCATTCTCATTCTCAAGGTGGCTTATTGTAATGGTTTCTCCGTCTCTGAGAGCACTCAATTCCCTGCCCATTTCCCTGAGTTTGTCTTCCATGTGGCCAATATCCTCAACTCCTTTGGACTTGGCTATCTGCATCCACCTATGCGTTCTCACTCTCTCTTTTTCCAATTTGAAAAACAGTGGAATTGCAAATTTCTGTGGGATTATCTTGCCTCCCTTAATTAGTCTGTAATAGAAGTCAAGATTAGGCTGGGGGTCATGTTCTTAGCTCTTGTGCTTCCTCTTTCACCTCTGGCTGTCCTCCTATCTTTTCCTCAAGTTTTTGTGTCTCTTGTAGTTTGGACAGTGTCTCCTGTAGGACTGTTTTAGCCTCCTGTAGGTCTGGTTTGGGGTCCTGTAGAATTGCCTTTCCCTTCCATGTAGAAGATCTTGTAGTCCTCCTTTCATAGGTTATGGGTGTCTTGGAAGGAGATTCTTTCACCTTGGCAGATGGTGAATCTTCAATGTTAATGGGAGTCTTTGATGAGGGCTGAGGTTTGCCTGTTTTAATTCTGGTACTCTTCCTTGCCCTGAAATACATGGAGGTTTTTCTTTTCCTCTTTTGCTTCTACTTGACTGGTGTACTGAGGGCAGTGAGGGCAGCTGCTGCTTCTCTTTCCAAAGTTTCAAGGGACTCTTCTCTTTGCTCTGCCCTCTCTGCCTCCTTTTCTCCCTCTTCTGTCTCTTTTCCCCCCTCCTGCTTTGTCTCTTTTTCTACCTCCCGTTCTATCTCTTCAACTCTCCCCTCCTCTATTTCTTTTCTTTCCTCCTTCATCTCTTTCTCTGCTATGTCACCATTGGCTTCATCTTCTCCTCCTTGCTGTTCTCCCTCCTCACTGACAGCAGGACTGACATCATAGGTTAATGCCTTGATGTCATCCTCAACTGTCATATTTCTGAAAACTTCCCATGCTATAGGGATTGTAAGGGTATGGAGGGCTTCTTCTACTAGGATCTTGATTAGGCCATGGTGAGCTAGCTACTGTGAATTTCCTTCTTGTACCTTGGTGCTGGAGTCAATGAGGAACTCAAGGAGAAAGTAAGAGATACTGAGCTTTTGATGTGCTGGGGTATCCATGCCATATCTCAATTCTTGGAGGATTCTGAAATGATATCCATAAACAATGCTGTGCCTCCCCTCACAAGAAATGTATTTGATCACTTGGTAGCTAACCTCATCCCAGGGATATGGTACACTAGCCCTCCTAATTCCATTTTTGTCTTCAATAGGGGTTTCATTATCTTGGAAAAATTTCCTCTTGGCAGCCTGGCCAATTATTTTCTCATCTTTACTCCAAGGCAACCCAAGAGGAACGGTAGTGACCCTACTAATGAATTCAGGGGTTATTTAAATGGAGAGGCCTCTAATGGTTACATTAGCATGAGTTCTTGTGTGAGGGACCAGAGAGACAGAAAATTCATGGACAATTTCATCATCAAACCCTTTAAACTTCTCAAAGAAATTCATCCAGTTTGCCCTTGTAAATATTTCCACCACTTGAGGATGTGCATGGAGTCTAGTGGAGTTAGTGAGTTCTTTTCTCATAAACCCCCCTGTCATACTGCCTGTACTTCTTTTGAAAAACCAGATATGGAGGTGGAGACAAAGAATTTTGAGTGAAATAGAAAAATAGAGGGGACTATGTTTTTTTTTTAAAACACACACACACACACACACACACACACATATATGTATTTCTACCCTCTTAAAGACTCATTTAATCTTCAAATTGAGACCACCTCTTTCACATTTTGATATTCAATAGAGGGAATTCATGAACCCTACCTTTTCAGACTGAAATTCGTGCCAAAAATCACGTTTCCTCCCTTCAAAATGACTCACTGCCCCTCCTGTAGAAGCCCGCTGTCCCTCCTGTAGATTTCCTGTAGGTGCTCTTGTAGAAAACCTGTAGGGTTCGTGTAGAAGATGCCGTGAGCAAAAATATGGAGGAAATCAATGGAGGATGGTGGATACGAGGCTGTGGGGGTATAAGAAGACTTTTGTGCGGCTGAGTTACGAGGAGAAACTGACGAAAAGGTGGTGAGAATGCACGGGGAGGAGTGCTCATTACCTTTTATGGCTGTTTTCGGTTATGAGTGCTGAGTTGGCAAGGTGTACATTGCCTAGATTAGGACCGTTGGTCCCCACCTGCTTGGTCATCATGACCCCCCTCGTAATCATGCCCTCATTACTGCATTGGAGTTAACTCTTCCTCCCACTACCTGTCGTTCGCTTCTTTTGCTTGAGTTGATTGTGCGCACGTGTGGGTGATATCTCGGTTAAGTGGAGTCAACTAAATGAATGTGGCCAAGTTAACAAGCCACCTTTCCCTCTTTCGATTTCAACCATCTCGTTGCCTTCATATGATTCCTAATTACACAAATGCATATAGAGGAGTGACTTAGCTACTTACCTGTAATCCAAGTGTATTTGCTGCCATCGACTGTGAGGCGCTGTGGCTTTCTCTGCTGCATGCCTTCATTTTCCTTCATGCATGCTATCTTTGCTTGCTGATGTGTTGTTGTGTGTGTTTTTGCAGGTTCTTCTTTTGCTGAAGCTGAGCTGCATGTGCCTTTTCAACCTTCAGATGTGCTTTCCCTTGCTACTAGTGGTGGACTTCTATGGGATCAACTGCTAGAGGAATTCCTACAGGAGCTCCTGTAACTACTTCTCCCCTTGAAACTTTAGCTATTTCCCTGTGCTTGGAGCTCGAGAATGATGCCAAAGGTGGAGATGAATGATGGAGGGATAGTAGGTAAGCTTCAGGTAAAGTTAATGGTGCCTTTTCCTCCTTTTATTTTTGTTTTTTTTTTCAAAACTGAAAAACTGTTTTTCTGTGTTTTTTCTTGGAAAGGAAAAAAAATAATAATGATGCTTGGAGTGTGATGCAGGCTTGGAAATGATGGCAAGGAGGTTTGAAGATGGTAAGAGGGATTATAGGTTCCTCATGAAGCTTTTCTTGTCCCTCAAATTGCCTCCTGTAGACACTTTTGGCTCTGTAATTCCTACAGGAGCCTCCTGTAGAAAAAACAGAGCCTCCTATAGAAAACACAGTTTTGGAAGAAGAGGTACAGTGGGGTGAAAGAGATGCCAAAAATGATGGAGGAAGGTGTGGAGAAGATGAGATGGATGCTGGTATGAATGTCAAGGTCCCCTTGGCATCTTCTTCTGCTCCCTGTAGTCCTCCTGCAAACCTGCAATGCAATACAAATTCATTTTTTCTTTCTCTCTCTTTTTTTTTTTGAAAATAACTAGGGCGCCTTAGAGAGGTTTTCGCCTTAATTGCCTACCCTAGGCACCTCCAAGGGAGGTTTTCACCCAGGGATATTATTCTTTTCCCTTTTTTTTGACATCACTGGGCCGCCTCAGAAGAGGTTTTCAACCCAATGATGGGACTCAAGCGCCTCATGGAGGTTTTCACTTGAGTCCTTATTTTTTCTCTTTTTTCTTCAGTGAGTGGGTGAAGTGGAAGCTAAGACATGCTCCACTACCATCATTGTTTTATTCAAATCTTGAATAAAATCTCACTTGGAGAGGGGTTTCTTGTAGACTTTCAACTGATGTCCATTAACAAGCATGGGGATGGCTTCATCATCAATGGTTTTGATCAGAACTGAACCATTGTCATTGCATTTCTCCACAGTGTAGGGTCCCAATCATTTTGTGCTTAGCTTGCCTTTGAAATCCTTGTATCTTGAATAATAGAGTAGTGCCCAATCTCCCTCTTGGAATTGCTTCTCCCTGATATTTCTGTCATGCCATATCTTTCTCTGAAGCTGAACTACCTCTGTATGGAGAAGGGCTTACAATTTGTATTCATCCAATCCATTGAGTTGAAGTAATCTCTCTTCTATGCATGGCTGAGGTCTAGGTCCAGCTGAGTTGCCATCCTTAGGGTATTGAATTCAAACTCTATTGACAACAAAGCCTTCTTCCCATAGACTAGTTCATAGGGTGTGAACCTGGTGGTGGTCTTCCATGTTGTGTTGTAGGCCCAAGTGGACTCAACTAATCTGTTCGCCTAGTCTTTTCTACTGCTGCTCACTACCTTGGTTAGGATCCCTTACAATGCTCTGTTAGTGACCTCCACTTGCCCAGTGGCTTGTGGATGGTTAGGGGTGGAAGTCCTGTGTTGGATCTTATGATGTGTGAGAAGGTCTTCAATCAGGTTGGAAGTGAACTGACTACCTTGGTCTGTGACCAACTCTCTCGGATACCCGAACTTGTAGAATATGTTTTCCCTCAAAAACTCAGCTACTTTTTCCTTTTTCACTGCTTTGATTGCTTTTGTCTCCGCCCACTTTGTTAGGTAGTCAGTGCACACAATGATGTACTACTTCTGCTTTGAAGGAGGGTTGATAGGCCCCACAAAGTCCATTCTCTCTGCATTTCCCCTAGCATTTCTATTTTCAGCCATTGGCTCTAGAGGAATGTTTTCTTCTTCTTCTTCCCCTATAGGTTCTTCAAATATGTCTAGATGTTCACCTAAGGGTTCTTCTTGATTGCAGCCACTGAAGAAGAGAGAAGGTTGGTTGTGTGAAGCAGTGGGGGTGTTAGGCAAAAATTTTCCTAAGCTATCTCTACTCCTACGAGGCATGAAAGGAAATATTTTTGGTTGGTTTTTTGTTTATTTTTCCCCACACTGAAAGTACCTACAGAAACTGAAATTGTGATTGAACAAAACAAATTGCAACTAGCTGAATGGAAATTTTCAGAATTGAAAAGGGAAGTAAGGAAATGCAGAACTGAAAGAAAATAAATAACTAGTCTACTTTTGCCGAGATAAACTATTAGCAGAATGTTGCAATAGGAAATAGAAGAAAGCAGTAATCATAGAATACTCTTGACACTTTCCCGACAACGGTGCTAAAAAGTGGTGAGCGCCAATATTGCAGCAAGAATGCTGCAACTCGTGGGCTACCAACTTTACCTTTATCAACCCCATAGTTCGTAACAAACTTGGAAGCGTCGGTGCTATATGCACAAGTACTAGTTCTCACTGCAGGTTGTCACTTGGTCAGCCGACGCGAGATCACTAGGAGCTAAAGCCAACTTCTATAGATTTCAGAAGAAGCTCTATGTGTCATGAAAGGAAAGAAAGATTACTCTACAGATGCTATTATAACTGCATAAAGGAGAAATACTGGAATGTAAAGAAAAATCTAGTAAACCCTAATTAATAAGCTAATTCTACTTTTGCCAAAAATGCAATGAAAACCACGAAAGAAATGCCATTACCTACTCAAGGAAGTAAACGACATCTAACCATGCTATTTCTTGAAGTAAATAAGCAAAAAATATATTTTTGGATTTATATGTGTTTTTATATGAATTTAACATGCATCTAATTTATTGTGTGTGAGTGTGACGGCGAACAGGTGGCGTTAGAGGGCGGTTTTGGAGCTTGGGAGGATGTAGGATGGTGTAGATGGGTCCTAGGAGGTCTTAGGTGGCCTTTTGGAGGCTTTTCCCACACTCGACATTCAAAAGAAAGCTTACAGGAAAAACTACAGGAGGACACATGAAAACTACAGGAGGAAAACAGGGAAACTACAAGAGGCCTACAAGAGGAGGCCGAGAGAAATTTTCGCTGTTTTGAGGGTGTGAGAGTGGGTGGAAAAGGTGGATGAAGGTTGGAATGAGGTTTTAGGGTGCCTAAGGTCTACCATGAATCACCAAGAGAGAGAAAGATGATTGGGTTTGCTCAAGGAGAGAGGAAGAAGTTCTATGAAAAATGAAGGAAACTAGGGCAGAATTGAGGTGAGGTTTGGGAGACCTATAGGGCATGGATCATATGGAGGGTGTGATTGCTGGTAAGCTGGCCTACTACTAGAAGAGATCTGCTGCATAGAAACTGACAGTCAACCAAGAAAATCAAGCAACCAATGAAATGAGTGCATCCTAGGAAAAACAAAGTTTTGCATTAAAATGGCCTAAACTATGATGTATAGAAGGAAATGCTGGGAAATGATGTAAGAAAGGAAAGCATGCAAAAGGACTATTGCAAATCAGGAAGTGAACATGATAAAGAAGATCTAAAGCAAAGCAAAACTGGACTATCAACCTACTAGAGAGCTGCAAACACTAGAAGTCCTAGGAATGAGGAAAATTTGTGTTTGGGGCAGCAAGAGAGTCTTTGCCTCAAATCATGGTCCCATAGGAAGGAAGAGAGGCCAAGCCACTGTTTCTAGCCTTTTGAATCTTCTCTGATCACTGCTTAACCTGCTATAGAAAGCACAAATGGAAGCAAGCTACTAAATTATTAAAAGCAACCTATTCTTAACCATAAGAGAAATACATCTAACAACAAACTAATCTACAAACTGAAGTAAAACATACAAATAATTGTAAATAGAAGCTTGGCTGCTTGGATTGGGCCCTAACCTAAGAGCTTCAACCCTCTAAGGTAACTCAGTGCTAGCTCAAAAAGGATTCCATCTTCATTATCAAAAAATAGCAAGATTACATAAAACTGTCATAAAATAGTAAGCTCGAAATTTGAGCAGAGTGTACAAAAGCAAAAAAATTCGACCCTAGTGAGGCCCTAGGCCTCTCTACTTATACATCTGAAGCTACCAATAGCTTCCTTAAAATCAGGTAGGCTTGGCTCCCAAAACTCGAGATAACTATCAATCATCTTCCACTTGCTCGACTGCCTTCTAGTGCATGCTTCAACTGCTTGTACTCCGAGCTGAATGAAGGGGAATTCAAAATGAGGAGCAATAAATGAGGGGCATTCCGTCATATAAGTCCTCTCCTCTGTCTACTTCGAGTTATTGCTGTAGTTTGACCACTAGATCCTTGACTTTGACCTCGAAATCCATCAATAATTTGCATTAAATACATGTTAGACCACATGGCATAATAACTAACTCAACTCGCCCTATAAGCATAAATATAATCATAAAATCATACAATAAGCTAAGAGAATGGCTGATTTGACTAGGTTAGGAGGTAAAATGAGCCCATATAATTACCCATTTATGAGGCTCATCATCTAGTAGTGAGTTGGTGCACCAGTGCATTCTCAGTGCCACACCAACTAATTGAATATTCACTCATAATAACTCATGCATGCCAGTTTAGAGGAAGACCCAGTTGACACTAGAGTGTAGGGATAGTGTACTATCAGTTGTATAATTTTCCGAGTTGTACAGATGGTGCATGCAATCAGTTAAGGACCTAAGTTTGGATTTCGTAGTTATGGAAGAAGGATTTCCTCATTAAATAGATTCTAATTCCTCTAGGAATTGGCCAAGGAAAAAGGGGCTTGGATAACTGCAGAATATGATATGGATTTGGCTTGAGCTAGCTTCTGAGCCAAGAGTTGATTATACTTGTGCATGGATTGTTCTTGTGAGAACACACATTGTATTTCTGATTAATGCAATATAGATAGTAGGGTTTTGAGTTGTATCTTTCCCCAGGAAAACTTATTGTGTGATATGCCATTGATTTGTCTTCTTCTTGTTAATATTGTTTTCATCGATCTATTGGCTTCCGCTGGTTGAAAGTAGAAGTAGATTCTTGTCCCGTGCTTTAGTAAATTGCATGAGCTTGTGAATCTATTGGAAAACATACAACATAGTTCAGGGCTAACTGGAGAGGAAGATTGTGCAATTTTGGAGCTCAGGGGCTGGGCTTGAGCACTGAGATTGCACAATTCCAAGAGACAAGGTTGTTGCTTGAGCAATGAGACTGTGCAGTGTGTTTAGGCTAGATAAAAGAGCTTGAGTGGCCCAGTCGGGGAGTTTTCCCAATTTGACTAAGTGTCAGATCAGTGGAAGGAAGATGGAAAAAATCATGACTCTGAACATGATCACACACTTATATCACTTGAAAACACAACATGGAACACTCAGAACACATGAAACATCCTTTCCTCAATGCGACAAATTTGCGACAACCTACACCAAGTGTGACACCAAAGATACACTTTATGACGACCGTGACGACACTCATATGGCATTGCTTGAAACTTTGGAAATGAGTGCCATACATGTTTACATGGTAATACCAACTTATTTACACAAAGGTTACCCCTTGAAACCACCAAAAATAGCTTTTGTGCATTGTGCGACACTCAACATGCTAAAAGACGACACTTTGATTTTCTTGTAAATGGGACAAGGACACTTAGAGAAAACACATGGAATAACTCTTAATGCTTGTGACGAAAACATGCAAAGTAAAAATAGGCTCCAAATTTTGGATGTAGGCAAAAATTTTGGAGGATGTTGTAGCAGTGACAACACTTATCAACACAGTGGTTAAATTCTATCTTCTCTGTCTCTGTTAATTCTTTCGTGCAGGGTCTAGTTCTTCAGGGAGTATTGATTCATCATGTAGGTCACTTTGGTTTCCCCACTTACCTATGAATAAATGTAGTCCCTCTGTCCTTTCTTAGTTGAACACAAACATAAGACTAGAAATATCGCAATGTTTCGAATCAAGAAAGGGTATTATAGTTCACGAGATTTAGATTTTCAGTGTATAGTTTTTCATCTCTGGTGTTGCTCTGCTTCCAACAGACCTAGAAAGTACCCCAACAGAGTCACTACAAGAACACAAACATTTCTTTGTTGCCAGCGAGCCTGGACAGTACCCCAGTAGAGTTGATTTCTTCACTTCCACGCGCAGGACCCCTTTCTCTTCTTTCACCATTTATTTATATATATTTTTATAGGATTGTGCATACGAACTTATTCATTTCATGGGAGAAAGAGGGATCCCAACTTATTGAGAGCATAAGAGGTTGTTCCTTCAGAGAAGCATATAAAGACCTTTGATTTAGGTTTTCTCGTTTATATTTTTCCCCTTTTCCTTCTCTACTTGATTGGATAAGTGTGGAAACTCTAAAACATAAAGAAACTAGTATGTGCGTAAGGTTTCTAGAATAGACACAGGTACCATGGATCAACACAAAACTCTCCTTACGGAAGGATCATATTTTTCATTAGAACATTGTTGAACAAAATATGTAACCAAAAAAAAGAAGAAGGACCGAAGGTTAGCCAAATGTTGTAGTGTCACAAGACTATTTTCAATTTAGCCACACATAATGAATTCAGAAAACACATTTACACATGACACTTATTTACATAAACGGAAAACAAAAACAAAAGACCAAACAAAACAAACAACCAAAAGAAAAAAATATGTACATAGGGTAGGGCACAACGCTAGAACATCATTGCAAATACTATTTTAAATCTTGGCCATTAACAGGAAGAGAGTCAATCTTCTTGTCTAAATATTGGAGATGATATGTGAGTTGGCCAAGATTCTCGTGCACGATATACAGTCCAATCCCAAGGGACTAGAACTCAGTATGTTTATCCTTGTCTTCGAAGGATTTGCCCCACTTTAAGACCAGGTCACCAACATTGAACTCATTTTTCCACGCAGACTTCTTGTCAAACCATTTCTTGATATGACTCTGATGGAGGGATAATATTTCTTTAGCTTTCATCTTTCTTCCTATAACTTGCAAAGGGTGTCTATCCTACTATGGACCAATAGACATGGCTTACCCTGGGACTCTTGTGAAAGTTGAAGAGCATGAAAATAGATGTTCAAGGGTAGGATGGACTGTTTTCCATAAACTAGGACGTAAGGATACACATTCAGAGAAGGCTTAGGCATGACTCGGTCAACCCATAGGGCATTCACCAAATAAGAATGTCAGTTCCTGCGTTAGGAGAAAACAATCTTCTTAATGATGTAGATAAGGTTCTTATTAGTGGACTCAACAACACCATTTCCCTGCAGATAATAATTAGAAGAATATTTCAATATAATACCATTTTCCAATGCAAAACCATATAATCTCAACAATGAAAAATACGTTGCATTATAAAAAACAAGTGAAGTGGGAATGCCAAAACTGGAAATGATATTCTGTTTGAGGAAGTTGATGACTTCCTGATCTTTCACTTGCTTAAGTGGAACTTATTTTGCCCATTGCATAACATAATATGTGGCAGTAAGAATATAGGGGTGCTACTTTGATGAGTGCGGAAAAATCTAACTGATAACATCCAAACCCCATTGTTGAAATGGTTCTTCCACAACAATACGCTGCAACACGGTAGCTGAATTCTCTCCTCGGTTGACACACTTCTGACAGATCAGACACTTACGGGCATATGGGTGAGCATTATTGAATAGTTTGGGCTAATAAAAGCCAGCCCACATGATTTTGTGTACTGTAGTGTCACTCGCGAAGTGTCCTCCAACTGGTCCATCTTGGAGGTCACACAACGCCTTTTTCGAATATTGTGCTTCTAAGCATCTGAGAAGGACTCCGTTATTGTGCTTTCTAAAAAGCACCCCATGTACCAACTAGTAAGATAAAGCTTTTTATATGAATATCCTCTTCTGTCATGTAGATAAATGAGAGGTAAAAGTAGCATGCTCAAGATACTATCACACATCTATGTAACAAGAGTTTGAGATATCAGTGGGGCTAGCTCACTCAACATTGTACATCTTGATCTCCTACTCCCATCCAGATGAATCATCTTCTGGTGTATTTACTGCTTCTGCTTCTAGCCAACATAGATCATCGACCTTGATAGTGTGAAATGGTTTGAATTACAGATCATACTCTTGTAAACTAGTCATCCAGTTCGCTCTTCTCTCACCCAATTCTTGTTGGACAAACATCGATATGACTACTAGGTGCGACACAAAGATAATATAATGATTCTTCAAAAGATAGGGCTAGAAGTGTTGCACCACCTTGTAGACTGCATAAGACTATTTATCAATAGTGGGATAGTTGAGTTCAAGTCCTTGTAAGCTAGCATTCATAAAGGATATATGCTGCTCATTATTCTCATAATCTTTTTGCATAATCACAACGACAAGAGAAGTAACAGAAGCAAAGGTGTAGAGCAAGAAATCCTTGTTGCAATTTCGTCTATACAAAGATGGTGCTTCTACGATCACTTGTTTAATACGGGAAAATGCATCTTTTTCCCTTTCGTTCCACTTGTATAATGCATCCTTCTTCACCATATCCTGCATGGGTTCCACTATTTGGGCGTAATCGAAGATGAACTTACAGAGAAAGTTTATCTTCCCCAGGAAGGACTGTATGGCTTTATTGTTCATTACGAAGGGAATCTGTGTGATATCCTTGACCCTTTCAGGGTCCACTTTAATATCACTTTTTGCTATGATGTGGCTCGAGAGATTTCCCTTAGACACTGCAAAAATTCTCTTCTTAGGATTAAGAGATATCCCGTATTTTCGACATCGCTCAAAGGTTTTCTTCAGGTGGCACAAGTGTCAGATATCTTCTTGGAAAACACCATGACATCATCAAGATACATCACCATGCTCTGACCGATCAAACAACGAAATGTGATGTCCATTGCACGTTGGAAGGTTGCACTAGCATTAACCAACCCAAAAGGAATTATTCTAAAAGCGAACGTGCCCTAATTCATTTGAAATGTTGCTTTCAGTCTGTTAGGCTTTGAGACTAGAACCTAGTCATAGCCATAAAATTTGGTAAGAAAAGAAAACATTTCTAACCCCGATATTATCTGTAATATATGCTCCATTGGTGACACCAGATAATTGCCTTTGTCTAAGGTGCAGTTGAGATTTCAGAAATATATGCACAAGCGTATTTCCCTGGAATTTTTCCTTAGTGGGAACATATTAGAAACCCACGTCGAATGTCGCACTTTATATATGATTTGAGCATCCAACAACTTCCTTAATTCCTTCTGAATTCGGGACTCAAGTGTTGGATGTACCTTTCGCAACTTCAACTGAAAAGGATTGGCCCTTTCCTTTATTGGGATAACATGCTGGATTATTTACGTGTCATAAGTTTTGAGCTCATCATACGTCCACGCAAAGACATCTAGGTACTACTTGAAAATGAGGATAAAGGCTTGCCACTCTTGAGGTGTGTAACAAGTACTAAGATTAACAAACTTCAGATCTTTCTTTGTTCCAAGATTGATTTTCTCATGCGACAATGTTGAAATGTGAGTTTTGACATTGACTGGTCCTCTAAAGTGATTATGCAAGTCACATAGCTTCTCTAATGATACCACACCCTTAGGTGTGGGATTCTCTTTGCTTGTTCGAGCTGCATCCTATAACTCTTTGTCGTGCTTGTCTTTGTCAATGGCTGCATATTTGATCACATCGTTCATCATGAAATGTAGTATCTGCTGGTCATCATTGAAAACGCGTAAATTAGTGATATTGTCAAAGATGAATGGCTTATAAATAATTTCACCATAAAAAGCGTCCCTAAGCGGTGACAACCTAACATCAACATTTTCTAATAAATCCAGAACTGCGTTACGCTTTCTAGGAACAAATAAAATATTGAAAGCTTGGAATTGAGAAGTCAAATTCCATACCTCTTGTTGATAAGTTTTCAAATTAGGTGACATAGAGTGTATAGTATTTCGTACATATTGTACGATAATCTCAGAGTCACCTATTTCTTTAAGAGCCCTAACTTTGAGGTCAATGGATTTCTGTAAGCCTAGGTTGAGTGCTTCATATTTTTCAGTGTTATTTGTGCACTCAAATTACAAGCGGTAATAGATCAAATGTTTCCTCCATTGTAGGTCTATTAAAACACAACCAGCTCCGGAGCCCTCGTTTGTCTTGGAACTACCAAAATACAAAATCAAAACCTCAGAAATACAAGAGTAATGCCCTACACTAGTACTACTACTATCTACTATACATAGGTCATTTCTTTCAGTTGGACTAGGAAGGGGTTCCAACTGTGTGTTTGGTGGGACTTGGGAAGGCTGAGCAAGGTAACACCCAAGGTCACTCTCCAAAAATTAAATCTGCGAAAGCAACAAGATCATTTTTTCCTTCAAAGTGTGTAACAATGTGTTTCATGTAAGGTTTTGATTCCAGCCAAATTTGGCTCTTTATTCCCTTATATAGAAGCCATAAATGCGACCAATCGGTAGAAAAATACCCTTGCAGTTTTCTAGACCAGTCTCTACTTAGCAGTACACTATAGGCTTCCGAAATTTCCACAATTATTATTTTCATGCACTAGTGAACTCGGTGATCACATGATCAACGTATAAGAATGTTTATGATTTCACCAATAGCTTGGACAACAGAGCAGTTCAGCTGAATGATATTTGCATCTGCCTTAACCCATTTAGCATTGATTTTCTTGGCAATAGATATTGATATTACATTTACGGATGCACCATAATCAACTAAACAATTGTGAACATTATAATTGAAAATTTTGAAAGTCAATAAAAATGGATGGAAAAGAGTCCCAACTTCTAATGTCAACGCGTTTAGAACTGATTCCAGGGGGCCAAAAGACTTACCAGATTGCTTCTATGAAGAAGAAGCATTATCACCCGATGAAGGTGTTGACATGGCGAATTTTCACTATACCAACAAGGAGAACTAACCCGATCACAGACCCCAATTAGATTTGTTTTCGTTTGGAGTGGCTAGTTCCAACAGGTTTTAAAGGACCCCGTGAACTGTAATATGTGTTGAAAGATTGCTTCTTGGAGGAAGACTTCAATTAAGTCAACAAACAAAATAGCTAACCTATGTGTATCAAGTCCTATCTACGCTACTTCTAACTACTCTAATCTAGTCCTAATTATCCTAATCTATCCTGCAGGAGCAAAACAAAAGGAGGTTAAACATCATATATAAATCCAAAGTCCAAATGAATCAATTACTGGTCCACATAAGAACAAGGTTGTATTAAATCCTAATCACAATCCAATTACTTATACAGGAATATACATTCCTTTCCATACAAATAACACTTGCAACTGATGTTTAACAAAGTCTGGAATCAACAACCTTTAATGAATTATCAATGCTATTGATTTATATTCAAATAACCAAGAACAACCATGAGATGGTAGTTAACAATATGCACAAAGCAAATCACATTTGTCTTCGTGCCAGCAACAACACACTGATTCTAAACATATGAGAGAAAAGGAAAATAAATCTGAAACAACAGGCTCCTTCTCGAACCAAACAGTCCTCTTTATTCACAATAAATCAAAGTTGTTTTCTCTAAACAAAAAGCCCTTCTCTCCTATTTGGAATTAATATTTATGCCTCAGGCCATGACCCTTCATCTTCTCCTGTTCTTTTCAATATACCAATTTGAATACACAGATGTAGAGCTGACGGTGTCACTGCTGACACATAGAAGGCGTTTCCTATCATTGGAGCACTTCATTTCCTGGGGAAATGAATAGATGTTGATTAGAAGAGGATGACTATGTGTCATCTCTTCATGATGAAACCTGGGGCAATTTCACCTTCAGAATACACAGAAAACACTTGGAAACATGACCGCCAACGCCTGAAGCCAAATCTTTAAATAAAACGTATCTGCATAGATAACTCTTCGTATTCGCTCATGCATCTTTTATCTAGAGTTATACTTGAAGATTATGAATCCATTCTTCGACCTCGCTTGCCTTCTCTCGGTCCTCACCTGCAGAGATAACCAACATCAATCATACTTATACAAATATGATAAAAATGCTTTAAAACAAAAATCTTGCCTTCATGTCAGTTTATAACATCAAAAGGGACAAGCGTGAAAGAATCGCCCCTTGGTTTTTTAAACCATGCCTTGATTAAGTCCCGCAAGCAAAAATCCGATTTATATTGAAAATAATTACATAACACTGAATCGGATGGTATTTTGGAAGGGGTCTAAGTGGTAACCGGTATTGCGAGGACGACCCCCGATTCCACTCTTCAAATGACACGTAGCAACTAGGAGGAAAGAGGATACCGCTTTTCGAGTGGGTATTCCTTGAGCTACTTGTTCACCTGAAATCTGCGTGGACTGTTGGATCCACGAAGGGTAGATCAACGGTGGAGGATTGGGGAGGTGGAACTTGTTAGTGTCGGTCTTGAGCCCTCCATCAGTGATCAATAACTCTTTGCATATGCATTTATAGGTGTCTCATCAGTGTCAGTTTTGCATCCCGCTAGGCATGCCATAACACTGAATGGAGGAGCTGGTCTTGGTCCCCTTCTTGGCTTTGCTGGATCAGGTCATATAACAATGTAATTGAGTCATGCTTGTTCTTGTTTTTGTCTTGAGGTCCCATGGTCTTAGGTCTAGGGTTTCGAGTCAAAATCATTTCAAGGTCATGAGTCATGGTCAGTAGGTGCCCAGCAAGCCGGAAGGAGTCTTGTACATATGTTTCATTATCATTTTCTTCAGCTGCAGCTCATATCATGCCTTGGATTTAAAAACCCTGTTTTTAAGTCCAAGGCCATGTGGAATTTGAAAAAATAAAGAAATTCTCAAAAATTTGTAAAAGTGCCGGCAATAACCCTGGTTCCTTCACTACAGTCCCTCAGGCGGTCAACCTGCAAAAAGAACGGAGTCAAACGCATTAAAAGAGCTCATTTCAGGACAAAAAGACTCTAAACAGTGTTAAAAAGCAAAGCAAGTTCAAAACATTGGAAAGTGGGTTCTAAAGTTAAATTTTTTTTTTTTAAGTGACCCTATAAAAGCTAATTTCCCTCTAAATTCACTCTCATTGTGCATTTGAAAGACAAAAGTTGGTGTTAGAAGCAAGAGGAGGAAAGTCGAGCAAGTTTCTGCAAAGCACAAGGCTTGAAGGTGCGCGCGACCAGTCTGAGACTGTGCGCGACCATCTGGGTGCGCGCGACCAGTTACAGCCCAACGCACAGTGTTAAAAATACACTGGCGCGACCAGTTACAGGGGCGCGACCAGTCTGAAGGTGCGCGCGACCAGAACTTCTGTCTGCCCAGAAACTCACCCAAACTCCCGAATTTCACCAAATTTTGCTCGTGGGTTTGAAGGTATGCCTCCATCACATCGTTTTGAAATGTGTCATGATTTCAAAGGTGGATTATGGTCATAAAATTCATGCAAGAAGTCAATGTAAGAATAGGTTAAATTGGCTTGAGGTTTTTGCAAGCATATGCTTTGGTAGTTTTGTTTGTTATTCAAGGTGTTTTATTCCTTATTCCCTTCCATTCATTTTCCCATGATTAATCACAGGTGTTAAAATGTCATTATCATTAATCTCATTTGCAAACAATACTCAAACCCTACCCCCAATCTTATACAAATCCTACCCCTAAATCATTTGCAAACCCTAGTCCTTTCAAACCCTATAAACCCTACCTTTTCCCCATGTATAATGATCAAACCCTAAGCACTAGTAACACAACAAAATGCCTATGTAAATGTACAACAGTGAATGAAAAGAAAACATGGTAAAAAACAAATAGAAAAGTGATGACAAGGCATGCACTCAAAAAATTGTAAAAACAGTGAAATTTGCCATTTTGCATAGCCTTAGAAAAATAAAGGAAAATGTCATCTTGTGTATATGTCAAAGACTTCAAAGCTCAAATAAGGTCATGACAAAATTTCATTTGCATAGTCATCAAAGAAATCAGACTTGCAGTGGTTAGGGTTTGCAGTAACATGGTATCTTTTTCCCCTCCTCAAAACTCTGTTTTTTCCCCTACCTAATTCCCTATGTAAACCCTAATTCAATTGCTTGTCCCTTCAGTTAAACTCCCTAGGCAATTGAATATCCCTCCCTATGATCAAATCACACAGTGAAACCTTAATTACTCATGGCAAATGAAAAAATAAGGCTGCCTCTGTTTTAAATGAATTGCTGTTACAAAAATTGATTGGCAGCAGACTTTGTTGAGGGTTCCGTTGTCCCTCTAAACCTAGTCCCTAATATCCTCTATTTTCCCTCATTCCCAAGATACAATCCCCTCTCCCTTCCACTGTAAAATGATCACAACAACCCCTTCCCTTCCTCTTACAATCAGAAACCCTAAATCCCTGTTTCCCAAAGCATCAAATGGTCATTTTGAAATTATGAAAAACAGAGTGTGCTCCTCAATGACAGTGAAAACAAATTGAAAATGAGCTGCCTGTTTCTTGTACATGGATGATGCTGCCCTATCCCCCTATGCTTATGACATCCTCCCCTCCATCATGATGATTTTTATTGTCCTTTCCCTTGGTGCTAAAAAAATCACAGTTTCCCTAAATAAGGTATTAATTTGCAAATGTTGAAAGATGGAATGACATGTTTAGCATTATGTGATGTTTTCCTTCAGAATTCCCTGTTTATGTATATATTTTTCCCTTTCCTACATGTAAATTCCCTCCCCTAACATATCCCTCATGATGTTTCCCCTTGAAAACAGCATACTTCACAGCATTTTGCAGGCAGGGCAGCGGTCAATTTGACTTGTTTTTTCCACCTTGCTCAATAACACCATGTCAACCACTGAGACTAATGAGCAAGGTGATGACCGATCATCATCTTCTGAGATTCATACACAGCAGAGGCCTCGTAGGGGAGGCAAGGGTGGTCACCACAAGAGGGAGGAGCCTATATCATTGACAGAGTTGCAGGCTTGCCCGTTGGCACTATCTTGCTTTCAGCATATGGCTTGTTTTCAGTTTTGTGAGAGGCTGTCACACATCCAGCATCACAGGGACTTGGCCCGGTTGTTTGTCCTCCATCTCCATGACAAGCAGGTCACCCTTGCAAGGGTGAATTTTGTATTTTCTCCAGAGGCTATCACAGATGCTACCGGGATACCCAATGTGGGTGAGGTATGGCCAAGGCGCAAGTGGCTGGACCTGGTATACTATGAGCCATATGTTAGGCCTGCCTATGTGCATCACTTGTCAAGGAACTTTCCTATCAAGTTCCTCCGAGCAGAGTATATAGACACCATGAGACTCATTATGCACTACTTCACATGCGAGGGGAGATTCTCTCGAGTATTTTCTTGTCATATCCGCATGATGATGCACTTCACTAGAGTGAGGATGATGAACATCTCGGCATACTTATTTCACGACATTCAGAGGATGGCCACTACCTTTCGGAGACAGACCCCAGTACAGCAGCTTCGGAGCCTATGCCATCATGGTCTTATTCAGCTAGTAGTTTCCCATCAGCTGAGCCAGCAGGGCATCCCTTGGGCGGATTTCATCTCCCGAGATGTTTTCACACAGCGACATTCAGGGCCGGAGGCAGTTCATGAGGAGGGAGGGCCATCACATCAGCCCGAGACCAGCATTCCGAGACACATGGCTTCTTCTCCTCGGGTCACATATCAGAGAGGTCACAGGACCTTATTTGCGGCAGCCCGACGAGTACTTTCTCTACAGCCAGTGGAAGGGGTCTCGTCTTCATCATCAGAGCAGCGAATGTTATCTCCACACCAGGTGGAAGGGGCCTCGCTTTCTTCATCGGCACAGGCAGTACGAGAGGGCAAGCAGCCCATGGTTGAGGATGAGGCAGTTGGCGAGGCACATGATGATTTCACTGGTCGTGATGCTCATTCTCCTTCCCCTTCAGATTTCTATGAGCTCATTAGGCAGAGAGAGGAAGAGAACCTTGTGTTGCAGCGGAAGCTTGAGATGGCTCAGTGGACTATCACTTATTTAGAGCAGCGAAACAAACAGCTGGAGACCGAGAAGGAGTTGGATGAGTTATGGAGGATTCGATTCGACCGAGTCATCAACCGCAGGAGGCCTGGGGACCCACTGCCCAAGGATAGAGAGTTATTGCTCATCCGAGCAAATTGGTGCTTGGAGGGACTGTTAGACAAGGCAAACCGTGACAAAGAGCTGCTCCGGAACATGAAGACACACTACTGGGCAAGATTACATGTTTGCAAGGCGAGAATGAAAATTCTCCAAAGAAAGCTATCGGAGGCCCGGAAGAGGAGGAAAAGGACAAATCCGCTCCGTATCTTGGCTGAAGCCTCCCTCACTCATCATGGTACTGATCAGCCTTGATCCAGCACCAAAATGTGAAAATTTTGAAGATTTTTGAGCATTTTGAAAATTTTTGGTAAAATTACAGGTTTTTCCCAAGAACTGGTCTCACCCCGGGTGAGACCAGTTTGAAGGGCTGCTCGGAATTTTGCAAACTTGGCATTTTTGGAAAGGGCATTCAAAAAGAAAAATTACCAATACTTGGGAGAAGCCTGATTTTGAGTTTTGAGCCTCCAAAAGCTCAAAATACACCTAAAAAATGACTTTCTGCCCACTTTTTGAGTTGCAGAAAGTGACCTTGGGAGAAATGGTTTTTGAGGGGTCAAATCAACACCAAATTCAGAAATTCCACTTGGGATGGAAAGTAGACAGGCCAAGCTTTCCAATGAGCCATCTTGCACCTGATTTGGACCAGTGGAACCCACTCAAAAACAGCTGTAAAGGGGCGCGACCAGAACTTCCAGGGGCGCGACCAGAACTTCCAGATTTGCCAGAATTGCCATTTTCGGTCAAAAAAACACTGTTTTGACTATGGTTGACCATTTTTACTTGTAGATGATGGATGAATGTAATATTTTCATGGCATTTTGATAGGCTTTATCTTTCTTTACTCTTCTAGAAGCTTCTTTGATGTAAATAGTTAATATTTAATGCATGGATAGGCTTCCTAACTTTTAGAGGCAAGTTGTTGTGCTGGCCTATTATCTAGTGACTGATTTAGAATTAGTTGTAACAGCTCCTAGGAAGCTGAGCTCGACCCCTAGAGGTGGGGAAAGGAGTTAGATGGTCTAGATGGTCTATATTATGCTCTCTCCTTCTCATTTTCATGGTTGGACTCTTGTGTAAGGAAGCTTTATTGTATATTGTGCATCTATTTCTGCAATTGAAGGCAAGGAAAGCCAGGGTTTTACAGACATCTTTGAGGATTCTTGTGGATCTGATTGTTGATGGTGTGTTCTCTACATGTTCTTGTAAGTTTGTTTATGTGTTTCACATCTCTCTTATGCTTCTAAATTGGACAGATGAAGTGGTAAAGTTTGAATTCATGTTTTGACATGCTCAGCTTTTTAGTTTGTTCAATTTTAATGTTTTCTACTGTCTAGAGAGGATTCGAATTGTGTGTTTGCCCTCTTTAGCTTCTCCTCTATCATCTCTGATCATCCATCTCAGATTAAGGCATCAGCACTCATTCCTACCTTGCCCCTTAGATCCCCCTGTGAAAACTGTGCTCAATCCCCGCACCTTGAATTGCACTTCCACCAATTGCCACCAAAAACCCCAAAAATCATTAAATCAACCCCCTTATCAATTTACTAGCCTAAAATCTTTATTATTAATTGGTCAGCCTAATCATATTGAAAGATCTATCGAATCTGACCCGAGAGAGCCTTCTCATACCTCGTAGGGCTAGCTACGAGGTGAAATGGTTTGATGTAGCCTTGAGAGTTTGTCTATCTCAGCCTAGGTGAATTCCAAGCGCTCACAGAACTGAAATGCATATGAGCCGTGTTTAATAATCCCTTTGGATCCACAACATAAGCTTTCCCTTTGAAAAACCCCGACTTCAATGTTTTTCCAAAAACACAAGAATATACGGGAAAACCCACGTTCGACCATTAGGCTCGATCTGAAATATTATATGCCTAGATCTATAACCCCTTGGGCTTCGGCGATTGGGACAAGCGATTGGGGAAAGCAGACACGAAATATATATATATATATATATATATATATATATATATATATATATATATATATATATATATATATATATATATATATATATATATATATATATATATATATATATATATATATATATATATATATATATATGTTAATACTGCCGGTGGGTCCGCAATGGATGACTTCCCTTTGAAAAACCTCGGGCCTCAATACTTTATCGAATACACAGGAATATACAGGGAAACTTGCGTCCAGCCATAAGGCTGGACCTGAAATCTTATACATTTGAATTCATAGTTATCAGCGGGTCTGGTATATTATAGCGCACCTTATATATAACCCCCAGACCCCGCTGATAGCGATATGCGATGGGGAAGCGGACCTGATAACACATATATCGTGTTTAATAAAGCCATCGGGTCCGGTAAACAGTGGCGTTCCTTATATATATAAGCGTTGGACCTGGCCGATAGCGATATGTGATATAGCTCCGGACCCGATATATATATATGTAATATGGTTGATAATTCCATCTGGTCCGTAGTATAGTGGCGCGCCTTATATATAGAATCCCCGGACCTCGCCGATAGCGATATGCGATATGGCTCCGAACCCGATATATATATATATATATATATATAATATGGTTGATAATGCCGTTGGGTCCAGAGAAAAGCAGTGCACAGTGTTGATTGTGATAGGCAAAAAAGGGGTGATTTATGCATATTTGTGAAGCATTTCCCTTGTAAATGGTTATAATGGGAATTAGGTGGGATAGAAGGTTTTTGAGGGTTGGAAGGGTCCCGATGGAGGAAATGAATGGGGAGTTAGGAAGGGTCATGAATGAACCATGCAGTAGAGGTTTATTAAAGGGGCTTAACCATTAGGCATTGAAAATTTGACTCGGCAAAGAGTTAAAATCCCTGGGATAAAAAAATCCCTGGGACCCATTCAAAATTTGCTATCAGAGCATTTTTTAATAGGGTGGTGGTTGTGGCCACAAAAAATGGCGAACCACTGGGCGAACTAGCTATCTCTATTTCCAAATAAACCTCAGATCAATAAAACATCAAGGTGTTAAGATAAACTTGAAATGCGAACTGTACATATGAACAGGCATGGGTTCCACTTCAACATTAATTTCTTCAGGTGGGATAGAGACAAATAGCTTCTACTTACTAATAGGGTTTTGACAGGCATTTTCCAATCGTAGTATTATGGGATTTATTGACTTTCCTTTACCTGTTTCTTACTTTCAAAGATCCTTTCGGGGCCATCACTGGTCTGTCAATACTTGTTTAGGTGTGTACCTCAGTTCTTTATTGCTCATCAAACTTGATGTAGATATGTTTATCTGCACTTTATGTCAGAATTTCAGTGCTATGTTTTCATAAGATTGAATGGGGCGCAGTCATGGATCATGCCATATTTTTAAACCGCTTAACCAAGGTTGGGCTTACTGTGTCAACTGATACTCTGAGCCCAGCAACAATCCTTGCTCTAACCGACTTCCAAAACAACCTGTCCTTCCAGATTGGCACAAGGACTTGACATTTCATTTTCTTTTACATAAGTCCTTCCAGTTTCAGGCACAAGCACTAGAGAACAATTGGATTTGCCACATGTTATATGACAATGAGTTTAGCCTATGAAAGGAGATTTACTTGTAGATTAGAGGTATTGGACAATTTAGTGTTGTGGATGGGACCAATGGAGAATAACTACAAACCTTACAAGCAAGTATAAGCTAGGTTTGAGTGGGATTAGTTTAAAAATGCAGCGTTCCTCCATGCCAGTCCAGCTGTAGTTACACATTTTTGGTTTTACAAAGATGCCCCTACGTGTTCCAGATATCCAAGTTATCAACAGATCTTACCGAGTTCCCAACATATGCCAATGAGTGGCTTTGGTTTGAATTCCACAGCTGATTTTCAAGTTCTCATGGGCTGATTGAAAATTTGTTTGATTTGCAAGGTAACGATGGATTTAGAATCAGCAGGCTCATCAGCAGGTTAATGAGGAAGGGAAAGGCCAAAGGTGGTGAATGAGGGAAAATCTGAGAAAGGTAAAACGAGATTGGAGGACCGAAATCAGTTGGCTGAAAAGGACTGCAATTCAAAACAGAAGGGAAAATAAACTTTGCAGAAAAACCAGAAAGGAAAAGACGGAAATGTAACTAAACTAACAGCAAAATTAAAATGAATTCTAACCTACTCAGGAGGTAACCACCATGTGGTGGCTACTGGAAGTATTTCTTAAGAGGTTGGTCATTAACAGGGAGTTTCCCAGTGTCTCCCTGTAAAGTTTTCGATCTGTAAGTTCCCTGACCAATTTTTTCCTCAACTTGGAACGGGCCCAGCCATAAGTGTTGAAGTTTCACGTGCTTACCCTTTCGGGTGACCCTATCAGCCCAAAGATCATTTGTTAGAGCATTGTGCCACTTCCTCTGGTTGTTTGCGAGAGATGCATGGATTACCCGGATGAGGTTTTTATTTGAGGACTTTGCAACTCCATTTCCCTGGGGGCAATAGCTTGATTCATGCCTTATGGAAATTGACTTATCGATAGCAAATTCGGTCAACTTTAGTGATGAGAAATAAGAAGCGTTATCAAACATGAGAATGTCAAGGATGCCAAACCTGTTGATGATAAATTTCTCCATGAAAGATATTACCTCGTCTTCACTCTCATTCACAGGCCTGTCATGCTCTTTTTCATCAATGAGTGCATTTTTGAATGTCCTCTTGCAATGCAGGAGCTAAAGGATCCACTCGTCACCTTCGAATGCGTGCCAATTTGAGATGTTATCGGGTATGGAAGGTCTGAAAATCAATTCAACATAACATTTATTCTTCTTTAATCTAAAATCACGCAAAAGTTTTACATCCATAACAGCCATCAGGTCGGCATCTTGGTTTTGCTCTCGAGGTATGTATGTGATATTAAAAGAATCAAGACTGTCAATTAAGCTCCATACCTCATGCTGGTACCTTACCAGGTGTGGCACATTGCAGTGTATCCTTTTCCTTACCTGGTCCACAATTATCTGTGAATCACCAAAAACTTTAAAATTTTTTACCTTCAGATCAATGGCTTTTTTCAGGCCCTGCAGCAAGCCTTCGTATTCTGCCATGTTGTTGGTGCACGCGAGCTCCAACCGGCTGGCCATCAGATGTTGGTTCCCTTGTGGGTCAATAAGAATGCTCCCAGCATCTACACCTTCAAGGCAATTAGAACCATTAAAATAGAGTGTCCAAAATATAGAGTCTAACGTTACATCAACTGAATTGCTTCCTACGAGACTAGTTCTATCATCTACTATATTACATGGTGGTTCGTCAGTTAGACTACGGGGGAGAGCTTCCAACCATGTGTTTATTGCAATTTCTTCAATTGTTTCTACATGGAATTCCCCAAGACAGGCTTCCGTGGCGCAAACATTGAAGCTATAATTCCCAAGGATCGAGTTGTTAAACATTACAGGTTCATTGGGACCATTTAATTCCATCACCACATACTTCATGTATCTTTCACGATCAACTCTGAGCATATCATCCTTTCCATTCTGAGGCAGCAAGAGATGGGACCAATCAGTCGAGAAATATCCATTGAGGTTTGTTGACCAGTCCCTACTAAGTAGCATTCCATAAGACTCGGGTATATCGACTACCACTATATCAATGACTTGTGTGTATTGTGGTTTAGCAGCCATCCGAATCAATAAATCTTTCAGTTCCCCAATTACTTTCACATTTGTCCTGTCTAATTGCATGATTCGAGTTCCAGTTTTCTCAGGTATCGCATGAAGTCTTTTAGCAACAACGTAAGACATCACAGTGGATGAGGCACCTAAATCTACCAAGCAATTGTGTACGTTCATGTTGAAGATTTCAAATGTGATAAGGAAAGGGGGAGTCATGGATTTGGATTTCCTTCCTATCATGACCGCACTAACATCTTTGGGGGTTCGCTTCATTTTTGACAGAGTGGCTTCTATGGTTGGTGGCCTTTGTGATGTAATGGAGGCGCTAACAGGTCTGGACACCGACTTCTTAGTTTGGCTGCTTGGGATGATGGTTGTTTTGTAGTTCCGCTCATTCATTGCTTTCAAGAGAAAATCTCTTTGCTGTGTTAATTTTAGCAAATCAAAGTATGTGATATTAGCCCTATATTTCTTAAGATCATCCATAATGTCGTAATCAATGTTATAAACAGGGTAGGGGAGAGTAAACATACCGGTTTTTCCGTTCTTAGGTGGGGTTTTACCATTTTGAGTCACCTTCGTTGTAGTAGGAGATGTATTCTCTTTCTATGGATAGTTTGCAACATGAGTATTCTTGGAATCACTACTAGGTCTACCCTTCTCGACAGAAACTTTAGGAGCAGATGCCTTCACAGGGCGAACATCTTTCTTGGTCTGGTTTACAGGCTTCATGACACCTGCGAGTGGCCCTTTACTTCATGTATGGATTTCATTGGTGTTGATTTCTGCCATACTATCTCCTTCGTCGCCATCATTCTCATTTGTGTAGAAATCCCACAGTACATTGATTTGAGATTCTTCTTCCAAGGGCTCTTCTACTTGGTATTCTTCCTCATCTTCTTATTCTAGCTCTAGCTCCACTATAGGTTCTTCTTGGTTAAGGAGTGATTCGATAAGAGCCAACTCTTCTGTATTTAAATTCCCTTCATTGGGTTGCACAGGCCATGCTAGTGTACCATGAACACCTTCTATCTTCTTACGATAGAAAGGTTTGAAATATTTTCCGTTGTTATACTCTCCTCCACTCTTGCTTGTACTCTCTCCAGAATTCCTTTTCATATCGATGACTGTGTTTGTCAGTTTCTTAATGATCCGATGCAAACCTTCCACATTTGTGGTATCCTTTTCTTTGGTTCAGCCCCTTTATTATCACTCCCATTATTCTTCTTGGATGCTTGAGAGGCTTTCTTTTCTCTGGTTGTATGATGGTATGCTGTGAGACTGAGCATTTCATTCTCAACTTTTACTGCTTCATTGATAACACCCTGTAAGGTTTGTGCGTCACTCCTTTTGACCCACATCGCAGTAGGGACAGGGAGAGCAGTGATGTAGAATTCCATGAGCGCCTCCTCAGTAGTTCTAGCGTTAGCTGGGATTTTGTTGAACAAGGTGTTGAATTGGATGTTAAAGTCCTTAACCTTTTCTTTGGTTTCCATTTTCAAACGGGATAGTTCTAAAACTAAGGCCGCAGGGGTTTTGTCATCGCCATACCTGTCTAAAATGGCTTGTTGAAAGGCATCCCACGAGGTGATTGATCCTGTTCTCAAGCTAAATTACCATGTGGAAGCTACACCAATTAGAGTAAAAGGGAATAGGTGACATACAATATCTTCATCAGCTACCCCCAGCATGCGCACGACCAGGAAGAAAGAATGAATATGGTTATCAGCGATGTCTCCACGCTCCGGGTCGAATTTAGGCAGTACTCTTTCTGCATTCTTGGGTAAGGGATGCTGCTACCCAGGTATCGCTACGGTGTCTTGAGCGAACCAGGGAGGAAGTGCCCCGGGAGGATGTGGGAGTTGGTTCCCACTGGGTTGAGGAATATTAGCCATATTGCGGATAAGGATGTTCAGGTTAAAGGTTTCCTCAAGGCTTTCTTCATTAAGACTTCCAAAATTAGGCCAGGTATTACCTTCAGAGAGTGGATCTTCATGAATTTCTTCCCAGGGAGTGTCAATACTTTGCAAGGATTCAAGCACAATATCTTCAAGAGACTGGGTTGCAGATGTCTCTTCATTTTTGGAATAGATCCTTAGCTTTCTTTTAGTTGTCAGAGGTAAAGAGTGAAAGATGGGGAGTTGAGAGAGGGAACGAGTGTAAGCCCGAGTGAGTATTCTGACTGGTTGTTCCTGAGCGATAGGATACGCCCACAATGTCTCTTCTTTGAAATGAGGCATTTCCGAATGGGAGGAAGGGTCTTTTCGACCTTCACTATCCATGCATTAATCTTTTCGAGTCCATGCGCGACATTTATAGATGAAATCATAAAAAACTATGGACGACAATTCAGGCCATCCTTCTAGCACCAATTCGTTGACATGGAAAATTCTCGCTATACCAACAAGGAGAACTAACCCGATCACAGACCCCAATTAGATCTGTTTTCATTTGGAGTGGCTAGTTCCAATGGGTTTTAAAGGACCCCGTGAACTGTAATAGGTGTTGAAAGATTGCTTCTTGGAGGAAGACTTCAATTAAATCAACAAACAAAATAGCTAACCTATGTGTATCAAGTCCTATCTACACTACTTCTAACTACTCTAATCTAGTCCTAATTATCCTAATCTATCCTGCAGGAGCAAAACAAAAGGAGGTTAAACATCATATATAAATCCCAAGTCCAAATGAATTAATTATTGGTCCACATAAGAACAAGGTTGTATTAAATCCTAATCGCAATCCAATTACTTATATAGGAATATACATTCCTTTCCATACAATAACACTTGCAACTGATGTTTAACAAAGTCTGGAATCAACAACCTTTCATGAATTATGAATGCTATTGAATTACATTCAAATAACCAAGAACAACCATGAGCTGGCAGTTAACAATATGCACAAAGCAAATCACATTTGTCTTCGTGCCAACAACAACACACTGATTCTAAACATATGAGAGAAAAGGAAAATAAATCTGAAACAACAGGCTCCTTCTTGAACCAAACAGTCCTCTTTATTTACAATAAATCAAAGTTGTTTTCTCCAAACAAAAAGCCCTTCTCTCCTATCTGGAAGTAATATTTATGCCTGAGGCCATCACCCTTCGTCTTCCCCTGTTATTTTCAGTATACCGATCCAAATACACAGATGTAGAGCCGATGGTGTAACAACTGACACGTAGAAGACGTTTCTTGTCATTGAAGCGCTTCATTTCCTGGGGAAATGAATAGATGTTGGTTAGAAGAGGATGACTATGTGTCATCTCTTCATGATAAAAATTGGGGCGATTTCACCTTCGGAATACACATGCAACACTTGGAAACATGACTGCTAATGCCTGAAGCCAAATCTTTAAATAAAATGTATCCGCATAGATAACTCTTCGTATTAGCTCATGCATCTTTTATCTAGAGTTATACTTGAAGCTTATGCATCCATTCTTCGACCTCGCTTGCCTTCTCTCGGTCCTCGCCTGCAGAGATAACCAACATCAGTCATACTTATACAAATATGATAAAAATGCTTTAAAACACAAATCTTACCTTCATGTCAATTTAAAACATCAAAAGGGACAAGCGTGAAAGAATCGCCCCCTGGTTTTTTAACCCATGCATTGATTAAGTCTCGCAAGCGAAAATTCGATTTATACTAAAAATCATTGCATAACATTGAACCAGATGGTATTTCAGAAGGGGTCTAAGCGGTAACTGGTATTGCGAGGACGACCGCCAATTCCATTCTTCAAACGACACGTAGCAACTAGGAGGAAAGAGGATACCACTTTTCGGGCAGGTATTCCTTGAGCCACTTGTTCACCCAAAATCTGCGTGGACCGTTAGATCCACGAAGGGTAGGTCAATGGTGGAGGATTGGGGAGGTGGACCTAAAATGCATAGGAGTCGTGTTTAATAATCCCTTCGGATCCGCAACATAAGCTTTCCCTTTGAAAAACCGTGACTTTAATGTTTTTCGAAAAACACAAGAATATACGAGAAAACCCGCATCCAACCATTAGGCCAGACCTGAAATATTATATGCCCATATCTATAACCATCATCGGGTCTGCCACATCGCTCCTTTGCATATTGCATAACCCCTCGGGCTCCACCGATTGCGATAAGCGATTAAGGAAAGCGGACCAGAAATATCTATCTATCTATCTATATATATATCTATATATATATATACACACACACACATATACATATACATATACATATACATATACATATACATATACATATACATATACCCCGGGTCCGCAATGGATGGCTTCCATTTGAAAAAACCCGGGCCTCAATACTTTATCGAATACACAGGAATATACGGGGAAACCTGCGTCCAACCAAAAGGCCGGACCTGAAATATTATACATCCGAATTCATAGTTATCAGCGGGTCCAGTATATTATAGTGCGCCATTGTTTACCGAATCCGATGGCTTTATTAAACACGATATATTTCTTTAAGAGCCCCAACTTTGAGGTCAATCGATTTTTGTAAGCCCAGGTTGAGTGCTTCATATTCTACAGTGTTATTTGTGCACTCAAATTACAAGCGGCAAGAGATCAAATGTTTCCTCCATTGTAGGTCTACTAAAACACAACCAGCACTGGAGCCCTCCTTTGTCTTGGAACTGCCAAAATACAAAATCAAAACATCAGAAATACAAGAGTTATGCCCTACACTAGTACTACTACTATCTACTATACATAGGTCATTTCTGCCAGTTGGACTAGGAAGGAGTTCCAACTGTGTGTTTGGTGGGACTGGGGAAGGCTGAGCAAGGTAACACCCAAGGTCACTCTCCAAAAATCAATTTCCAAAAATTAAATTTGTGAAAGCAACAAGCTCATTTTTTCCTTCAAAGTGTGTAACAATGTGTTTCATGTAAGGTTCTGATTCCACCCAAATTTGGCTATTTATTCCCTTATATAGAAGCCATAAATGTGACCAATGGGTAGAAAAATACCCTTGTAGTTTTCTAGACCGGTCTCTACTTAGCAGTACACTGCAGGCTTCCGAAATTTCCACAATTATTATTTGCATACACTAGTGAACTCGGTGATCATGTGATCAACGTATAAGAATGTTTATGATTTCACCAATAGCTTGGACAACATATCAATTCAACTGAATGATCTTTGCATCTGCCTTATCCAATTTAGCATTGATTTTCTTGGCAATAGATAATGATATTACATTTACGGATGCACCATAATCAACTAAACAATTGTGAAAATTATAATTGAAAATTATGAAAGTTAATAAAAATAGATGGAAAAGAGTCCCAACTTCTAATGTCAACGCGTTTAGAACTGATTTCAGGGGTCCAAAAGACTTACCAGATTGCTTCTGTGAAGAAGAAGCATTATCACCCGATGAAGGTGTTGACATGGCGAATTTTTGCTATACCAACAAGGAGAACTAACCCGATCACAGACCCAAATTAGATTTGTTTTCATTTGGGGTGGCTAGTTCCAACGGGTTTTAAAGGACCCCGTGAACTGTAATAGGTGTTGAAAGATTGCTTCTTGGAGGAAGACTTCAATTAAATCAACAAACAAAACAACTAACCTATGTGTATCAAGTCCTATCTACACTACTTCTAACTACTCTAATCTAGTCCTAATTATCCTAATCTATCCTGCAGGAGCAAAACAAAAGGAGGTTAAGCATCATATATAAATCCAAAGTCGAAATGAATCAATTACTAGTCCACATAAGAACAAGTTTGTATTAAATCCTAATCGCAATCCAATTACTTATACATGAATATACATTCCTTTTCATACAAATAACACTTGCAACTAATGTTTAACAAAGTCTGGAATCGACAACCTTTCATGAATTATCAATGCTATTGAATTACATTCAAATAACCAAGAACAACCATGAGCTGGTAGTTAACAATATGCACAAAGCAAATCACATTTGTCTTCGTGCTAGCAACAACACACTGATTCTAAACATATGAGAGAAAAGGAAAATAAATCTAAAACAACATGCTCCTTCTTGAACCAAACAGTCCTCTTTATTCACAATAAATCAAATATGTTTTCTCCAAACAAAAAGCCCTTCTCTCCTATTTGGAAGTAATTTTTATGCCTCGGGCCATGACCCTTCGTCTTCCCCTGTTCCTTTCAATATACCGATCCGAATACACAGATGTAGAGCTGACGGTGTCACTGCTGACACGTAGAAGGCATTTCCTGTCACTGAAGCGCTTTCCTGGGGAAATGAATAGATGTTGATTAGAAGAGGATGACTCTGTGTCATCTCTTCGTGATGAAACCTGGGGTGATTTCACCTTAGGAATACATAGACAACACTTGGAAACATGACCGCCAACGCTTGAAGCCAAATCTTTAAATAAAACGTATCCGCATAGATAACTCTTCGTATTCGCTCATGCATCTTTTATCTAGAGTTATACTTGAAGCTTATGCATCCATTCTTCGACCTCGCTTGCCTTCTCTCGGTCCTTTCCTGCAGAGATAACCAACATCAGTCATACTTATACAAATATGATAAAAATGCTTTAAAACACAAATCTTGCCTTCATGTCAATTTATAACATCAAAAAGGACAAGCGTGAAAGAATCGCTCCATGGGTTTTTAACCCATGCATTGATTAAGTCCCACAAGTGAAAATCCGATTTACACTTAAAATAATTGCATGACACTGAATCGGATGGTATTTTGGAAGGGGTCTAAGTGATAACCGGTATTGTGAGGAAGACCCCCGATTCCACTCTTCAAATGACACGTAGCAACTAGGAGGAAAGAGGATACCGCTTTTCGGGCGGGTATTCCTCGAGCTACTTGTTCACCCGAAATCTGTGTGGATTGTTGGATTCACGAAGGGTATATCAACGGTGGAGGATTGGGGAGGTGGAACTGAAATGCATATGAGCCGTGTTTAATAATCCCTTTGGATCCGCAACATAAGCTTTCCCTTTGAAAAACCCCGACTTCAATGTTTTTCAAAAAACACAAGAATATACGGGAAAAACTGCGTTCGACCATTAGGCTGGATCTGAAATATTATATGCCCAGATCTATAACCATCTTTGGGTCCGCCATATCGCTCCTTTGCATATTGTATAACCCCTCGGGCTTCGCCGATTGGGATAAGCGATTGGGGACCACGGGTCCGCAATGGATGGCTTCCCTTTGAAAAACCTCGGGCCTCAATACTTTATCGAATACACAGGAATATATGGGGAAACCTGCGTCCAGCCATAAGGCCGGACCTGAAATCTTATACATCTAAATTCATAGTTATCGGTGGGTCCAGTATATTATAGCACGCCTTATATATAACCCCCGGACCCTGCTGATAGCGATATGCGATGGGGAAGCGGACCCGATAACACATATATCGTGTTTAATAAAGCCATCGGGTCCGGTAAACAGTGGCGCACCTTATATATATAAGCATTGGACCTAGCCGATAGCGATATGTGATATAGCTCCGGACCCGATATATATATGTAATATGGTTGATAATTCCGTTCGGTTCGGAGTATAGTGGCGCGCCCTATATATATAAGCCCCGCACCCCGCCGATAGCGATATGCGATATGGATCCGAACCCGATATATATATAAAATATGGTTGATAATGCCGTCGGGTCTGGAGAAGAGCAGTGCATAGTGTTGATTGTGATAGGCAAAAAAGGGGTGATTTATGCATATTTGTGAAGCATTTCCCTTGTAAATGGTTATAATGGGAATGAGGTGGGATAGAAGGTTTTTGAGGGTTGGAACAGTCCCAATGGAGGAAATGAATGGGGAGTTAGGAAGGGTCATGAATAAACCATGCAGTAGAGGTTTATTAAAGGGGCTTAACCATTAGGCATTGAAAATTTGACTTGGCAAAGAGCTAAAATCCCTGGGATAAAAAAGATCATCTGGAAAGATGAAAGATCAAACTTCTAGGGGACCCATTCAAAATTTGCTATTAGAGCATGTTTTTAATAGGGTGGTGGTTGTGGCCAAAACAAATGGCGAACCACTGGGAAAACTAGCTATCTCTGTTTCCAAATAAACCTTAGATCAATAAAACATCAGGGTTTTAAGATAAACTTGAAATGCGAACTGTACAAATGAATAGGCATGGGTTCCACTAAAGCATTTATTGCTTCAGGTGGGATAGAGACAAATAGCTTCTACTTACTAATAGGGTTTTGACAGGCATTCTCCAATCGTAGCATTATGGGATTTATTGACTTTCCTTTACCCGTTTCTTACTTTCAAAGGTCCTTTTGGGGCCATCACTGGTCTGTCAATACCTGTTTAGGTGTGTACCTTAGCTCTTTATTGCCCATCAAACTTGATGTTGATATGTTTATCTGCACTTTATGTGAGAATTTCATTGCTATGTTTTCATATGATTGAACGGGGCGCAGTCATGGATCATGCCATATTTTTAAACCGCTTAAGCAAGGTTGGGCTTGCTATGCCAACCAATACTCTGAGCCCAACAACAATCCTTGCTCTAACCAACTTCCAAAACAACTTGTCCTTCCAGATTGGCACAAGGACTTGGCATTTCATTTTCTTTTACATAAGTCCTTCTAGTTTCAGGCACAAGGACTAGAGCACAATTGGATTTGCCACATGGTATATGACAATGAGTTTAGCCCATGAAAGGAGATTTACTTGTAGATAACAGGTATTGGACAATTTAGTGTGGTGGATGGGACCAATGGAGAACAACTGCAGACCTTACAGGCAAGTATAGGCTAGGTCTGAGTGGGATTAGTTTAAAAATGCAGCATTCCTCCATGCCAGTCCAGCTGTAGTTACACATTTTTTGTTTTACAAAGATGCCCCTACATGTTCTAGATATCCATGTTATCAACAGATCTTACCCATTTCCCAACATATGCCAATGAGTGGCTTTGGTTTGAATTCCACAGCTGATTTTCAAGTTCTCATGGGATGATTGAAAATTTGTTTGATTTGCAAGGTAACGATGGATTTAGAATCAGTAGGCTCCTCAGCAGGTTAATGAGGAAGGGAAAGGCCAAAGGTGGTGAATGAGGGAAAATCTGAGAAAGGTAAAACGAGATTGGAGGACCGAAATCAGTTGGCTGAAAAGGACTCCAATTCAAAACAGAAGGGAAAATAAACTTTGTAGAAAAACTAGAAAGGAAAAGACGGAAACGTAACTAAACTTAACAACAAAAGTGAAATGAATTTTAACCTACTCAGGAGGTAACCACCTTGTGGTGGCTACTGGAAGTATTTCTTAAGAGGCTGGTCAGTAACAGGGAGTTTACCAGTGTCTCCCTGAAAAGTTTTCGATCTGTAAGTTCCCTGACCAATTTTTTCCTCAACTTGGAATGGGCCCAGCCATAAGTGTTGAAGCTTCGCGTGCTTACCCTATGGGGTGACCCTATCAGCCTAGAGAGCATTTGTTAGAGCGTTGTGCCAATTCCTCTGGTTGTTGACGAGAGATGAATGGATTACGTGGATGAGGTTTTTATTTGAGGACTTTGCAACTCCATTTCCCTGGGGGTAATATCTTGATGCATGCCTTATGCGAATTGACTTATCGATAGCAAATTCGGTCAACTTTAGTGATGAGAAATAAGAAGCGTTATCAAACATGAGAACGTTAGGGATGCCAAACCTGTTGACGATAAATTTCTCCATGAAATATATTACCTCGTCTTCACTCTCATTCACAGGCCTGTCATGCTCTTTTTCATCAATGAGTGCATTTTTGAATGTCCTCTCGCAATGCAGGAGCTAAAGGATCCACTTGTCACCTTCGAATGCCTGCCAATTTGAGATGTTATCGGGTACAGAAGGTTTGAAAATCAATTCAACATAACATTTATCCTTCTTTAATCTAAAATCACGTAAAAGTTTTACAGCCATACCAACCATCAGGTCGGCATCTTGGTTTTTCTCTCGATGTATGTATGTGATATTAAAAGAATCAAGACTGTCAATTAAGCTCCATACCTCATGCTGGTACCTTACTAGGTGTGGTGCATTGCAGTGTATCCTTTTCCTTACCTGGTCCACAATTATCTGTGAATCAGCAAAGACTTTAAATTTTTTTACCTTCAGATCAATGGCTTTTTCAAGCCCTGCAGTAATCCTTCATATTCTGCGATGTTGTTGGTGCACGCGAGCTCCAACCGGCTGGCCATCAGATGTTGGTTCCCTTGTGGGTCAATAAGAATGCTCCCAGCACCTGCACCTTCAAGGCAATAAGAACCATTAAATTAAAGTGTCCAAAATATAGAGTCTAATGTTACATCAACTGAATTGCTTCCTACGAGACTAGTTCTATCATCTACTATATTATAGGGTGGTTCGTCAGTTGGATTACGGGGGAGAGCTTCCAACCACGTGTTTATTGCAATTTCTTCAATTGTTTTTGCATGGAATTCCCCAAGACAGGTTTCCGTGGCGCAAACATTGAAGCTATAATTCCCAAGGATTGAGTTGGTAAACATTACAGGTTCATTGGGACCATTTAATTCTGTCACCACATACTTCATGTATCTTTCACGATCAACTCTGAGCATATCATCCTTTCCATTCTGAGGCAGCAAGAGATGGGACCAATCAGTTGAGAAATATCCATTGAGTTTTGCTGACCAGTCCCTACTAAGTAGCATTCCATAAGACTCGGGTATATCGACTACCACTATATCAATGACTTGTGTGTATTGTGGTTTAGTAGCCATTCGAATCAATACATCTTTCAGTTCCCCAATTACTTTCACATTTGTCCTGTCTAATTGCATGATTCGAGTTCCAGTTTTCTCAGGTAACTCATGAAGTCTTTTAGCAACAACATAAGACATCACATTGGATGAGGCACCTAAGTCTACCAAGCAATTGTGTACGTTCATGTTGAAGATTTCAAATGTGATAAGGAAAGGGGGAGTCATGGATTTGGATTTCCTTCCTATCATGGCTGCATTAACATCTTGGTGGGTTCGATTCATTTTTGACAGAGTGGCTTCCATGGCTGGTGGCTTTTGGGATGTACTGGTGGTGCTAATAGTTCTGGACACCGACTTCTTGGTTTGGCTACTTGGGATGATGGTTGTTTTTCAGTTCCGCTCATTCATAGCTTTCAAGAGCAAATCTCTTTGCTACGTTAATTTTAGCAAATCAAAGTATGTGATATTAGCCCTAGATTTCTTAATATCATCCACAATGTTGTAATCAAACTTATAAATAGGTTAGGGCAGAGTAAACACACCGGTTTTTCCATTCTCAGGCGGGGTTTTACCATTTTGAGTCACCTTCGTTGCAGTCAGAGATGTATTCTCTTTCTATGGATAGTTTGCAACATGAGTATTCTTAGACTCACTACTAGGTCTACCCTTCTTGATAGTAACTTTGGGAGCGGATGACTTCATAGGGCGAACATCTTTCTTGTTCTGGTTTACAGGTTTCATGACACTCGCGAGTGGCCCTTTACTTCGTGTATGGATTCCATTGATGTGGATTTCTGCCATACTATCTCCTTTGTCGCCATCATTCTCATTTTTGTAGAAATCCCACAGTACATTGATTTGAGATTCTTCTTCCAATGGCTCTTCTACTTGATATTCTTCCTCATCCTCTTGTTCTGGCTCTAGCTCCACTGTAGGTTCTTCTTGGTTAAGGAGAAATCCGATAAGAGCAAGCTCTTCTGTATTTAAATTCCCTTCATTGGGTGGAGCAGGCAGTGCTTCGATAAGAGCCAGCTCTTTTGTATTTAAATTCCCTTCATTGGGTGGGGCAGGCAATGCGAGTGTACCATGACCACCTTTTGTCTTCTTACGATAGAAAGGTTTGAAAGATTTTCTGTTGTTATACTCTCCTCCACTCCTGCTTGTACTCCCTCCAGAATTCTTTTTCATATCGATGACTGTGTTTGTCAGTTTCTTAATGATCCGATGCAAACCTTCCACATTTGTGGTATCCTTTTCTTTGGTTTCAACCCCTTTATTATCACTCCCATTATTCTTCTTGGATGCTTGAGAGGCTTTCTTTTTTCCGGTTGTATGATGGCATGCTGTGAGACTGAGCATTTCATTCTCGACTTTTACTGCTTCATCGATAACACCCTGTAAGGTTTGTGCGTTACTCCTTTTGACCCACATCGCAGTAGGGACAGGGAGAGCAGTGATGTAGAATTCCATGAGCACCTCCTCAGTAGTTCTAGCATTAGCCGGGATTATGTTGAACAAGGTGTTGAACCGGATGTTAAAGTCCTTGACCTTTTCTTTGGTTTCCATTTTCAAACGGGATAGTTCTAAAAGTAAGGCCGCAGGGGTTTTGTCATCGCCATACTTGTCTAAAAAGGCTTGTTGAAAGGCATCCCACGAGGTGATTGATCCTGTTCTCAAGCTAAAGTACCATGTGGAAGTTACACCAATCAGAGTAAAAGGGAATAGGCGACATACTATATCTTCATCAGCTACCCCCAGCATGCGCACGATCAGGAAGAAAGAATGAATATGGTTATCAGCGGTGTCTCCCCACTCCGGGTCGAATTTAGGCAGTACTCTTTCTGCATTCTTGGGTAAGGGATGCTGTTGCCTAGGTACCGCTACGACATCCTTAGCGAGCCAGGGAGGAAGTGCCCTGGGAGGAGGTGGGAGTTGGTTCCCACCGGGTTGAGGAATATTAGCCATATTGTAGATAGGGATGTTCAGGTTAAAGGTTTCCTCAAGGCTTTCTTTATTAAGACTTCCCAAATTGGGCCAGGGATTACCTTAAGAGAGTGGATCTTCAGGAATTTCTTCCCAGGGAGTGTCAATACTTTGCAAGGATTTGAGCACAATATCTTCAAGAGACAGGGCTACAGATGTCTCTTCGTTTATGGAACAGATCCTTGGCTTTCTTTTAGTTGTCGGAGGTAAAGAGTAAAAGATGGGGAGTTGAGAGAGGGAACAAGTGTAAGCCCGAGTGAGTATTCTCACTGGTTGTTCCTGAGTGACAGGATACTCCCACAGTGTCTCTTCTTCGAAATGAGGCAATTCCGAATGGGGGGAAGGGTCTTTTCGACCTTCACTGTCCATGAATTAATATTTTCGAGTCCATGCGCAACATTTATATATGAAATCATAAAAAACTGTGGACGACGGTTCAGGCCCTCCTTCTAGCGCCAATTTGTTGACATGGCGAATTTTCGCTATACCAACAAGGAGAACTAACCTGATCACAGACCCCAATTAGATCTGTTTTCATTTGGAGTGGCTAGTTCCAATGGGTTTTAAAGGACCCCGTGAACTGTAATAGGTGTTGAAATATTGCTTCTTGGAGGAATACTTCAATTAAATCAACAAACAAAATAGCTAACCTATGTGTATCAAGACCTATCTACACTACTTCTAACTACTCTAATCTAGTCCTAATTATCCTAATCTATCCTACAGGAGCAAAACAAAAGGAGGTTAAACATCATATATAAATCCCAAGTCCAAATGAATCAATTACTGGTCCACATAAGAATAAGGCTGTATTAAATCCTAATCGCAATCCAATTACTTATACAAGAATATACATTCCTTTCCATACAAATAACACTTGCAACTGATGTTTAACAAAGTCTGGAATCAACAACCTTTCATGAATTATCAATGCTATTGAATTACATTCAAATAACCAAGAACAACCATGAACTGGTAGTTAACAATATGCACAAAGAAAATCACATTTATCTTCGTGCCAGCAACAACACACTGATTCTAAACATATGAGAGAAAAGGAAAATAAATCTGAAACACAGGCTCCTTCTTGAACCAAACAGTCCTCTTTATTCACAATAAATCAAAGCTGTTTTCTCCAAACAAAAAGCCCTTCTCTCCTATCTGGAAGTAATATTTATGCCTCAGGCCATGACCCTTTGTCTTCCCCTGTTCTTTTCAATATACCGATCCGAATACATAGATGTAGAGCCATCGGTGTCACTGCTGACACGTAGAAGGCGTTTCTTGTCACTGGAGCGCTTCATTTCCTGGGGAAATGAATAGATGTTGATTAGAAGAGGATGATTGTGTGTCATCTCTTCATGATGAAACCTGGGGCGATTTCACCTTCAGAATACACAGGCAACACCTGGAAACATGACCGCCAATGCCTGAAGCCAAATCTTTAAATAAAACGTATCCGCATAGATAACTCTTTGTATTAGCTTATGCATCTTTTATCTAGAGTTATACTTGAAGCTTATGCATCCATTCTTCGACCTCACTTGCCTTCTCTCGGTCCTCGCCTGCAGAGATAACCAACATCAGTCATACTTATACAAATATGATAAAAATTCTTTAAAACACAAATCTGGCCTTCATGTCAATTTAAAACATCAAAAGGGACAAGCGTGAAAGAATCACCCCCTGGTGTTTTAACCCATGCATTGATTAAGTCTCGCAAGAGAAAATCTGATTTATACTGAAAATAATTGCATAACACTGAACCGGATCGTATTTCGGAAGGGGTCTAAGTGGTAACCGGTATTGTGAGGACGACCGCTGATTCCACTCTTCAAACGAAACGTAGCAAATAGGAGGAAAGAGGATACCGCTTTTCGGGCGGGTATTCCTCGAGCTACTTGTTCACCCGAAATCTGCGTGGACCGTTGGATCCACGAAGGGTAGATCAATGGTGGAGGATTGGGGAGGTGGACCTGAAATGCATATGAGCCATGTTTAATAATCCCTTCAGATCTGCAACATAAGCTTTCCCTTTGAAAAACCCTGACTTCAATGCTTTAAAAAAAACACAAGAATATACGGGAAAACCTGCATCCGACCATTAGGCCGGACCTGAAATATTATATGCCTAGATCTATAACCATCATCGGGTCTGCCATATCGCTCCTTTGCATATTGCATAACCCCTCGGGCTCCGCGATTGCGATAAGCGATTGGGGAAAGCAGACACGAAATATATATATATATATATATATATATATATATATATATATATATATATATATATATATAGATATATATCTGTGTGTGTTTGTGTTAATATTGCCGGCGGGTCCGCAATGGATGACTTCCCTTTGAAAAACCCCGGGCCTCAATACTTTATCGAATACATAGGAATATACGGGGAAACCCGCGTCCAACCATAAGGCCGGACTTGAAATCTTATACATCCGAATTCATAGTTATCGGTGGGTCCGACATATTATAGCGCACCTTATATATAACCCCTGGACCCCGTTGATTGCGATATGCGATGGGGAAGCAGACCTGATAACACATATCATGTTTAATAAAGCCGTATATAAGCGTTGGACCTTGTAGATAGCGATATGCGATATAGCTCCGAACCCGATATATATATGTAATATGGTTGATAATTCCGTCGGGTCCTGAGTATAGTGGCGCGCCTTATATATATAAGCCCTGGACCCCACCGATAGCGATATACGATATGGCTCCGTACCTGATATATATAAAATATGGTTGATAATGCCATTGGGTCCGGAGAAGAGAAGTGTGCAGTGTTGATTACGATAGGCAAAAAAGGGGTGATTTATGCATATTTGTAAAGCGTTTCCCTTGTAAAGGGTTATAATGGGAATGAGGTGGGATAGAAGGTTTTTGAGGGTTGGAAGGGTCCCGATGGAGGAAATGAATGGGGAGTTAGGAAGGGTCATGAATGAACCATGTAGCAGAGGTTTATTAAAGGGGCTTAGCCATTAGGCATTGAAAATTTGACTCGACAAATAGTTAAAATCCCTGGGATAAAACAGATCATCCAGAAAGATGAAAGATCAAACTTCTAGGGGACCCATTCAAAATTTGCTATCGGAGCATGTTTTTAATAGGGTGGTGGTTGTGGCCACAACATAAGGTTGGTCAAGGGCTTAGAGAAGCAATTCCCACTGGCTGGCTATCCTTGCAAGCTCAAAGATCGAAATATTTGCGCGAGGTTTCTTTATGTATTTCTCTATATTATAATCCAATGGAACCGACATTGCTGAAGTGTATGGAGGAGTGGCATTGTCCAACACTTCCAAAGTGGTAGAATTGATTTTACTATCGGCAGAAGTTTTCTTTGCAGTGACAACTTTTCTAAACTTGTCCTGAGTGTTATGAGTCGAGTTGACAGGCAGTGCAGTTTTTCTTAACAAATGTTCCTTCACTTTTTGCCTTGTCATCTCTTGTTAAGGAACAGGCCCTTGGCTCCTTAAATTGTATCGACAATTTTGTTTTTGAGCTAGGGCCTCACGCAGTAGTAGTTCTTTGGCATTCTTATTCTTAGCAGTGAACACACAACTGAAATTATTCACTCCATGTACGATACCTGTAGTCTCTTCAACTGCAACAAATTCTTCCTTTTCTTCCGTCTTCTTAGTCTGCTTATATGAAAGTACCATGTCAATAATGTGTGCAACCAAAGCATTCATGCTATGATCCCATTGTGGGAATGTCTTTTCTGAAAGATATTCTTAATGAAAAGAATAATATTGGTCCATTACCATGCTTTTAACATTCAATGCGACATTCAAGCTTTGTGAGGACTTAGTTGGCTGATTACTGTTGTTGTTGTGGTTGTTAGTCCTTCTCAGGAAGTTGAACTTTGGGGGATTTCTGCTGACAATGGTCTCACTTGTCATTTGTTTTGAATCTACCAACTCATTGGAAAGAGACTTATGGTCTTGGTCAAGATTTACAGATCAATAACTTCTTTATCCTTGGCCTTGTTTGAAGAGGCTTGAGACATTTTTTCCTATCTCCTTGGAGTCTTTAGATGATTCATCATCGATAATGAATCCAATTGCACACAAGTCATTTTCAACTGCGATGGATTATTCAAAATTTTGTATGAGAGTTTATTTCAGAACTCTCTTTACAAACTGTGAAATGCTTGTCGACAAGGAAAAAGTGTAGTAATAGATCGTGATGGAGGCTATATAAGTGAAGTACTTTAGTATAAGTGAAAATAAAACATGAATCATAAAAATTTACAAAACAATCTTATAAATATTCACAATCCATGTATGAAAATGTGTTGGCCATCAGGCTTCAAATATTAAGTAAAATTCCCAAGATGCATTTATACAACGTACATCACTTGCTCCAATAGTGCAGCGTTTGTTGGCCCTCAATTCTGGTCAATTTTGCCTATCTTAAATCCATCTATTTACCACCATATTCTATCCTATTTCACCTATATATCCCTCATTTTAGTCCTATTTTTCATATTCAGTTAACTAAATTAAGTTTTTCAATTTTTGTAAAAATTGGGTTTTAAGAGTAAATTTGGACTGCATTAAAAATTCTCGCGAAAGCTCTATTAAAGTCATATCTGCATGACACTTGAGCGATATATGAGCGCATATTTGGAAATCTTGGGAACCACGGATGAAGAAAGACCTATTGGTTCAGTCAAATAGAGCAAAAACAGGTCCAGTCAATGCTGGTCAAACTTGACCTGTCATTCAGGAATCCCTAGTAAAAAGGGGCAGATTTCTTATTTTGTGGGATTTTTCCTGATTTTGAACCGTACTTGATGAGTTTTACATGCATGGATGGATTAGGATTGATAGAGTTGTTAGAGCCATTATAGAAAAGTTTGTTTATGATTTGCCTATTTAAACACAATTTATGGAGCATTCAAGTGTGTAATTTTGTATTGAGATTATTGAAGACCTTTGAGATAATTTGAAGAATCATTTCTACTGTTCTATTTGCTTTTCATCCTGTGGATGCTTTATTAAGTTAGCTGTAGCTGAAGAGTTCTTCAGGTGTAGAAGGAAAGGTTGGAGGCCCCCCATACCAAGCTAAGTACACTTTGATTAAATTTTGTATAAATTAGCATAGTTTTGATTCAATATTTCTTGTTCATTTTTATGATTCAATTACTTAGATGTGTTATGATTTCTGTATGATTTTTGGATGAATATGGTTTCAAATCTATTTTTCATATGAAAGGACAACCAAGGATTTAAGTTAAATTTTCTTTCTATCAAATTATGAATCACAATTAAAAATCATCCTTTTGCATTTCTTGAATTGTTTCTTGAATTATAGTTTATTATTTGATGCAATGGTAATGTTTTTGAAGTAGAACTGTGAGGAAGGAAAACCAGGACCTCCTAATTTAGGATCCTCTTCTCTTTCTTTCTACACATCACAAACTATTTCTCTTTAGTTTCTCTTCTTGAGGACAATACTGCGGGGAAGGAAAACCAGGACCACCTAAGTTAGGAGCTTATTCCTTTTTGTTGGCATTATGATTCTGGTATGGATCTATGTTACAGATGTTGTACTTGATGGAAACACCCTCAAATGGCAATGCTCTGATCAGGCTCTCAAAATGTTTAAAATTAAGAGGTACGCAGAAGAATAGTTCAAAAGGTGTGTACACGCAGGTACGCCGTGAAGGGACTGCGTCCGCACACGCAGGTCACCCGTTCAGAAGGTGCGTACCCCCAGTGCACTTACTTCAAGGCAGAGAAGCGCGCTCACGTGGGGTTTCTTATGTTTGGCCCGTGGTATTTAGCCTGCCGTTCCTGATTCTATAGTTTTGGCCCGTGGTATTGTTTATATTATTATTATTATTGAGCCCGATGTTTTTGGGCCCCTTGTCATGGTTATCTATGGTATTGATCCATGATTTTAGGAAGAGCTTGCCTATATAAAGCAAAGGAGATCACTTGGCTAAGTATCTTTTGCAAATTGAATATCTTAAGATCTGAAATATTGGGTTATTGTTTTAAAAGCTTGATCTATATAAAAGTGAAGTTGAAAGCGAATCTATGAAGGGTGATCTCTCGAGCGCATGATCAGATCTGGGCATCTGACGATTTGTAGCACACTGGTGGACTGCCAATTCGGCCCTAACCAGAAGTACGCAGGTGATTAACAGTGCAAGTGCGTGGGTACGCAGAGCAGAAGAAGGCCCACTGCGTGGGTACGCAGAGCAGAAGAAGGCGCACTGCGTGGGTACGCAGAGCAGAAGAAGGCGCAGTGCGTGGGTACGCAGCGCGACAGAGGATCAGGTGCGTGGGCACAGGGAAAGTACGCGGCGCGATAGTATCTGTGGGTGCGTGGCTACAGTAGCAGTACGCGGCGCGATAGTAGCTGTGGGTGCGTGCCTATAGTAACAATACGCAGCGTGATTGAAGAAACAGTGCGTGAGTATGCGGTGCGGCATAAGGGTCTCTGCGGGTATATGCAGGGGAGCAGAAGGTGAAGTGCGTACGCTCACAAGCCAGAGAAAGAAAAACTACGTATCTGTCTTAAGATCTTTTGTTGGCTGACATTTCTCTATTGATAAGGTGTTCTGGGTTTAGTTTACTGTTATTGTTGATCTGGTTACTGCATTTGACTAGGTGATTTACTTGTACTTGATGATCTCTTGATGTTTATGGATATAGTTTGAAAATTTATGAAAAGTGATCCTTGAAAGAAAAGAAGTAGGGGGTTGTAGCTCCCTTCCAGGAGAGACTGGAAAACGAGAGAGAGTTGTAGCTCTCTGCAGGTTGCAGCCTGCGTACTGGTAAAGGACTGCACCAGTACAAAACCATTGTAAAAGGAGTTTCTAATTTGAAAGAAGATAGAGACATATTGCAGCAGGTGGTTTTCACCCACATTGGGTTTCCACCTTACATCTGGTGTTCTTTGGTGTGACTATTTGTTTTCTTTGTTCATGCTCATTATTTTATGGTACTGACATGCAAAAATAATTCAAAGTATAAATAAGGAAGATTTATTAAAAGAACTTGATAATACTGATTCACCCCCCCCCCTCTCAGTATTATTTCCAACACTTTTCTTACTGCATCTTGAATCCGAGACTTTTTAGTTTCTTTAAACTTAGAACTTATTTGTAATATGCATTTCCTTTAACCTTTGAGCCTTTCCTTCCAAAATTGACTTTACCTAAAATCCATATACTTTAGACGTGCTTTCAAGTCTACAAACTATGATTGACAAGTAAAACACCTGCGTTAGTTTACCTAGTAAATTGACCTGACATTTTTGGCGCCGTTGTCGGGGAAGCACATTCAAATTTAATCAAAATAGGAAGATCATTCAGAAAACATTAAAAAAAACATAAAAAAAAATTATTAGGATTTTTCATTATGGTCATTTATGCCTAGATAAAGAGATGAAAATGGTAGATACACAAAACAAGAGCCCCCAACTACTAAACCATTGGTAGAAGTAGGACTAGCTCCATTCAAGTTAACTACACCAATTGCTGGAAAACCAACTTTGGAAGAGTTAGAAGAAAAACAACATTCAAGACAAAGGTTAAAACTTTTTGTAAGACAAACTTTGTTAGCTTATGAAGTAAAGAGAACAAAAACAAACAGAAACATCTTCCATAGGAAAACAAAGAGAGATAATAAAACCAATTGATCAACCTATTCTTGAACAAATAGATCAACATATCTTTGAATCTATTTCAGAACAAACAAAACAAGTTGAAAATACACAATCTCAATTTGTTACTGAAACATTTGATATTGTTGAAAAAGATATGGTAGAAAAAGGGCAAGTTTCTAACATCCCAATACTCACTCCAGAACAAAGGTGAAAAGCAACAAAAAGAATGGCAAAGAAAAAGGGAAGAAGAGACAAGAAGAGAAGAAAAAAGGAAAAGAGAAGAAGATGCCAAAAGAGAATATGATCATAAGAGAAGACAAGATGCAGAAATAGAGAATGATGAAGAAGCTACTTTTGGATTCCCAATTTTAGATACTAGGGCAATTCTTAGAGAAGAGGTAAAAATGAAGAATATTCCACGTTCGATTTTACCAAATTTCTATGGAATGTCTTTTGAAGATCCTGATTCATTCATGTTTGAATTTGATATCTTATGTCGTACCTTATGGTTATATTGACGATACACATAAGCTTCATCTTGTTCCTGCTACTCTTAAAGCAACTGCATTAAAATGGTTTATGGGATTTCGAGAACACACTATAACTTCTTGGGAAGACATGAGGAAAATTTTTCTTAATAAGTATCAAGCCTATTGTAGGCCTGGAGATTCGAAAGAAGATATTTTTAGGATGTTTCAACAAGAAAATGAGAGTTTGGAAGAATACTTAGAACGATTTCTTTACAACTTACAAAAATCCAAACAACATTCTTTCAATCCTGATACCATTAGAAGAATTTTTCTCAAACGAATACGAGATGAGTATCTTGATATTCTCAATGTGATGGGTAAGGGAGATATTTCATACTTACCATTCGATGAAATTGTTGAATTATGTCAGAAGTATTCTAGAGGTAGAGCCAAAACAGGAAAAAGAGATATAGCTTCAAGAGCTTCTATATCAACAATAGGAGGAGTAACAAGAGCAGAAATAGGCAGTTTGTTAGAAAAATTTAAAACTGATCTTTTGAGCACCTTAGGAACACAAATTAATGTATTGAAAGCAAAGAAGAAATAAGAAGAAGAAGAACAAATACTATCAATCTTTTGTCCTAAGTGGAGGAAAAAACATCCTTTATGAGAATGTCCTTTGGATAATATACATGTTTGTGGACTTTGTACATAAAATCACGTCACAGATGATTGTCCAACATTAAAAGAGTTGTAAGCAGGCCAACTAGAAGAAACTCAAGGATTTTATTATATGGCAATAAGAAGAGCTTGGAAACCATGTTTTGCAGGTACATATCAACAGTTTCCTCAGTAAATTCCCCAAAATTTTCAGTATCAAAATTCATGGAATGCTCCTATGCCATGGCGGGTTTGGCCTCCTCAGAAAAACCAAAACCAACCTTGACAAGGTTGGCAAGGATATTCTTATGGAGCCCAACCTCCCCAACAATTTTACCCTCAACAACCATATCAACAACAATATCAATCTTATCCTCAACAGTCATATCAACAACCATATCCTCAACAACCATTTCCATATCAGCAATTCCAGTAATCCCCTCAATCAAATCCATTCACACAACAATCAATGCCTGCACTAACTCAACCTCAGTAGCTTCAGCTGCCTTCTAACCAACCACCACCTAGACCAACTCAATTACCAACTCAGCCAATAGCAAATCCAAGTAATAGAGTGGAAAGGCCAGCATATAATGTGGAAGAAACAACATTATTTCCTACATATTCTATTCTTCCTATTCAAGACATCCACTTGAGATTTGGAAAGGTTCTACAAAAATGTTCTTCTCCAATCATAGAAGAACAAATTGAAGAAGGAGAACAATCTGAAAAATCTAATCCAAAGAATCAAATTTAGAAAAGTAAAACTATTATGACTCAAACACCACCTTTCCCAGAAAGGTTAGTATAGCAAAAAACTTCAATTTCTCTTCCTGAATTTGATATATTAGATCAATTAAAGTATTATTATGTCAAAATTCCTTTGTTGCAAGCTATCAAAGATATTCCAATCTATACAAAAACAATAAAGGAATTATGTATTAAGAAAACTGGCAGAAATAAAAGAGATCCACCCACAATCCAAGTAATTGGAAAATTAGCTAGTCTCATGTCTGCAAAAACAACAATTGAAAAGTATATTGATCCTGGGATACCTATGGTTTGTTGGCATTATGATACAGGTGTTGTCCTTGATGGCAACTCTCTCAGATGACAGTTCATAGTGCAGCAGGCTAACAACAAAGGATTACATATCAGACTCCAAAGAATGAAGAAAGAGAGGTATACGCTGGTTCACTTTGTCCAAGGGGCGTATAGACGCGGGTTAACAAAACAAAAGTAGCGTATAACGTATACACGCACTTTCACAGGAGGAAATGCACGTACATATTGGAAAACCAAGTTTTTGGTCCAAGGTATTTCATCCAAGGTATTTTGGTCCAAGGTATTTGGTCCGAGGTATTTGGTGCAAGGTATTGACCCTAGGTATTTGGTCCAAGGTATTGGTCCTAATTGGTTTTGGTCCAAGGTATTGGTCCTAAGTGGTTTTGGTCCAAGGTATTGAGAAAGGCCTAAGAGTATATAAGGAGGATAAGATCATTAGGCCAAGTGTGCAAGCAATAATATTCTAAGGAATACTTCTATCTGAAGTATATTTTATGTTGCAGGGTTATGTTTGGGACTAGATCTGGAATATTCATGTGCACCGTGAGTTCAATATTAGATCAGGAATCATGAGACTTGAAATGAATTATTCTTGAATGATCTGATATTGGGTGAGACTAGATCTAATGTTTTGCGCTTGTTCTATTCGTTACCTATCAGGATCTGGGTCTGTCTAAAGTTTGGAATTGCAGCAAAATTTTGAGTCAATATTTGCAGATCTGTACGCAGGTTTGTCTCAGCCAAAGAGTGTATACACGCAGGTTCAGTTCCTTCAAGAAGTGTATACTAAAGAAAAGCTTCTTTTTAGATCTGATTGATCTATCTGATAAAATCCTGTTATGTTACTACTGTCTGTTAATAAAGTCTTCTTAGATCTGAATGTAAAGCTGAATGCATAAGGAGGCTAGCATTTGATTGATTGATTGTATAAGTGATAAGAAGTGATCTCTGTCCCCGCCTGTGTAAAGCTCTGAAAGTTGACAATAGATATTCAGAATATTGATAGTTGGCACAGACTTGATTCAAAAGTTTATGTTTGCAGTAGTTTTAAAGGTATACGTAGGTTCAATTAACGGAAGTAGCATACACACGCAGTTTGGATACAACCAAGTAGCATATACATTTTAATGCATGATTTTTGAGGTTATAGCTGGTTCTGGGTTCAGTACAGTGTTATGGTGTCAGTGATCTGATTGTTCAGATTAACTGAATATTGGTTGATGAAACTTAAGTTTAAAAAATTTGATGGGTCCAGTATGAAAATTTGATGAAACGTGGCCTTCAGTTTGTGGTGTTGTGATCCAGGAGTATTCAGTCTGAAAATTCATGAAACATGGTCCTTGGTGGAAGAGTGGAGTTTTCTGTAGGCTGGAACATATGTACTAGTAAACATATTGGCTAGTACAAGAGCTAGGGGGTTGTAACTCCCTTCCAGTAGGTAGAAGCCTGCGTATTGGTATGAGTCTGCACCAGTACAAGATTGTAAACATATTTTCTTATTATTAAAAGAAGAAAGAGACGACAACAACAGGTGCTTTTTACCCACATTGGGTTTCCACCTTAAATCTTGGTGTTCATATGTGTTGCTTATGTGTGATGATTTATTCTGCTTTTACTACACTGTCTAATAAATCTCTGATATACGGGTTTAAGCTCAACACATGATAAATTGTCTAAATCACAAGTTTTCTACATATATGCTGGCTTCTTTAAGCACAATCGCGTATACACGCTAGTTCACTTCACTGAAGTAACGTATATAAATCTTTTTTGGAAATAAAATTATTGATTTGATAATACTGATTCACCCCCCTCTCAGTATTATTTCCAACAATTGGTATCAGAGCAGGTCCTTCAGAAGAATCTTGATCGCTTGAAGGGAGATCCATCAACATGAACAATCAATAAAGCATGGGATCCATCAGACCGCCAATCTTCGATGGGAGAAACTTTGTTTATTGGAAAATAAGAACCACAACCTATCTACAATCACTTGGAATGAATTTCTGGGAAATTGTGGAAGGAGGATATACATTTCCAACAACAATTCGTACAAATGCGGCAGGTAAAAAGCAATATGAAACCAATGCCAAAGCTGTCAATACTTTATTGGGAAGTCTGTCACAATCAGAGTTTGTCAAAGTCATGCAGTTCAAATCAACAAATAAATATGGGAAAAAATCATTCTGAGCTACAAAGGAGACTCTCAGGTAAAATGTGATAAGCTTCAAACTCTCAGAATTTAGTATGAAACTCTTAATATGCATAGTGATGAAAGTATAGCTAATTACTTCTTACGTATAGATGAGGTTGTTAATTGTATGAAGAATCTGGGTGAAGAAATAAAGGAAGTTACCTTAGTTGAGAAAGTTTTGAGATCTTTGTCTGCTAAATTTGAATCCAAAGTGTCTGCCATAGAAGAAAAATAGGATCTGCAGAATATCACTATGACATAGCTTCACGGAATCCTAACTGCCTTCGAGATGAGAAAAGGAGGACCATCAGATATGAGAGAAGCCGCATTTAAAGCCTCAACAAAAGGAAAGGAAGAACACAATGAATCAGGACATATTTCAGAAGAAGAAGATGACGTAAACTTTATCAAGAAAATTCAACGGGGTTCTAGAAGGTTTAGAGGTAAGTTACCTTTCAAATGCTTTGCTTGTGGTAGAGTCAATCATTATGCTACCTAAAGTCCTCATAAAGATAAATATGAAAAAGGAAAGGAATATGCAATAGCGAATAGAAAACAAGTTATGAATAAAAGGAGTTACTATACTCATGAAGATAGCGATGGTTTATCTAATAGTGATGAAGATGAAACTGGACAAGATTATAGACTTCTCATGGCTTTTGATGGCAATGATTTTTGGGATAGTTTAGAAGAGGATAGTGATTGTTTATCTAATAGTGAAGATTATAGACTTCTCATGGCCTATGACGATGATAATTTTTGGGATGTTTTAGAAGAGGAAGACCTTCATGAAGAAATATCTAAACTCAAAATATGTTTGGAAGAAAAGAATATGATTATAAGATACCTTGACATACCAACTTGCTGAAAAGGAAAAACACAATAAAAAACTAGAATGTGAAATTGTGGGTCTAAGAAAGGATCTTGAGAAAAAGAAATCTCTCAATCTTAGATTTTTTAAGATTAGAAACTTTAAATGAAATTATCAAAGTTTAGCATTCTCCTCTGATAAAGACAGGTCTTGGATATACTGAAGAAGCATCTCAATCACAGAAGCCATCAACTTGCACCAAAAACTATCTTGATGCAGCAAAGACTAGTGAACAATATGACAATCGTCAGCAAAGGCATAAAGCAGATCACTAGGTAAATCATACTCAATTTACTCCAAGGATGAATAGAAGCCACAACCAACCTCAGGCAAATCATACTCAATTTGCTCCAAAGATGAATATCAATGGAAACTTCAATCACTAGGTTAATAGATTCGATAGTCGCAGGAAATTCTTTAATGGGCAATGTTTTTCATGTCATAATTTTTGGCACAAAGCTGCTCAATGCGTTGCTTACAAAACCATCATGACTAGAGAAGCACGAAATCAAAGGAATGTAACAGGGATCAAGGGAAGTTCCTATAATGACTTTTCTCCTTTTGAAAATGAAATAGAATGCTCAATCTGTAACAACTTTGGTCATGAAGAATCTGAATGCAGGAGCAAATTTCGGCAAAAGGAGCAAACACCATTAAATCCCAAGGTATGCAGAAGGAAAGAATCTCAAACAGAAAGATGTGGTATAACCTTGTATCCAGAAGGACAAGAAAATCAGTGGTACATCGACAGTGGATGCTCAAAACACATGACAGGTGACAAAGAAAAACTTCACTCATATAATGCCTTAGAAAAGGAAAAGAATGTATCATTTGGAAATGACACTCCTACTGTCATAAAAGGTAAAGGATCTGTTTTCTTGAAAGAAAAGGTTAAAGCTATAAATGTTGTGTATGTAGACGGTTTAAAGCATAACCTATTGAGTGTCAGTCAAATGTGTGATCAAGGAAATGAATTGTTTCAATCAAACAGATGTGTTGTTCGTGAGCTTGATACAGGAGAGAATGTGATCAAAGGTACAAGAAATCCAAACAACTTATACATACTCAAGGGAGGACAACAACAATTCTATCTAAGCAAAAATGATGAAAAATGGCTGTGGCATAGAAGATTGGGACATCTAAGCTTTTCTCAAATAAGAAAAGCATGCAGACTCAAGGCTGTTCGTGATCTTCCAGACATCACCATCCATGAAAATACAATATGCAAACCATGTCAAATCGGTAAGAAAACCAGAGTCCACTTCATGGAAAAAGAAGGGTCAGCTAGTAAGCCTCTTGAACTTGTCGATACTGTTTTATGTGGACCATCAAGGAAAAAGTCAACTTGTGGAGAAGAATACTTTATTTTGTTCATTGATGATTTTTCCAGAATGTGTTGGATAGGTCTTCTAAAGCATAAAGATGAAGCATTTGAAAAGTTCCAAGCCTTCAAAGCTTTGGTTGAAAATGAATTAGATCGAAAAATCAAATGCCTCAGATCTGATCGAGGAGGGGAATTTACATCGGATGAATTCTTTGACTTTTGTGAACAACATGGAATAAAAAGGCAATTCTCCACCGCAAGGACTCCTCAACAAAATGGTGTGGTAGAAAGAATGAACATAACATTTCAACAAATGGCTCGAGCTATGCTAGATGAATCTGGAACTCCTGCAACCTTCTGGGGTGAAGCTGCATTCACTGCCGTAACTATTCTCAACAAAGAAAATGTTCAGGTAAATAGCACTCAAACTCCACATGAACTTTGGTATGGAAAGACTCCTACTGTAAAATAATTTAAAGTTTTTGGAAGCAAATGTTTTATCAAAAGGTCTGATGAAAAACTTGGTAAGTTTGAACCCAAAGCAGATGAAGGTATTCTTCTTGGTTATTCTTTCAGAAGTAAAGGATATAAATGTTATAATAAAAGACTTGGGAAAAGTGTTGAAAGCATTCATGTTGTAGTTGATGAAGCATGCAGAAATCCAAAATAGATAAAATCAACAGAATATTATGACAATGAAGATGGGGATTATTTTCCCACATCAAATCTAAATGATATTGAAGAAGAAACCAATGAAGCACTAGAAGAAGAGATAATGGTAGAATAAAAGACTCCATCCAGGTATGTTCAGAAAAATCATCCAAAAACTCAAATTTTAGGGGAAAAAGAGGCAGGTGTACAAACAAGAAGAACTATTACAGGGACCTCAAGCTATCTAGCATTACTATCCTCCACCGAACCTCAAAATGTAAATGAAGCATGCAAAGATGAATGTTGGGTCAAGGCCATGGATGAAGAACTTGAGCAAATTGAAAAGAATGATACTTGGGAATTAGTTCCTAGACCTCATGATAAAAATATTATAGGAACTAAATGGATATTAAAAAACAAGCTGAATGAAAATGGAGAAGTGATTAGAAACAAGGCCAGACTTGTTTGTAAAGGGTATGCTCAACAAGAAGGTATAGATTTTGAAGAAACCTTTTCACCTGTTTCTAGATTTGAAGCCATAAGGATGTTTCTTGCTCTTTCTAGATTTCAGAAATTCAAAGTATACCAAATGGATGTAAAATCAACCTTCCTCAATAGATATTTAGAAGAAGAAGTTTATATTGAACAGCCAGAAGGATTCATTCTTAGAAATGATGTAAAACTTGTATGAAGACTCAAAAAGGCTCTCTATGGTTTGAAACATGCTCCAAGGGCCTGGTATTACCGCCTTGACAAATATCTACACTAACAAGGTTTTACAAAAGGTTCTGCAGATAGCAATCTGTATACAAAGATTGAAACTGATAAATTGCTAATTATCATTAGTTATGTTGATGATATCATTTTTGGTAGCAATGAAGAATCCATGAGTCAGAATTTTGCTTCAGTAATGCAGCAAGAATTTGAAATGTCATTGCTTGGTGAACTTACCTACTTTCTTGGTCTTCAAGTTCAACAAACTAAAGATGGTATTTTTCTGTCATAAACCAAATATCTCAAACAGATCTTGAAAAGGTACGGAATGGAAGATTCTAAACCTGTATGTACCCCAATGATAATAGGTTGTAGTCTCAGCTCAAATGATGAATCAACAACAGTACATCAACCAACTTACAGATCCATGATTAGCAGTCTGCTTTATCTAATAGGTACCCGATCTGACATCATGGATGCAGTAGGAATAGTTTGAAGATTCCAAGCAAATTCAAAATAATCACACCTTCAGACAGTCAAAAGAATTTTCAAATATCTTCAAGGAACTCAGGACTTTAGTTTATGGTATCCTAGAGATACAGATCTTACTCTTCATGCTTATACAGATGCAGATTGGGTAGGAAGTGTTGATGATAGAAAAAGCTCTAGTGGTGGTGCATTCTATATGGGTTCTCGGTTAGTGTCTTGGTTCAGCAAGAAACAAAGTTGAATTGCTTTATCAATAGCTGAAGCAGAATATGTGGCTGCTGCATCTTGCTGCACATAACTACTTTGGATGATGAAAACTTTGCAAGACATTCAGATCACATGTACTCCACCTATCTCCATTCTATGTGATAATACAAGTGCCATCAGTATTTCAAAGAATCTAGTCATGCACTCCAAGACCAAGCACATACCCATCAAGTACCATTTTATATGTGAACAAGTGCTTGAACAAAAGGTCAAATTGGAGCATTTTCCCTCCAAAGAACAGGTTGTTGATATGTTCACTAAACCACTTCCCAGAGAAACATTTGAATATCTCAGACAAAAGCTGGGAGTAGTTGCTGCATCATCCTGCCATTAAATCCAACTTTTTCATAGAAAGGTTATTATACGCGTGTTTCATAAAGTATAGTTGCGTACACACGCGGGTTTCTGTGGGTCAAGGAGTGTATATGTTTTTCAGAAAAGAAAAGTAGTGGTGTAGGCTCTGATATGGGTGCTCTGTCTGATGTTGATGATTACTGTCTATCGATATGCTTTTTTCATTAATTTTTATATGACTGACAAAGATGCCTTGATCATTGACTTGTTAACAATGCACAGGTAGCACAGGTTCAAGGGGAGTATTAGCCTTCACGTACATTCAGCATTGTTGGCATTATGGTTACTGAGTCCAGCTATGGCTTCAGATATTTATACCATTTTTTGCTTAAGTCATGTAAAAGTCTAGGGTGTGATATGTTCTCGTACATTTGAATGAGTCCTCTTGGACAAATGATGTAATTTGTATCCCCAATTTTCATAGGATGGATGATGTAATATTTATTATTTCTATCATGTATAAACAATTGGTATATCCCCACTTGTTTGGTTGGATGAGTCAAATTTGGTATATCCCCACTTGGTTGGTAGATGGATGTATGTATGGGTCATTGGTGATAGGAAGGTCATACTCACATAATTGAGTTATAGAGTCATGCTATTCTTTTGGATAATATTTTTGCAGACTCTGCATGTGCTCAGGGGGATCATGGACAATTTTAGTGCATCTCAGCATGTACACAGGGGAGCTCAATCAGACATTTCAGCATGTACTCAGGGGGTTTATGGACAACATAATGTATGTCAAAGGGAGAGAATATGTTGGTCCGCCCTTTGTCATTGATGTCAAAGGGGGAGAGTAGCTTGGTGCTGTTGTTGCCATCAAGTCCAACGAGGGAGATTGTTTGCATTATGATACAGGTGTTGTCCTTGATGGAAACTCTCTCAGATGATAGTTCACAGTGCAGCAGGCTAACAACAAAGGATTACAGATCAGACTCCAAAGAATGAAGAAAGAGAGGTATACGTTGGTTCACTTTGTCCAAGGGGCGTATACACACGGGTTAACAGAACAAAAGTAGCGTATAACGTATACACGCACTTTCACAGGAGGAAAAGCGTGTACATGTTGGAAAACCAAGTTTTTGGTCCAAGGTATTTGATCCAAGGTATTTGGTCCGAGGTATTTGGTCCAAGGTATTGACCCTAGGTATTTGGTCCAAGGTATTGGTCCTAAGTGGTTTTGGTCCAAGGTATTGAGAAAGGCCTAAGAGTATATAAGGAGGAGAAGATCATTAGGCCAAGTGTGCAAGCAATAAGATTCTAAGGAATACTTCTATCTGAAGTATATTTTATGTTGCAGGGTTATGTTTGGGACTAGATCTGAAATATTCATGTGCACCGTGAGTTCAATATTAGATCAGGAATCATGAGACTTGAAATGACTTATTCTTGAATGATCTGATATTGGGTGAGACTAGATTTGATGTTTTGTGCCTGTTCTATTCGTTACCTATCATGATCTGGGTCTGTCTGAAGTCTGGAATTGCAGCAAAATTCTGAGTCAATATTTGCAGATCTGTACGCAGGTTCGTCTCAGCCAAAGAGCATATACATGTAGGTTCGGTTCCTTCAAGTAGCGTATACTAAAGAAAAGATTCTTTTCAGATCTGATTGATCTATATGATAAAATTCTGTTATGTTATTGTTGTCTGTCAATGAAGTCTTCTTAGATCTGAATGTAAAACTGAATGCATAAGGAGGCTGGCATTTGATTGATTGATTGTATAAGTGAGAAGAGGTGATCTCTATCCCCACCTGTGTAAACCTCTGAAAGTTGATAGCAGATATTCAGAATATTGATAGTTGGTAAAAACTTGATTCAAAATTTTATGTTTGTAGTAGTTTTAAAGGTATACGCAGGTTCAATTAACGGAAGTAGCGTACACATGCAGTTTGGGTACAACCAAGTAGCGTATACATTCTAATGCATGATTTTTGAGGTTACAGTTGCTTTTGAATGATGATGCAGGGTTCTAGGTTCAGTATAGTGTTCTGGTGTCAGTGATCTGATTGTTCAGATTAAAGGAATATTGGTTGATGCAACTTAAGTTTAAAAGCTTTGATGGGTCCAGTATGAAAATTTGATGAAACGCGGCCTTCAATTTGTGGTGTTGTGATCCAGGAGTATCCAGTTTGAAAATTCATGAAACATGGTCCCTGGTGGAAGAGTGGAGTTTTCTGTAGGCTGGCACCTACGTACTAGTAAACATATTGGCTAGTACAAGAGCTAGGGGGTTGTAACTCCCTTCCAGTAGAAGCTGGAGAATGAGAGAAGGTTGTAACCTTTTGCAGGTATAAGCCTACTTACTGGTATGAGTCTGCACCAATACAAGATTGCAAATAGATTTTCTTATTGTTAAAAGAAGACAGAGAGGATAACAATAGGTGGTTTTTACCCACATTGGGTTTCCACCTTAAATCTTGGTGTTCATGTGTGTTGCTTATGTGTGATGATTTATTCTGCTTTTACTGCACTGTCTAATAAATCTCTGATATACTGGTTTAAGCTCAACACATGATAAATTGTCTAAATCACAAGTTCTCTGCATATACGCTGGTTTCTTTAAGTATAGTCGCGTATACACACTAGTTCACTTCACTAAAGTAGCGTATATAAATATGTTTTGGAAATAAAATTATTGATCTGATAATACTGATTCAGCCCCCTCTCAATATTATTTCCAACATGGTTACCATTTCAATCAATAATTTTTCAGTTCCTAAAACTTTAACTGATCTAGGAGTTGCTATAAATGTCATGACAACATAAACTATGAAGTATTTAAAATTGCCAAATACTCGACCTACTACTACAATTTTAGAACTAGAAGATAGATCTAAAGTTGTAACGGAAGGAATACTTTAGGACATCATTGTTTCTTTCGATTCATGGGAATACCCTGTAGACTTTCTGATCTTGCAACCAAAAATAAATATAGGAGGCCATCCTTTAATTCTTGGCAGACCATGGTTAGCCACAACAGATGCTTTCATTGCATGCAGAGTAGGAAGCATGATCATAGCACATGGATATGAAAGGAAACATATTACACTCTATCACCTTGCTCAATCTCCTTCTTTATTATCATGGCTTGATGACCAACAAGAAGAAACTAAACATGTTTTAAGCATTAATCAAGCCTTTAATTTTAGAGAAGAAGAAGAAAATGAGGATTTAATAGACATTTTTATCTCAGAACATCATATTTCTGAGTAGCTACGAATAACGCAATATGAAGCTGCAAATCATCTTTTAAATCAATGTTTTCCGGAAAATTGTACAATTCAATCATTGCAAAATTCATTTGAAAACATTTTTCCTATCAACTCAATTACCAATTCTCAAAACAAAACCATTTAAATCAATCCTGGAAAGAATCTAAATATTGGTAATAATCTACAATCATCACAAGAACAACAAGTAATTGCATTGTTACAGAAATATTCAAAAGCTTTTGCCTGGGACTATATAGACATGCAAGGAATCCATCCAAAAACATGTATCTATCACATTTACATAGATGAAACAATCAAACCAGTAAGACAACCACAAAGAAGAATGAATCCAATGATGAAGGAGATAGTGAAAGAGGAATTGCAGAAACTATTACAGGTAGGATTTATTTACCCCATCTCTGATAGTTAATGGGTTTCTCCCTTAGTTGTGGTACCAAAGAAAAATGGAAAATGGAGAATATGTGTAGACTATAGTGAACTTAACAAAGCAACATTAAAAGATAATTTCCCACTACCATTCATTGATCAAGTACTAGACTCATTGGCAGGGAAAAATTTCTTTTCCTTTCTTGATGGATTTAGTGGTTATAATCAAATCAAGATAGCATTAGAGGATTAGGATAAAACTACATTTACTTGTCCTTGGGGAACATATGGTTGTAATGTTTTACCTTTTGGATTATGTAATGCACCTGCTACATTTCAAAGAGGAGTCATAGCTATCTTTGTAGATATTATACATGAATGTGTTGAAGTCTACATGGATGGTTTTACTGTCTATGGAGATACATTTGATGATTGCTTAAACAACTTTGAAAAGGTTCTAAAGTGATGCATAGAGACAAACTTATCCCTCAGTAATGAGAAATGTTTTATGATGTTAACTGAAGGGGTAGTGTTGGGACACCACATTTCTTCTTCTAGAATAAAGGTCGACCCAGCAAAGATACAAGTCATTGTAAGCTTAATGCCACCAACAACACAGAAAGAAGTAAGAGGCTTCTTGGGATATGTAGGCTATTACAGAAGATTCATTGAAAGCTTCAACAAAATAGCTTTATCCTTGTTCAAATTACTTGCAAAAGACATTGAGTTTCAATGGACTATATATTTTCAAAATGCATTTGAAAAATTGAAAGAAAAATTGTCTATAATACCCATTCTCAGAGAACCAAATTGGTCATTTCCATTCAATATATCTATTGATGCATCAGATACAAAGGAGCATCTCTAGGACAAAAAGAAAATCAATTTAACTATGCCATTTATTTCGTAAGCAAAAATCTAACTCCGACATAATTAAACTATACAGTAACTGAAAAAGAAATGCTAGCTGTTGTGCATGCAGTCAATAAATTTAGGCATTATATAACAAGATATAAAGTGTTTATTCATACAGATCATTCAGCCATTAAATATTTAATGAACAAAACAATTACTAATAGAAGAATTACTAGATGGTTGTTACTAATGTAAGAATTCAATATCACTGTTCTAGATCGACCAAGAAAAGATACTCAAGTGGCAGATTTCCTGTCAAAACTTCATTCCCTTGGTGATATTATTCCTATTTCAGACAACTTTCTTGATGAACATCTATTTGCTATAACATCTAAAACCCCATGGTTTGCATATGTAGCTAATTATTTATCATCTGGAATATTACCATCTCATTTCAATAGCAAGCATAAAAGAAAAATAATGAGAGAGAGTGTTAGATATAGTTGGGTCAATGGTGACCTCTTCTATACTGGTCTCGATCTTTTGATAAGAAAATGTGTAAGAGAAGATGAATTGCTTGATATTCTAAAAGCATGTCATGATGAACCATGTGGTGGACATTTTGCAGATAAACGAATAACATACAAGGTGCTCAAACTTGGGTACTACTGGTCAACAATTTTCAAGGAATCAAAGGCCTATGAAAAAAGATGTGATGGTTGTCAAAGAATTAGAAGACCTGTAGTATCAGATGAGATGCCATTGAAACCACAAGTACTTATAAAACCATTTGAACAATGGGCTCTTGACTTTGTGGGACCTATTAACCACCTTCAAATGAAAATAAGTACATCTTAGTGTGTACAGACTATGTTACAAAATGTGTAGAAGAAAAAGCGGTGGCACGAGCAATAGAAGAAATGGTGGTTTCATTCCTTTTTGAAGAAATCTTTGTAATATTTGGAGTTCCAAGACAGATTGTTACAAACTAGGGATCACAGTTCACTTCTAAACTTGTCCGAGATCTTATAGAAAAATACAAAATCAAGCATAGAAAGTCTACTCCGTATCATCCTCAAGAAAATGGACAAGTGGAATCTACTAATAAGGTTCTGGAAACATCATGACAAAGACAATGCAAATGAACAAAAAATATTGGTCAAACAAATTAAAAGATGCATTATGGGCATACAGAATCACTTGGAAAAATACCACTAGATTCAACCCATATCAACTGGTATATGGTAAAGAAGTTTTGTTACTAATCAAATTTCAAATTCATACATTTAAACATGTAGAAGAATTGGGATTGGACCTGTCAGAAGCCCAACAACAGAGAATTATGCAGCTGAATGAATTAGATGATATCAGACAACAAGGAATTGAGCATGCATCATTAGTACAACAACAGAGAATCAAATGGCATGATAGATTTATCAAAAACAAATTTTTTCATAAGGGAGACTCAGAAATTCTTTTCAACTCCAAGTACAAAGATTTCAAAGAAAAGTTTACTACTCATTGGCTTGGGCCATATGGGATAGAAGAAATATTTGACAATGGAGCAGTCAAGATCAATACAATTGATGAAGCTGCCATTTCATTTCTAGTTAATGGTCATAGACTCAAAGTTTATAATAAGCCTATCAATAAATAAGACTTTCTGAACATAGTGTTAGTAGAAAACAATATGGAAATATTGGAATAACATAGTGATATTCCTTCCCAACTTTGAGAATAAAAAATAATTAAAAAAAGTTAAAAAATAATAAAGGAGTTTGGTTGTGAAAATCGAGGATACTGGCACAATACAAACTCGAATTCATATCACAAAACCAACTTGTTTGGCCAATATGAATTCTCTTTTATGTTTTTCAATTTCATTTTGCAGAGTCATCCTCCAAAATTCAAATACTTGAGGACAAGTCTGAAGATTAGCAAGGGGGAAGATTCATAATAAACCAAAAAACTATGAAACTGGTTTAATGTCAAGCAGTTGTATTGCAGAAGGTACCTGGACATCATAATCAATATTTATCAGTTAGCGACCTGAACAAGATCAATGTCTTATGTTATTGCAGAAGGGACCTGATTATTCATCTTAAAATCAACATCAAAGGGACCTGAGAAGCAGCTACAAGCATCTACAATCCAACAAAATCATTCAACATGATTTATTTTGAGGTTAAAGTATTGTCATCATTAGCAAAAGGTCAAGTGTTGAAAAAAGAGATAAGGTCATCATCAGCAGAAGAAAAGAATTGACAATGAGCTATCAAGCGAAAGGAAAGTATTGTAAGTTTAAATTATTCTTAATGCCTTTGATTTTGATTTTTTTTCTAAGATTGATAAAAAAAGTTTAAACTTGAATATGGAATACCCTTATCCATGTATATATCATCCTAAATTATTACTCTATATCCTATATCACCCTACATTATATACATTTACCTCTTACGTTATTCATTCACCTCATTAAATTCATTAACCTTATTATAACCTTACATTCATCAATTCATCATTCACTCAACCACGTTCATTTGCATTTTTTGACCAAACTTTTTGGCCACATCTCCTATTTGGGCCAATTTTTTTTTGCCTCATGGAAAAATTGCCTACAAAAAAAGAAGGCTTAGTCTCATATGCCTACAAAACAAGAACAAAGAGAGTTAGTATCATTAAAAATATACTAACATCTTATTTCAAAAAGAATTTTATTTGAAATGACCCAAGATTATGGTCATTTCAAAACAAATCAATACGTAAGTATATGTAAATGATGAAAAAAGGGAAAGTATGCAATGATAAAAGCATAATAATGGACATTCAACATGCAATACATGTATAATGGATCTAAAAATGCATAATGAACAAGCATAATGCATAATCAAGAATGCAGACAATGCAAAAGTCATAGACTATTCCTAATAGTGATGAGTATTGAAAGCTCTAAACTACAAGCAATTATGAGCTATGATGCAACATTAATAAGAAATAAAACAAGTGTCGAGACATATACAATGGACAACACCTATGTTACAAAGTGGTGATAAGAGTGTAAAATCACGATGCAAGTTATGTACAAAGTTTAAACAAGTGGTAAGCTATGTACAAAAGGGAATAGAGTTATATCATGCACATAAAACCACGTTGCATCAAATAAAACAAGTGGCAGCCAAAGGTACAAGTGACATGAAGCTAGTCAAATCAACAAACACAATAGCAAAAGGTCGAAATATGTTTCAAGGGTTGAACATTGTCTGAACATTTTCCTTCATGATCACAAATAAGTTTCATCATAATCAAACTTAGAATCAAAGGCGTATTCATTTCTTATCCACAACCTAAAGAAAACATAACAAGACAAACCCTGTTTGACTTAGAAATATGCAAAGATTGAAAAAGGAACTGCGTGCAAAGAGGAGAATCCTATGCAGTAGAGATAACACGAGGAATTGCATGGAGAAATAAGGTGAAGCATTGTGTTTAAAAGGAGGAGAGATAGGAGAGTGCTAAACTGAGATTTCCTCTACGCTGAGTGGACATATCCTCCATCAAATCCCATAAATCGCACAGTGATAAGGTAAGAGTAAATCTCGGGGTCTTCTCAATAGTTAAATGATTTCTAAATTCTCTCGAAAAGGGTTCAACTTGAGTTGTAGTTTAAATGTGTCATACTATGAGAGAAACACGACTTTAGTCATAGATCAGTAATGCTATGTCACCTTAAAAAGGCTCTGCCACTTATAGACCAAAGATTTTTCGAATTGCTGGAGATAGAGAGTTTAACTAGGATTGTATGTTTACACATGAGAAAACAAACCTTAACAAACTAATATCTACAAGGTTTCGACAGTCATTTGCAGCTCAGGTATTGTTCCACATACATTTTTAAAACGCAGTTTTCCAAATTTTACATTAAAAAACACAGTGAGAAGTTTTGTATGAAACATAGAAGGTTTTTCATGGATTTTTATGGGAAATTTTTCAAACAAAGAAGGTTTTTGGTGGATTTTTATGAGAAATTTTGCAAAAAAGGAGGATTTTTAAACATGATTTTGCAAATAATGAGAGATTTTGAATGTAGTAGAAATGTTTTTACATGGTTTTTCACACTGAAGAGTTTTTTTTACCTAGTTTTACAAACATAGGATTTTTTTTTTGAATACCATTTGCAGTAGAGATAGAGAAATTGAAGATATAAAGGCAGAGGAAGTAATATCATTATTCTGTTTCAAAGCTATAAAGGTCCGGTAAGTACATTCACCATGATTTTGTTCCAAAGATTGCATGAATGAGAAGGTCAAATATATATATTTTTCTTGTTATATTCATGATGAGGTTATTTACTGGATAAGGCCATATTAATTGGTACACAAAGCAAATGCAAATGGAAACCAAAATTGAACCTAAAGACTTCAAGATAGAAAACTGGAGTAAGGATACAGTGGAAAAATTATACCAGGTAGGGTTACTGGAGTTTCTTAAAAAGTTCATAGAGCATTTTGAACATGGACAAACTAAAGTTGGTGAACTTTCTATACCATTGAACCCAACATTTCTTTCTTAGGCATTAGACCTTCCTTTGATAGGAGAAGCGTATCACAAGGATCTTCATTTTAAGGAGAAGGGATGGACCTTTTTCCTGGAGAAACAAAGGAAGGGGTCCTTTGATAGGACAAAAGGGATTCCAAGAGATTGGCTCAGAGAGCCATGGTCAGAATTGGTTTTGATTATCCAAAAGTACTTCACTTGTGATAATCGGTACAATGTGGTATGCTTTTATCATATCAAGTTTCTTCAACATGTGAAGGGAGATTGTAAAATTAACTTACCCTACTTCTTTTCAAAAAGCCTAACCAAAATGACAGAGCATGTCAAAAACAAAACATAAGCGAAGGAAGCCAATATCTATCATCACGGGCTAATAAAGATACTTGTTGAGTATCAAGTAAGGAATAAGGGGTTGCTTTGGAAGGAGTTTTTGGCTAAACATCATTTTGAAGAACAAACAACATGGAATGAGGAGAATTTTGAGCAGTTGCATGTAACAAGAAGTCTCATGCATTCTCCTTTGTATCCTAAGATAAGATTGAAGAAGAAGCAAGATGATATTATGATTTAAAAAGAGAAATACTTCCAGTCCATTCCTAGGAGGCCTAGAATAAAATAACGAGAGGAACCAAGCAACAAAGAAAAAGATCTAGAAATTGAAATTATTGGAAATGAGCCTCCACAAACATCAAAGCAGATTGATGAGATTATACAAAGATTGGAGAAGGAAGTTCAGGAAGAGCCCATAGAGAAAGAATATTATTTTTAGGATGCTTGGGTAGGAGCCACCTCATCTCACTCATATGCTAAAGAGACCAGGGAATAATCTAAAGAGTTGCACAATGAAGAATACCTTAAGAAAATAGCGGAGCTGACAAGTGAGCTGGAAGACAACAAGATCACTGAGAGACATTTGAAAAAGGAGAAAAAAATGTATAAATAAAATAACAACAATATAACCAAGGAGAACAAAAAAATGAGCAAGTAGATTAAAAATCTTGAGACTCAGAATATCCTCATCTCCAAACAAGCCTACAGATGGCTAAAGGAGAAAAAGTTATGGCAATACAATTATGAGAAACAAAAAGTGAAGACTTCCATCTATAAAGAAGACAAATATGAGGGTATTGACATTCTCCTTTAGGCTGCACAGGAAGAAGCTACATGATTAGGAACAACAGGGGCATCATCACTCAGGAGATCCAAATGGAGGAAGCAAGCATGAGGACATGCTTGAACATCAACAAGGGGGAAATGTTGGCCCTCAATTTTGGTCATTTTTGCCTATCCTAAATCCATCTATTTACCACCATATTCCATCTTATTTCACCTATATATGCCTCATTTTAGTCCTATTTTTCATATTCAGGTAACTAAATTAAGTTTTTCAATTTTTGGAAATTTTTGTAAAAAATGGGTTTTAAGAGTAAATTTGGACTGCATTAAAAATTCCTGTAATAGCTCCATTAAAGTCATATGTGTAGGACACTTGGGCGATATCTGAGTGCATATTTGGAAATATTGGGAACCACAGATGAAGAAACACCTATTGGTTCAGTCAAACTGAGAAAAAACAGGCCTGATCAACGCTGGTCAAACTTGACTTGTCATTCAGGAATCCTTAGTAAAAAGGGACAAATTTCTTATTTTGTGGGAGTTTTCCTGATTTTGTGAACCAAACTTGATGAGTTCAACCTGTATGGATGGATTAGGATTTATAAGGTTGTTAGAGCCATTATAGAAAAGTTTTTTTTATAATTTTCCTATTTAAACACAGTTTATGGACCATTCAAGTGTGTAATTTTGTATTGAGATTATTGAAGACATTTGAGATAATTTGAAGAATCATTTCTGTTGTTCTATTTTTTGTTCATGCTATGGATGCTTTATTAATTTAGCAGTAGATGAAGAGTTCTTCAGGTGTACAAGGCAAGGTTGGAGGGTCCCCATACCAAGCTAAGTACAATTTGGTTAAATTTTGTATAAATTAGCATAGTTTTGATTCAATATTTCTTGTTCAGTTTTATGATTCAGTTACTTAGATGTGTTATGATTTATGTATATATTTTGGATGAATTTGGTTTAAAATATAATTAAATTCTCTTTCTATCAAATTATGAATCACAATTAAAAATCATCCTTTTGCATTTCTTTACTTGTTTCTTGAATTCCAGTTTATGATTTGATGCAATGGTAATGTTGTTGGAGTAGAACTATGAGGAAGGAAAACCAGGACCTCCTAAGTTAGGATCATCTTCTCTTGCTTTCTACACATCACAAACAACTGCACTTTAGTTCCTCTTCTTGAGGAAAATACTGTGGGGAAGGACAACCAGGACCTCCTAAGTTAGGAGCCTCTTCCTTTGTTTACTGCATCTCGAATCAGAGAATTTTTAGTTTATTTAAACTAATAACTTATTTGTAATATGCATTTTCTTTAACCTTTGAGCCTTTTCTTCCAAAATTGACTTTACCTGAAATCCATATACTTTGGATGTGCTTCCAAGTCTACAAAACCAGATTGACAAGTAAAACACTTGCGTTAGTTTATCTAGTAAATTGACCTTACAACGTTGGAGCCACTACTTTCTCCCACAAAGTACTAACTTTGTCTCTCTTATGCCTTATGGGAGAAGCCAAGGTGAAAGGTCCCTTGCTTGTACAATGCAGGTGTATATATAACAAATGGGGTGATCCTTCACCTCCCTTGTGACTCTTGGACTACCCTCACTACTGTTTGACTTCCTTATGAATTTTCAACTCTTACATGAATATTTACATTATGTACATGTATTTTGGACTTCCACTTTACAATACATTTTGGATAAGAATTTACATAATCCAAAAAAATAAAGTGGCACATGATGACTCATGACATAACATGACATGACACTAATGACATGGATTGAATGATGACATGGCAATGCCAAGCCATTCCTTGCTGTTGCTTGCTTTGTGTCTACTTGAAGATAGAACATGATCTCCTTTTACACCTCCATACAGCTAAATATGAGGAGTCTTCAATGTTATTAGATCTTGATCTGTTGTCACAAGCTGATGTCCCTTTGCTTCCTCCTGAATGATCAACTTGTATTTGCAGCTACAAAGGTGTCTTCTAGCATGGTATCCTCCTCCATATTCTTCTTCATCATCTTGTAATAGTAGGAAAGAGTACCTGCATCTATAGTTCATTCATGACAACACAACATTAGTATGATAAAACCCTAGTCTAAGATGCTACATGATGATCCACTGAATGAGATGGAATTGAGTGGCAGGTTGAGGGAGAGGCTCAAGGACTCCACAATTGCATAGCTCAGGCAGTCAAGGGTCAGGTTCGAGCCTTGAGAATGCATAATGCGCAATTCAGGATGGGATGAGGGCTTGAGCACTAAGTTTTACCACTGTGTAGTGCTAGAAGGATAGGGAGGCTAGGTGATTATGAAATTGTGCGGTTCAGGAGCTCAAGGCTGAGGCTTGAGGATAGAGACTGCATAATGCACAGTTCATGGTTATCTAGAGGGGAAAATTGCACAGTTTGGAGCTCAAGGGATGGGCTTGAGCAGTGATATTCCACAATGATAGGCTGCAATGGGGCACCTGACTTCTTTCCTCCGCGGACACACTTTTGACAGACCAGAAACTTGTGGGCATATGCATGTGCATATTTGAATAGTGTGGGCCAATAAAAATTCGCCTGCATGACTTTGTGCATTGTAGTGTCACCTGTTAGCGCTTGAAATTTCACCTCAGGCTGAAGGAGGCGAAACTCAAGGTAACATCAAACCACTTAGCCTCGTAGCTAGCCCTATGGGGCAGGAGAGGGCTCTCTCCGGTCTATCTCAGCAAAAAGTTTTCTAAAGGGGCTGAGATGACTTTAAAAGAAACTGATTTTAGGCTAGTAAACTGATATAAAAAGGGGTTTTTAATAAAATGATGAGGTTTTTCTGGGCTGCATGGGGCAAAGGAACAACTTGAACAGAGAAATGTAATCAAAAACACAGATTATCCCCTGAGGCAAGGTAGGCAAGAAAGTTTAACATCAAATTGAGATTAAATGGAATGGCAAGACTGCTGAGGAGCTGACAAGGGCATAGAAGATGAATCCTTGTCAAACAGAAGAAAACATTAAATATGAACAAACTTAAAGGCAGAGCATATAAATTATGAATTCTACCTTAACACTTCATTTGTTCAAATGGAAACGATCATGAAATGACGTGAACACATAACAGGCTACATATGAAACAAAAGAGGACACAAATGTTAACTCTCATACAACAGGAATCTCAGGGGTCAGAGCTGCATTTTTTAATTAAAATCTCTGTCAAAATCTGTACAATGAAGCTCTGTGTTCTCCACCAGCTCTCAGAACTCTCTCCACTCTCACTAAATTTTACAAATGTTTTTTTAATACATTAAATAAACTCTGCTAAGGGAAAAACAAATCGGCCCCAAGACAAGGGATTTGTTTTATCATAATTAATAAATAAAACTAAAAAAGAAATAATCAACGCTTCTGAAGATAGAATGGCGCTCCTTCTACTCAAATTTGCTGAATCTGATGAAGAGGTGGCATTACAGGTGTTAATCCCATTTACTGAAGATAAACATAGGCAATCGAATCTTCTATGCCACTTTGCACATTCTGGAAATTATAACTGCGCCCCAAATCTCTGGAAATGCGTTGGCCATTCAAATAAGGAAATCTGAAGTCATAAATAGGAAATTGAATCCTATTCTTCTGCTTATGGTTGATATTCTGTGTTTGTTTCGGATCTTTACTTTTCACCTTTCATTGCCAAGTTAGATTTGCCATTTGAATAACACCGATTTTTAATCAAACTAGATCCTTTACTTCTTTTTCACAATGCTCACTTGTAACTTCTTCAAAAACGGCTGAATCCTCTGACACAGCGTTCTCAAGATCAGATTGAAACAATTTCAAATCAGATCTGCTAATTTGCTGAATGTGTCCCATGATCCATTTGCATTTGCCACGATGATCCGATGGTGATTAGTGTCAGAAACAAATATGCGTTGCCCATCTTCGGGCCAAGCACAGGACTCATCTGGTAACACTTGCAACAATTCTGCCGCACTCTGTCTAGAACAATACACACACACCTTCGCACTATCATCCAGAAGAGTAACGGTAAAGAGACAAAAACTACACATGAATAAACTTGATCTGACGAATGCCCATAATGTGAATGTAATAATTCTAGTTTTAACCAGTGAAGCTCGACACTTCCAATGAGAACCCTGCAAACCTGTGTAAATTGAAACAAACTGAGCGCGACTACCACCATAGTGCCAAAAGGAATGGCAGCCAGAGAACCATAGAATATGGCAATGATGTTCAGTACAAATCCAATGCCAAAGCACATAAATGGGAAGAGAGATGCCGTAAGAACCATCGGCTTTATCCAGCGCTTGCCATCATTACGTGAATACAGTCCTCCGCTCATATAGCCAGATACCAGGGCCTGTAGGACACAACCTGAATATATTCTAACATCACTAATTACATCGGTTTCCTCAAGGCAAGACGTAAAATAGTTGTCAGCATAGTTGGTTCTCATACATCTCCCTTAACATTTCATAAGAGAGGATTATACTTCTTGCAAATACTGCAGAACTATATCCTTGTAACAAAATGTCATTGTACAACCACTTTAGATGAAAGAATTTTTGAATTGAGATTTTCTGCAACAGCGTCAATAAATTCCTCTGTATTTAAGTAAAAGTTCCTTGAGACCTTTGCCCCGTGAACTAGAATGGCAAGGTCCTTTGTCATTTTCCCAGACTCAACTGTCTCAACGCAGGAATCCTCCAGTTTGTGCACAAAATCCAACAGCTTCTCATTATTATCGAGTTTTTCCCTGTGCTCAAGTCCACGTGTCCAGGCAAATATTGAAGCAATACTGTTGGTACTAGTTTCACCCCCTTTCTGATGAACTCGAAAATGTCTTGTGACAGTTCCATGTGCAGCCTCAGCTTCAATAGTCTTACCATCTGAGGATAACAGCACTGATTTCATCAGTCCAAGCGACCCAAACCCTTGTGCCAGAAAATCACTTTGAACATCACCATCATAATTTTTGCAAGCCCATACATACCCGCCTTCACTCTTAAGAGCATAAGCTACCATGTCATCAATTAGCCGATGCTTATACCAAATATTGGCTTTTTCAAACTTGTCCTTCCAATTCTGTTCATATACTTCTTGAAAGATGTCCTTAAACCTGCCATCATATTTTTTAAGAATGGTATTTTGATACTTAGATAAAGAGGCCACTTTTTGAATGTGCCATTACCATTGAGGACTGAGCAAAGGATCGAACAGACTCATCAACATTGAACATAGTCATCACCATTCCACCTCCCTCTTATGGAGTTTTGCAAAACCTCCTCCAGAACAGAATCATACCTTATGTGCTCTGAACGACTTGTCAGCATACGATATGGTTCTCGAAGATCCTTTGTCACAAGATCATCAATCAAAGTCCCAATATAGCTGCTTTCCCTCTCAAGGACAATAAGTAGTTTACTGGAAGAGAACCTTACAGCATTGACCCCTGCTATCAAACCCTGAGCTGCAGCTTCTTCATAACCAGTGGTCCCATTTATCTGACCTGAGAAAAAGAGGCCTTCTATCTTTTTTGTCATAAGAGTTCGAAAGCATTGATGTGCAGGCAAGTAATCATACTCTACAGCATAGGCAGGCCTCAACATCAAACAATTTTGAAGACCAGGTAATGTCCTCAACAATGCCAATTGAAGTCTCTCTGGCAAGCCTGTAGAAAAACCCTGCACATAAAGCTCTGGAACATTGCGACCTTCAGGCTCTAGGAAAATTTGATGAGACTCCTTATCCTTAAATTTTACTATCTTGTCTTCAATAGATGGGCAATATCGGGGTCCCTTTGATTCAACCCAGCCTCCATATGTAGGTGTCTCATGTAAGTTTTCTTTGATAAGCTGGTGAGTGGATGCAGTTGTGCGCGTCAGGTAACAACACATTTGCTCTCTTTCTATATGAACATTAGGATCAAAACTGAACCAGCTAACCTGTTCATCCCCTTGTTGGCGTTCCAAACTTGAAAAGTCAACAGTACGACAATCAACACGAGAAGGTGTTCCTGTTGTCAAGACAAATTTGACAACACAACATTAGTATGATAAAACCCTAGTCTAAGATGCTACATGATGATCCACTGAATGAGATGGAATTGAGTGGCAGGTTAGGGAGAGGCTCAAGGACTCCACAATTGCATAGCTCAGGTAGTCAAGGGTCAGGTTCGAGCCTTGAGAATGCATAATGGGCAATTCAGGATGGGATGAGGGCTTGAGCACTAAGTTTTACCACTGTGTAGTGCTAAAAGGATAGGGAGGCTAGGTGATTATGAAATTGTGTGGTTCAGGAGCTCAAGGCTGAGGCTTGAGGATTGAGACTGCATAATGCACAGTTCATGGCTATCTAGAGGGGAAAATTGCACAGTTTGGAGATCAAGGGATGGGCTTGAGCAGTGATATTCCACAATGATAGGCTGCAATGGGGCACCTGACTTCTTTCCTCGGCGGACACACTTTTGACAGACCAGAAACTTGTGGGCATATGCATGTGCATATTTGAATAGTGTGGGCCAATAAAAATTGGCCCGCATGACTTTGTGCATTGTAGTGTCACCTACGAAGTGTCCTTCGACTAGTCCATCATGGAGGTCACACAACACCTTTTCCAAATCCTGTTCTTCTAAGCATCTGAGCAGGACTCCGTTATGGTGCTTTCTAAAAAGCACCCCATGTACCAACTGGTAAGATAAAGATTTTAATCTGACTGCCCTCTTATTTCATGCAAATAAATGAGATGGAAAAGTACCATCCTCATGATACTATCTCAGATCTAAGTACCAAGAGTTTGAGATATTAGTGGGGGTAGCTCACTCAACATTGTACATCTCGATCTCCTGCTCCCATCTAGATGAATCATCTTCTGGTGTATTCACTACTTTTGCTGCTAGTCGACATAGACCATGGCTCTTGATAGTGTGAACTAGTTTGAATTCTAGATCATACTCTTGTAAACTAGTCATCTAGTTTTCTCTTCTCTCACCCAGCTCTTGTTGGACAAACAACGATCTGACTATTGGGTGCGACACAAATATAATACAATGATTCTTCAAAAGATAGGGCTGAAAGTGTTTCACTACCTTGTAGACTGCATAAGCATGTTTATCAATGGTAGGATAGTTGAGTTCAGGTCCTTGTAAGCTAGAACTCATAAAGGATATAGGCCACTCATTATTCTAATCATCTTTCTGCGTAAGCACGACAACAAGAGAAGTATCAAAAGCAAAGGCATAGAGCAATAGATCCTTGTTGAAATTTGGGTTGTACAAGGCTAGTGCTTTTCTAATCTCTAATTTAATACGTGAAAATGCATCTTTTTACCTTTTGTCCCACTTGTATATTACATCCCTCTTCACCACCTCCTGCATGGGTTTCACTATTTGGGCGTAATTGGAGATGAACTTGCAAAGAAATTTTATCTTCCCCAGGAAGGAATGCATGGATTTCTTGTTCACTAGGAAGGGAATATGCATGATAACCTTGACCCTTTCAGCGTCCACTTTAATACCACTTATTTCTATGATATGGCCTAATAGATTTCCCTCATACACTGCAAAAATGTTCCTCTTGGGATTAAGAGATATCCAGTATTTTCGACATTGCTCAAATATTTACTTCAAGTGGTGTAAGTGGTTGGATCTCTTGTTGGAAAAAACCATGACATCATCAAGATAGACCACCATGCCTTGACCATTCAAACCATGGAATGCGATGTCCATTGCACATTGGAAGGTTTCACCGACATTCACCAACCCAAAAGGAATTATTCTAATAGCAAACATGCCCCACTTCGTTCGAAATGTTGTTTGCACTCTGTTAGGATTTTAGACTAGAACCTATATGTAATGAGAAAATATGTCAATTAGAGAAAACATTTCTGACCCCAATACTGTTTGTAATATCTGCTCCATTGACGACACTGGATAATTGTCTTTGTCCAATGCACGGTTGAGATTTAAGAAATTTACGTACAAACATATTTTCCCAAACTTTTTCCTTACTGGAATCAGATTAGAAACCCACGTTGAATGTCACACTTTATAAATGATCTTAGCATCTAATAGCTTCCTTAACCCCTTCTGAATTAGGGGCTGAAGCATCAGATGTACCTTTCACAAAATATGCTGAAAAGGCTTGGCCCCTTCCTTTATTGGGATAACATGCTAGATTATTGATGTGTCATAAGTTTTGAGCTCTTCGTACGTCCATGCAAAGACATCTCTATACTACATGAAATGGCGGGTGAAGGCTTGCCACTCTTGAGGCATGAATCAAGTACAAATATTAACAACTTTAGGTCTTTCTCCATTCCAAGATTGATTAGTGTTGAACTGTGAGTTTTGATGTTGATTGGTCCCGTAAAGTGATTCTGCAAGTCATACAACTTCTCTAATGATACCATGCCCTTAGGCATGATGTTCTCTTTGCTTTCTCAAGCCTCATCTTGCAACGTTTTTTCATGCTCGTCTTTATCAATGGCTGCATCTTTGAACACATCAATGTTTAAATATGGGGGTTTTACGCAGTGCATTATATTAGATATCATTTTGGGATTCAACTGCGTTAAGTAAGATCATTCACGTATGACCATTTCCATGAGAGGTAGTCGTAACTGACTAATTTCTCATGATTTTTGAATAGTTCACTTAGCACTCATTGCATCGGGTGATGCTCACAGGGGTGAAGAAGTGGGATTGAAACTAGTGAAATGTGGAGAACGAATCACATAGCATCAATCGTCACTTCCGGGGCTTGCACCCGGTAACCAGGACTTCCCAGGAGGTCACCCATCCCAGAACTCCTCTGGCTCAAGCACGCTTAACTCCACAGTTAACAGTTAAGCGCGCTTGAGCCAGAGGAGTTCTGGGATGGGTGACCTCCTGGGAAGTCCTGGTTACCGGGTGCAAGCCCCAGAAGTGAAGATTGATGCTATGTGATTTGTTCTCCACATTTCACTAGTTTCAATCCCACTTCTTCACCCCTGTGAGCATCACCCGATGCAATGAGTGCTAAGTGAACTATTCAAAAATCATGAGAAATTAGTCAGTTATGACTACCTCTCATGGAAATGGTCATACGTGAATGATCTTACTTAACGCAGTTGAATCCCAAAATCACATCAATGTTTTCCATGAAATGCAATATCTGCTAGTCATCATTGAAAACATGCAAATTGGTGATATTGTCAGGGACAAATGGCTTATAAAGAATTTAAATAGAAAATCTATCCCTAAGTAATGAAAACCTAGCAATAGCATTTGCTAATGCATTCGCAACTACGTTATGCATTCTAGGAACATATACAATATTGAAAGCTTGGAATTAAGAAATCAAATTCCATACCTCTTATTCATAACTTTTAAAATTAGGTGACACATAGTGTATAATATTTCATACTTGTCATGCGATGATTTTAGAGTCACCTATTGCTTTAAGAGCCCCAACATTGATGTTAATGGATTTTTGTAAGCCCAATATGAGTGCTTCATATTCTGCAGTGTTATTAGTTTACTCAAATTCCAAGCAGTAAGAGATCAGGTGTTTCCTCCATTGCGGGTCTACTAAAACACAACCAGCTCCGGAGCCCTCCTGTGTCTTGGAACCATCAAAATAAAAAATCCAAACATCAAAAATACAAGAGCTATTCCCTACACTAGTATTACTACTATCTATTGTACATAGGTCATTTCCGCCAGTTGGACTAGGAAGGAGTTCCAACTATGTGTCTGATGGGATTGGGTAAGGCTAAGCAAGGTAACACCTAAGGTTAGTCTCTAAAAATAAATTTCCAAAAATTAAATATGGGAAAGCAACATGCACACTTTTTCCTTCGAATGGTGTAACAATGTATTTCATTTAAGGTTCCAATTCCACTTGGATTTGCTTATTCTTGCCCTTATACAAAAGCCATAAATGCAACCAATTGGTAGAAAAATACCCCTGTATTTTGCTAGACCAGTATCTACTTAGCAATACAGCATAGTATTTCTATGTTTTCACAATTACTATGTTTATGAAATGGTGAACTCGGTGATTAGAGGATAGGCGAATAAGAACTTTTCTGAGTTCACCAATAGCTTGGACAAGAGGCTTGTTTGGCGAATGATCTGTGCATCTTTCTTATCCATTTAGCATTTATTTTCTTGGCAATAGATAAAGGAATTACGTTTATAGATGCACAAGAATCAACTAAATTAGTGGCATTTATGTGCCGAATTTTATGACCCCGCTCAAATGAAGGGGTTACATGTGGTCCTTTTCTAAGGGAGAAAGAATTAACCAATATGTTTCATTAGCCTATGGGTTCTAAACCAATCAAATAATATTACCTTGAATTTCATTTTGAAACCCTCACCAATACCCATAAAAATGAGTTTATGAGGAAATTGATAAATCACGAGGAAAACATTACAAAGATTATACTCCCTTTAAAGAGGGAAGCGTTCAGTGGACCTGCTAGAGACCTGATATCCATGATCAATGTGGTTTTAGGTTATGATTTCAATGTTGATGCATTCATCCTGGGCTTTATATATAAGATTTTAGTATTTAGCAGGTTTAATTTTCCTTTGTTTATTGCTAACATGATTCATGCCCAACTTACATTGTTGTCAGAAGAAATGTCTTTCATTTATCAGTCTTAGCTTGTTTTTCTTTTGTTAGCTCAACTATCCTCCCACTTTGACTACTGATGTTATATCATATAAATCAATTGGGAGAAGAGATTTTTCCCTTTGAATGGACAAAAGTTGTATTATTTAGTAATCAACCTTATGGTTATCAAAGATTCATTGACAAATTCATGTCCATAATTTATAGTCTGATCTTTTTCCATCCTCCTCCAAGAATCCTAGATGAATGCAAGTTTGACTTGCATATCAATGAAAAATTATAAGTTTTGAGATTCATACATCAAACAAAACTAAACAATTATCAGAATCTATGGTGCTAAGATTAAGCCAGATAGACTCCCTTTGTATTTAACCTATCGATTTTTTGCTCTAGAGTAATTTTGACAAAGAATTCATTATGATGAATTGCATTTTACATCTAAGGGAAAGAAATATAATTTTAGTATCCTCATTTAATTGTTTTGTCTTACTATTAATTCACATACAACTCTTCCAATTATTGAAAAATGTCAAAGGATTTTATTTTTGAAGAAGATGATGTTGAGTATGTTGTCATCGATGTCAAAGCAGGTGCAGGATGTAAAAGCGGGTGTAGGATGTCAAAGCAAGTGCGGGATTCAAAGCGGGTGTAGGATATCATCATTGAAGTCCTCGATATGCTTGTATGCATGGATGAGATGATGCAATGATGAAACCCTAGCTCTAGGGTTTTTATTTCCTAGATGATGTTCATACCCCACACTTGTTGGAGGTTTTTAAGATGTAGGTCAATGAATTTGTCTTGGAGACCATTTCCATTGGATTATATTACTAATGCAAATTTTGTTGATATATGGAGCGTGACGAGATTTCTCATGGTTTGAGAGATATGCTCAATCAAAGATCATGCACCCAACTAGTGGTCCAAAGCCCCAAAGTTGATGATGTGGCTGTGAAAAATTGGGCTTGGACATAGCTTAAGGGTTAAATAAATGAAAACATCAAAATTCCACCTGACCATGGAGGGTAAGAGAAAATTCTACTAAATTAACATGGTTCAAATTATGGAGGTCGATTTAATTCAAATTGTTTATTAGTCCAAAATTTGGTGGAAGTTTTTTTTTTTTAATTCATTTGATTTTTTTTTTTTGGCTCTTCTTTCCAAAATCATAGGTCGGATGACCTCAAGAGCGTTCCTCCAAATACTATATAAACACTTCGATCTCCCTCTCCAAGTGGCAAGCAAGAAGTGTGAAGTTTTTTTTTAAATCATCTACGACTTAAAGGAGTGTCAAGAAGACAAAAATCCTTGGAAGGGTTGTCGATTGGTTTTTGGTTTATTGTTTATGGTTTAAGGGTTTCAATCTATAAGAAATTTCTCTATTCAACTATTTTCCTACATCCTATAAACTGATCCAAGGGAAAAATACTCTGAATTTCCTTATGATTCAAGAATATAATTCATTGTTCTTTTAGCACAAGGGTTTTGTCTTGGTTTTATATTTGTAGGTAGTCGTCACATTTTATGTATGCTTTGTGGCTTATCTAATTCAGGAATATTTTTCCTTAGGATTAACAAAGGGCCATTTCTGAAACATTCATTTGTGAACTCATTGAAATTTTCTCCTCTGGGCAACATCGGTTTGGGTACTTGTGTGTCAACCTGTGGATTAAGGATTCAGTTCTATAGGACGAGTTAAGGGTTCTCACTAAGATCAAATGAACAATTTTTGGGGCTAAATTCTTACAATACCTAGGTTCATGAAATATATTCTGAAGTATACTCTCTTTGAAAGTGAATTTTGTCCATAGAAAGCGGATATGATAGACTCCCATTAAAGTACATATGCGGTCTTGTTGTGGCCAGCAACAACCCCCCTTCTTATTTTAGTTTTGACATCAATACTAAATAAGTGGGGACCCTTCATCTGGAAAATAACGATAAATTAGAACTTGTATTTCCTTTTTGAATAAATCTTACTATCATAAACTTAGGAGAATATACACAAAAATCCAAAAAGACTTAAGTTTATGATGAGTTCGAATAAAATCTTTCTCTTAATAATAAAAGCATCGCATCGCAAAAAGGAAATAACGACATCATATAAGCAAACTCCTACAAATGCGAAATCACGATGCGAGATCGCACACCGAAGGAACTCATCGCATCGCAATTTTCATATGCTTCAAACATCACTTAAGGTGAAATACTTCAAAGCTGGCGATATGCGATAACGAGTCTCGCAAATCGCATTTCGTAGAAACACATGGTAATGAATGATTGTCAAAACATAACAGATTAGTGACATTGCGATCTGTGATATTGTGAAGCAAATCGCAAAATCGCATTATCACAAATCTATAGGGCACGTCGTTCCGAAAAGGTTTTTCGTAATCCGATGTCAAGTCATGCGCATTAATGTTAATTTAATAAGTTAGTTGATGATCATTAATGACATAAGGTTTTGATCTGATCAAGAAGTCAGTTCACGTAGGGTGATATATTTTATATGATTTCAACATTTAAAGCTTTCCTGTCACCTTATTCATATCATTACTCTTTCCTGATTTCGTAAATTACAGGAGCGGAAAACATAAAGGTATACGTAGCAGTGTTATGGGGGAAAGGGAAAAGCTCCAATTTCTGAAGATAATAAATGACGCCCTTATACACAGACACCACCTGTAACAGAGATGCCGACATCACTACTTGGGAAGGCATGTATAGTATTGGTTCTTTCTCTTCTCCATATTGCTTTGCTACCGCTACGCTCTGTAGAATTTTTGGAAAGCCCGATGTCAACAAGTTTTCTTTTGAATGGCTACCCCTGGTGGATGCCACCACTAATGCTACTATTGTGGATTGGGCTAAGATATTGTCTGATAATTTAGCTACAGCTATTTGGAACTACCGGTCCAAAAGAACTACTACTCAGAGGATTTATCCTCCTTTCTATTTAGCCGCTTATGTTATGGATACAATCTGTTATGTTTCAAAGTTTCCTTTAATGGGTTGGAAATGGACTACTCAGAATCCGTTGCCCATTCACATTTATCATAAGGAATTATGGGATTCACAGCTCATTCCACATTTTTACAAGATTTGTCATGGAGTCATGTTACCTCTGCACAAAATGTTATATAATAGGGACGCTCCAAGGTTTTCCCCTGAAGCAGAAGTTGACATTCTCCCTGTCGCAAGATGGTTTGGAGAAGAACTTTTCACCTATGTCAGAGTATTTGGAAGCATTGCTTCCCCTCATGTCTTACCCTTATATGTCCCTGATAAATTATTGGCACGAGAGATTGCCTACCAGACCTGTGGGGTGGGAGGTATGAGAAAAGAGCTGAAAGACAAAAAGAAGGCCATTTGGCTGCAATTTCTTGTGGCCTATGGGGCCTTTTCACTGTTTGATCTACATGCATTCAAAGAAGTAGACAATATGATATGTCTACGATTGTTCAAATTTCCAGGAAGACAATTTGACCCTTATGATATCATCAAGAATTTCACTACTACCGTCAAAATAAAAGTATTTTCCAGAGAAGACGATCTTTTTGATGATATATTTCAATAGAAAAATACATTGAAATAAGTTCTGCACTTGGCCCAAGTTCAATTCTCCCCAGCAGAATTTCAAGAATTTAAATTGTACAGAGAAAGGAGACTAACCAACATCCCTTTGGATAAGTTGCGCTTGGAACCAATAAAGGAGCCAACTCCCAGTATCAGTCTAAGTGGAAGTTCAGGCACAGACAAGTCCAGATCTGAATCTGGGAGAGAATCACCAGAAAGCTCTAAAAGGTCTGGGAGTGACCATAATAAAAGCGAAGGGTCAATAAGAGATACTACCCAATCTAAGGAGCACCCAGAACAACAGGTCTTGATTACTCCACGGGTAAATCTTCCCCCTCCCATCATTTAGCCACCACTAGTAAGAACTGAGATGGATAAAGAATGGGAGACATTTAATGAGTTAATTAATACTGAGGATCAGAGCACAAAGACACCTGAGAAAAATGTACAGACAGTGAATGACATGGTCATTGGAACAGTCAGCAATTTTCCAGAAATGGAACATATTCCCATTACCCCATCTTCTAAAATCATGCTCAAAATGGGAGAGATTCCTCCTCTAGATGTATTTTATAGTCCGCAGCATAAGGCAGTGGTAAGAAGGAAAAGAAAGAAAAGGAAATTGGACAACGTGCTCTCACCTGAGGCAGAGCAGTTAGACGTCCTTTGGCAAGATCCAACCACTGACCCTACTGAAAATCTCACTAAATTATCACAAATCATAGGAGCTTAGGCTTCTGTGACCATTGATAAAGCGTCCGAGGTACAACAATTACTGAAAGATAAAGAGGAACAAATACAGATTTTACAGCAACAGCTACAACAAGCCAGTGCCAACCAGGAAGCAGAGGAGAAGTTAGAAAAATTGCAGCAGGAGTTTCAACAAATGCAGCTGGGATATCAAAACAGTTTGATCGAAAAAGAGAATCAGTTACAGGTTATGCAAGAGATGCATAAAGATGATCCCAAGCTTACAGAGTTTGTCACAGAAGCCATTGCCTTAAATGACCAACTCTTGCAACAACAAGAAACATTATGCCAAAGAATATCACAATGGAGCTCCTATTGCGAGATAAGCGACAAAATCACTAATCGAGTCGTGGATTTGTGACATGATTATGATTTAATTGATAGAAGAATTTCTGATTATTTGGCTTGGCAAGAATCAGAGGAAGGAAGAAAGGCAAGCACACCCAGAATCAATGAAGCCCACAAAGAAATGATTTTTAATAAATGGGATGCATAGATCAGGAAAGCAGAACAAGCAACAGAAGAAGCAACCACGACAACAAACAATATCATTGACTGTGTCAATGAAAACCTGCACAGAGCAAATCTCATATCAGAGACTACTCTAGGACTTCTCCCGAATGCACAGCATCTGCAGACCAATTGGAGGCAAAAGGCTGAAGAAATAGCAGAGTCCATCAATAGGTTAACCAAGTTGAATTGGGATTCTTACTGGCAGTACTTGGTTAAACCACACAATCAATGCATGAGTCTCAAATGCCTCACTAACTCTATCAAGAAGATAGTGCCAGCGCTTGCCGATTCTGTTTTTGCAGGACAACTAAAGTTGGAGGTCGGCCAACCAACTCTCCTCAATTCGATGCTGAATGCTTGCGACCACATAGAACAGATACATAGTAACTTTTAGATTCAGTTTTAGTTTTAGTTTTAGTTTTATTTTTTCCTTAGATGAGGACGGTCATTTAAACTGCCTCCTATATTTTTGTAATAGACTATTTTTAGGATTTAGCTAGTAGTATTTCAACCCTTCTCATGCATTTAGAGAAGGGTCCTGAAATTTGTCAAAAATGTTTCCTCAAAACATGCACTTCTGCACCCTTGGAGGAGGTTTTGATGAATGAATGGAACAAGGTTTATTGATATCTGTGTTTAATATCTGCTACTGAAATTGCACTTTTGTACTCTCAGTAGATGTTGAACTAAGAAGAAATAGATCATTATTGCTGAAGCTCATGAGTAGAACTTGTTATCAATGGTACTTTTATCTCTTAATGATTTCTGCCTATGTGTTTAAGTGATATTCATGTTTAGTTATTTATATATGAATGCCTGAATGCTTGATTTATCATTTGGCACTTTTGTACGGTGATGGCTATTCTATTTGTGCTTAATATATAAATGAATTATTATGCGATATGTTATTCACAACTGTTCGGCTAACTTTTTATACGAAACAGTTCATCTTTATTGAATTCTTTTCTTATAGCGATTGAATGATCTTTATTACCAATTTCTGTTAGAAACTATTTTAGATCGCATAATCAAAAGATTAAATCCTGGGTTAGTTTAGAATTAGATATTTCTGTTCATTAGAATACAATTTGCATTTTGTTAGATTAGATTTAGAATAAAATCATTTTACTTAGGAATTATTAGAAAGGAAATATCAATTCTCAACACACACACACATAAATTGGGAAACTGGTCCCATATCCCCAGTCGGACCCACCATCCCGAACGGAAAAGGAGTTGCTTACCAAGGTCCGGACCGGATGGGTATCCCCCTTGTTGTAGAACCGATTTTCAGGGCTTCAACAGGTCCTCTTAAGGTATTTTTCAACACATAATTACAAGTTCCCGAGGTAATGTTCTAGGCCTCTTGAGAATAATATCATTCACATTTTCTTGAGTATATATTTTGGTATGAGCATGGAATTTTGAGAAATGTATTGAGCCCTGGAACAATGTGTGGAGCACCCAAGTCTTTGAGGCAGTTGTAATGAAAAAAAAATGGCATTATCTAGGGCTTGAACTTGTAAAGGCCTGAGCACATTTATTTCAAAATAGAGTGATGTCATAATACACATGGGTGTATCTATGTTTGCAAAATATTATGCTCTAGAACATATTTTGATCAAATCAAATTGTGAAGTCTAATAAAAATATATTTGAGATGATGCTGTGTGAAGAGATCTATGGAAAACATAATTGTTTATAGTGCATCCACAGAAGATTATGAGATACACTTAATGCTCACGACCTTGTCTAGTTGGTTGGTATTTGATATATCTAAGTGGTGATGACCCTAAACATGCTTTCACCTTACTAAAGATAATGTACTGAGACCAAATGACTACCCTAACAACGAATTTACAATCTTAAGTGTAGATAAAAATTAAGGAGCCTGTTTTGGATCATATTTTCCTCATTCCATGAGCCACATTGAAGCTTATCACTGTAAGAGAAATCAATCTATTAGAGTTTGAACTGGGGGTAAGGAATTTGGTTGTAGAAGTCAACAACAATAATGTTTTCTCAGCATATCCTTATTGTAGTGTGGTTGTATTGGAAAACTCTTTTCTATTGAGATTTGTGTTTTCCTGGAAGTCACTTCATTGTTTTTAGTAGTAAGATTGGAATTTGTTCTACTATCATTTTTCAATAGTAGGTTTTTGCTGTATGGATTTTCATACCCCTTCAATAGTGCATGGGATATTCTTATGGAAAGATGTATGGAAACATAAAAAGTGATATAGTAATATTATATATGTGATGAATGACAATGATCATATGGCATGTATGTAATATTGACCTTAACACACATATGGCAACGACTTTGATGACAATAAATTCAATGTATATGACAGTGAAATATTGTATGCTAGAGTGTAATAATGACCTTGATTAGATAATGATGTTGTATGCATATGTCTGAATAATATAATAGAGATACCTAAGAACAACACATTAGTCCATGGATGCATAGGACCCTTTTCAAAGAAGTGGAGACATGATAGTGATATACCTGATAGTGATAGTGACCTTGATGACAATAGTAACTAATGATGGCATTCTCTTGATGGAAGTAGCCTTTGATGTATGACAATTTTTCTTTGACAATAATGGTTATGGTAGTATCTCTTTGACAGTGATGATTGTGACAATATTTATTTGACAGTGATGATTATGACAATATCTCTTTGATAGTGACATTGCATGACATTAATGTTGTGATAATTTTGTTGTGACAAGAATGATGTCATGACAATTTCATACATTACCAAAGTTTTAATAGTGTCGAGGATGGTCTTAGTTGCAACATGTGAGCAACTATAGATTGCAGTAATCTTACTAGCAGTAGTAGTACAATGACATAGGACACTAGTGGTAGCAGAGTGCAATATAGGGGCAGTGAACAATAGCAGTAGTAGCAACAAGAGTGACAATGATAGTGCAACGGTAGTGAAGAATAGAAGTAGTGGCATCATGAGTGACAATGGTAGTGCAACCATAGTGACAACAATAACAACAGTGGGAACAACGGATAGTGGAAGTAGTAGGACTGGCAGTGGAAAATGTTAGTGCAACAATAGTTACAGTGGTGGTAGCAAAAGGTGAAGAGTCAAGGGGACTGAAGGCATAGTCATATTGGATATGAAAATTATTTAGGCCTTAGGGAGCATTTTTTTTCCTTCCAGCCTTTCTAACAAAACCCTTGGGTTGTATTTTACTTCCTCCTAGTTCATCTGGTAAAGTTGTATGTAGCCATACATAATGAAGCATTTGTTGAGACAAAATTTTTGTGTACTAATGTGATGTGACCTTGTTTCATGTTTTATGCTCTGAATATCTAAAGGAACCTAACCAATTGTGTGAAAATGATAGGAAATACAGATTCACCTCCCTCTCAGTATTTCTAACAGATGAAAAATGGAAATATGACACCTGTTAGGTTATTTATCATCTAAGAACGTCAATGAAATTTTATCCTTATTTTCATTCTCCCATAAAGGATAAATATGGCTAAAAACTATGATCCAAATTTATGAAGGATTGAAATGAAATATAGATTCAAACCAAAACATAGAGATATAGCAAAACAAAACTTCAATTAATAAATAAAAACTGCTAGAAACTGTTTACATACATAAGAGAAACAAAACTAGCTTAGGCGATGGTAGCTTATCTTTGAGAAGATATGTGATGACTACATGCCTTATGAATTGTGTTACAATGAGGCTTGCAAGCCTTTTTATCATCAAGAAATAATGTAAAACCCTAAAAATCCAAAAACCTAACCCTAGGATATGAAGCGCCAAAGTTTTGTGGGCTCCGTTGGGGTTAGTTGGAACATCAACTTCCCGGGGTCGTAACTTTGACATATGATCTCCATTTGGTGCATACAATACCTCGATAGAAATATATATTTTAGGACAAAATTTTTTGACTGTAAACTCCTACCAAAACCCATCAATTTGATTGTTTTCCAGAAAAACACCGTTTAGGGCCTCGAAGCATCTCCATATGTTCAGGACCTAGAAAACTGCCAAAAATAGTAAATTGTGCTAGAAATTAGGAAGATGAAAGGAAATAGTGTTGGGGGTCTAAGTGGAATAGGTGGGTGGCCACCAAAATCCACCTGGATCAATTCTCCCCCATCAGGAAGCAATGCTTCCCATTGCATTGAGTGCCTCCATGAGATGGGGAAACTTCTACTGAACTTGGTCCCTAGTGAGCCACTTGTCTTGGTGCAGGAGCTAACAAAATTTGACAACTTGATACAGTTGGATCCTCTATTAGTGAGTGTTTTTAATTTTTGTGTCCATGATTCGATTATTTGTGGCCTGTTTAATGCAATCTGGTTTGAGATTTGTTGTTATTAGCTACTCAACAATGTTTGATGTGTTTAGCAATAAAGGAAATCATCGCTGAAGGGAGTCCACATTGCACACTGTAGAAAATCCTGTAGATTCACAAGCTCATGCACTATACTAAAGAAAAAGACAAGAATCTACTTCTACTTTCAACCAGGGGAAGCCAATACATCGATGAAAAAAATATGAACAAGAAGAAGATAAACCAATGGCACATAACACAAGATGTATATAGGGAAAGCCACTACTCAAAACCCCATTATATGTATTTCATATATCGGAAATATGAGTGAAGATATAAATCTTGTTCTCACTAGAACAATTCCACACAAGTATGCTCAACTCTCTCAGCTCACAAGCTAGCTCTTGGCCAATGCTTAGCCGATTCTACATCTCTCCAAGCCCCTAATATATTGCATAATTCCTAGGATAAATAACCTGTATTTAAAGGGAATTCATGCTTCCAAAATTGCGCAATCCTAACATAGGATCAATCTCTGATGCATGCATGATATTTACACTCCAGTAAATAATACAACTGATAGTACACTATCCTTGCACTCTAGTCTCAACCGGGTCTTTCTCAGAATTGACATGCATGAGTTTTTGATGAGGGAATCTTTAGTTAACTAGAGTGAAACTTGTGGATGCTCTAGTGCACCAACTAGCTGTTAACTCTTTATTATTTCCTCAAACAATTTGGAACTAATTTAACTAAACTTAACTCAGTAAATTGAGTGATCTAATTTCCAACTCAATTTAAAATCATACTGGACCCCTAAAATTTAGGGAGAACATATACATGACTACAGAAAGACTTCCAAATCGAAATTCCTAAGCTAATTAAGTTAACTAAACTTAATTAATTATTTACAATTTGCTATGAGAATAGAATTCAATTTTAATTCTTAGTTTAATTCAAGGACACATTAAACTGAAGTTTCTTGTTGTTATTTCTCAACACTCCCTCTCAACAAGAAATGGATTATCAGCTACCCCGATCTTGTCTCTTCAAAACTTGAATTTACATCTTGACAATGCCTTTGTCAAAATGTCAGCATCTTGCTCCTCCATGGGAATTCATTACAACATAATCTGTCTCAATACACAATCTCTGAGATGATGATATCGGATATCAATATGCTTGGACTGATCATGAAAAACTTTATTTTCGGAGAGTTTGATACAACTCTGATTATCGCAGTAAATCACAACTGGATCCATCTACTGACCAAACAAACCAAGCATGATCTTCCTCATCCAGATGGCCTCACATGCTGCTTGAATCACAACCATGTACTCTAGCTCTACCGAACTAAGTGCAACAGACTCTATTTCCTGCTGTACCAAGAAACTGCCGCTGACCCAATACTGAAGATCCCTCCTGATGTGATATTCTTGTTAGATGGAATCCCTACCCAATCTTCATTGGTGAATCCTTGAAGCTTCACTACCTCTATCCATTTGTACCATAATCCATATTGAGAAGTTCCCCTAAGGTATCTTAACACATGCTTTTCTGCCTTCCAATACAGCTTGGTAGTCCTAACCATCGCTTGACTAAGCTGGTTAACTGCATAGCACATATCTGGTTATGTGTTTACCAAGTACATGAGTGAACCCACAAGCTGTCTATAAACAGTAGCTTCCAATACTTCCCCTGAAGTAGAATCCTCCTTCCTCCAGTTACCTACTAGAGGAGTCTCCATGGGTTTGCTGCTCTCCATGTGGAATCTCCTGAGTATCTCATTGGCATACTTACCCTGAGACACAAACAAATACCCATCTCCCTGCCATACCTCCATGCCAAGAAATTAATTCATGAGCCCTGTGTCCTTCATCTCAAACTCTCTTGCAAGGTCTTCCTTGCAAGACTTGATTAGCTGATCATCACTTGTCAGTATGAGATCATCCACATAAAGTACAATGATAAAAAAAATTACCTTCCACCACTATGTGGTACATGTTCGCATCCACTTCACTCTTTGTGAAGCCCAACCTGGTGAAGTAGCTATCTATCCTGATGTACCAAGCATAGGGTGCTTACTTCAGCCCACGCAATGCTCTCTTGAGTTGTCACACATGCAACTCACAATCAAAGGTTTCAAAATCTTCAGGCTGCTCTATGTACACCTCTTCCTTAATCATGCCATTAAGGAAGGTTGTCTTCACATCCATATGATGTATCTTCCAACCCATTTGCATTGATAGTGCCAATATAGATCTCATCGACAAGTACCTTGCAACAGGAGTGAAGGTATCATCATAGTTAATCCCCTCTACCTGTGAAAAGCCACGGGCCAAAAATCTAGCCTTATGCTTCTCCACACTACCATCTACAGCTTGATTTACCTTGTAAAGCTAAAGGGAGCTCACCACTGACTTGTCCTCCGATCTTGGGACCACATCCCAAACAATATTATGAACTATGGAGTCATATTTCTCCATCATGACATCAACCCAAACCGATTGCTTCACAGCTTCCTTAAAGGAAGATGGCTTTGTCACAACACATTCACCCATAAGAGCCATATATCCAAAGTGCCTCTCAGGTGACCTCCTCTGCTTGCACTAAGAAGTGGGTGCTCCGACATTCTCCCATGTATCATCCAACAATCTGTCAGCCTCTCTAGTATTCTTTCTTCCCTCTCTGGAAGACCCTGCCTGAGTGGATGTATCCACTCCCAGATCCTCTGCATATGGCTGCTCCACATCAATCTGAGGATCCTCAACCTTAGGAGATAAAATCTCCTCATCTGCATGTAGCTCAAGCTCCCTCTCAAGGGAAACTCGCATGGCCTTCTCCTCATCGAATCTAACATCCCTGCAAACCACCGTCATCCTAAGGTGGACAAGTACAACCGATAGTTGTGAGGTGTATCAGTGTACCCCACAAATATCTCCAACTCTACTGTCAGCTCAAGCTTCTTCCATGCATATTTGGTCACATGGAAATATACCGATGACCCAAAAATCTTGAAGTGACCAACATCTGGCCTCTTACTGGAATAAGCCTCCTCTCGTGTCTTCATCTCAAGTATCCAATGTGGGCTACGGTTCTGAACATAAACTTCTGTGTTGCATGCCTCAACTCACAAGTGTACTGGTAGGCCTTGATCATGCAACATCACCCTTGCTGCCCCTATTATTCTTCTATTCTTCCTCTCGGCCACCCCATTCTGCTGAGGGTTATGGGGTGCCGTCAACTCTCGTTTAATCCCTTTCGCCGCACAAAAGTTCTTAAACTCATTTGAGACATACTCACCACCGTTATCACTCTGTAGAGCTTTAAGATTCTTGCCCTACTCTTTCTCCACCAATCCTTTAAACCACAAAACTTTGTGAAAGTTCGATCCTTTTTCTGCATGAAAAATATCCAACATTTTCGAGAAAAGTCATCAACAAATATAACATAATACCTGTGTTTTGTCGTGGATGCTATCGAGAATGGTCCACACACATCTGAATGGACTCGCTCTAGAATAACCTTTGTTCGACTGTCTGTGTCATGAAAGGAAGACTTGGTGTATTTTCCCAAATAGCACCCCTTGCATGTATCAACTTTCTCAAGCGTACCTATGGGAAGACCACTAGAGATCTGCTGCAATATCTTCAAAGCCCCATGATGCAAGTGGCCCAATCGCCTGTGCCACAATTCGCCACATCTCAGCTCTGGACCCTTTCTGTTTTTGTTCTCAAAGCAACACACTCCTCTACCTCTAGCTTATAGAGATTCTTCATCCGAATCCCTATTTTCTTTACTTGACCTGTGGCTATGTGCCGAAGGAATTCATTTCCTTTCGAGAAGATCACATCATAGCCTCTATCCTTAAGCATGGAAATGGATACCAAGTTCTTCTTCAACCCAATCACATACATAATATTCTTCAAGGTGAGGGGAGCCCCATGCTCCCTCTGAAAAGTAATAGTGCCCAATCTAGTAACATTATACTTCCTGTCGTCACCCATCTCGATATGCATCTAGAGATATTTCTCCTTCAGGTCACTGAATAACTCTTTGTCGCTGGTCATGTGGAATGAAGCTCCATTGTCTAAGTACCATACACTTCCCATCATTGATGATACCATGCATGCAATGAGGGGAAAGTCCAATTCAAATTGAGAGGCCAAAGCCTCACTCGCTACTCCTCCTGAGGACTTCTTCTTGGACTTCTTGAGTGAACAATTTGTAGCAAAATGGCCCAACTCATGACAATGAAAGCATTTAAATTTCGTCATGTCTTTCTTCTTGCCTCCATGATAAGAATCTGGTTTGGAATGGGAAGCTTTCCCTTTCCCCTTCTTTGCCTTAATCGCTAAGGCACAATTCTCTTCATCATCAGTCTTTGATTAAGAACCATCCCTGGTGTTCCTCCTGATCTTATCCTGCATCAAATCCGACCATAGTCATTCCAAATCCGGTAGCTTCTCCCGACCATTGACATAGTCCTAATAATTATGCCAATTCTTTGGGAGTCCTAGAAGAGCAAGACTCACCATATCATCCTCGACAATCATGAGTCCAACACTTCCAAGTTCATCACGACACTAAGTGGACTTGGTCAAGTATTTTGGAATCATCTTGCCTTTCTCCATTTTTATTTTTCGAAGGTTGTCCTTCAGTGCTAATTTCCTTTGGTCACTGTTGTTCTGATACAAGTACATCAATGTTTTCTACATAAAATACAAAGTTTCCTTTCCATGGAGACTCAAGACAATGTGGTCTCGAACTCACTCAAGGATTATCTGCCTTGCCTTCGCCACACACTTCTTCTATTTAGCCAAATTCTATGCATCTGATGTTGTTGGATTAGAAATTTCTTGATCAATGAATTACTTCAAGCCATTATCCTCTAGCACAACCTCCATTATGTCCCTCCAGGCTATAAAATTCAAGCTACCTTCCAAGGCATACTCGAGCTGCAAACTGTAGAACGCCATTTGCTGATCCTGAAGTATGTATTGCAAATTCGAATTTCACATGTAACCCAAAACTCAAAAATTTGAAATCTCCTCTAGTATACTGTTCTCAGCTCTGATACCATGTATAAAATCCTGTAGATTCATAAGCTCATTCAATGTGCTAAAGCAAAAGACAAGACTCTACTTCTACTTTCAACCAGCGAAATCCAATAGATCAATGAAAACAATATGAACAAGAAGAAGATAAATCAATGGCACATAACACAAGATGTATATTGGGAAAGCCATTGCTCAAAACCCCACTATTTGTATTTCATATATCAGAAATATGAGTGAATATACAAAGCTTTTTATCACTAGAACAATTCCGCATAAGTACGCTCAACTCTACCAACTCACAAGCTAGCTCTTGGCCAACACTTAGCCAATTCTACGACTCTCCAAGCCCCTAATCTCTTACGTAATTCCTAGAATGAATAGCCCATATTTAAAGGGAATTCATGCTTCCAAAACTGCACAATCCTAACATAGGATCAATCCCCGATGCATGCATGATATTTACACTCCAGTAAATAATAAAACTGATAGTTCATTGTCTGTGCACTCTAATCTCAACTGGGTCTTTCTTAGAATTGACATGCATGAGTTTCTGATGAGGGAATCTTTGGTTAACTAGAGTGACACTTGTGGATACACTATTGCACCAAGTAATTGTTAACTCTCTATTAGTTCTTCAAACAATTTGGAACTAATTTAACTGAACTTAACTTAGTAAACTAAGTGATCTAATTTCCAACTCAATTTAAACTCATACTGGACCCCTAAAATTTAGGGAGAACATATTCATGGATAAAAAAAGACTTTCAACTCGAAATTCCTAAGCTAATTAAGTTAATTAAACTTAATTAACTATTTACAAGTTGCTATGAGAATAGAATTCTATTTTAATTCTCAGTTTAATTCAAGGACAAATTAAACTAAAATTTCTTGTTGTTATTTCTCAACAAACTAGGTGCAGGCCAAGGAATGGGGGAATGAAGAGCTGGAAAGAATTATCACCCACAACCTTGGTGATGGTGTAAGGCCCATACTGAAGTGCTCGAAGCTTCCAATGAGCTCCAATAAGATGTTCCTTCTACAAATGCAACCAAAATTTGTCGCCCACTTGAAACTTATGTGGCACCCGATGTTGATCATGATGTTATTTGTACTTGGCATTAGATTTA